>JASDQU010100992.1:752905-775381 GCA_032191745.1 Picea mariana
CATGAAAAAGAGAGAGAAGACAGAAGCCACACAAAAGGATTCTAAGGAAGAAAACGTCCCAAAGACCAAAAATAAGGATGAAGTATTATTGAGTGCCACATGTTTAGGGGGAGCAGCCCCAAAGAAGAAGGTTACCTTTTTCCATTAAACTCAGGGGGAGAAGCCATACCCTTTTTCATTGATGTCAAAGGGGGAGATAAATTGGGATCATGATGATAGGGGGAGCATGAGTGTTGCCATCAATGACAAAGGGGGAGATTGTTGGAAGATTGGTTGTTGTGATTGATGTCAACCCTAGTCATGGGTTTTGGACCACAAGATTGATGAAGTTATTTGGACATGAAGGAAAATGAACATGAAGATACAACACCCATGGATGGATAGTATACATCATGTATTTTCCGGTGGTATGTGGCATGTCACATGGATCCTCATGGTTGAGGAGAAATGAATTTTTGAAGATGACAAAGTCAATTGTACATGTAGGCCCTGAAGATAATTAAAGAAAAGAATTACAAAATAAGAAAGTGTCAAGTCGGCCCTAATGTTAAAAGGAAGTGACATAAATGGTATAAATAAACATCATTATACATTCATTTGATACAAGTCGAATTTCAGAGAGAAGAAGAAGTAAAAGAAGGACGGATTTCAAGGGAGGATGAAGTCTTTTGGTGATGTGTTCTAAGGCATGTTATTTTCAGGGAATCTTACCATTTTTTCTATAACTTGTTTTCTAGAACGATTCAGATGGCGAAATCGCTATGGTATTGAGAAGACATATCAAGGTACCTCTGGTAAAAATCTCAGCTCTTGATTCGCTATAATTATGGAGATACACTCTGTGGAATATAGGGTTTGTGACCAGTCCTGAAACTAGTCAAAAAACAGGTGTTCCGGGTAAAAAAGTCATAAATTTTTCATACAGACTCCAAATGTAGTGGGACCACTTCCATTGGAAATAGTACGGACTTTAGTTTCTTTTGTGTGAGTTTCAGAATCATATGTTAAATATTGAGCGCGGGGCATGCTGTACAAGTTGGGTCTTCTGAACAGACCATAATTGAATAAAGTTTTATTATCTCTCATATATTTTTGGGTAGAAGGAAGGGGCAAGGATAGAGAGTCCAAATCTCTATTGATATTGGAGGATTGTATCTTCCTCTTGGAGTTTTATCCCTCCCTTTACATTTGGAAGTTGTAGCTACCTTTGGAAGTCATTACTTCCCTTGAACAAAAACTATTGATTATTTCTCATATATTGTGCATGGTGTATTGTGGTGTATTGGTGTAACTCTTATACTATTGTTCATTTCTCATTGGATATAATTGAATGGTTTAAGTATAATTTTAAAAAGGTTTTAAATTGTACTTGATACTGATTCACCCCCCTCTCAGTATCAACAATGTCCAAAAATGAGTTCAATTGTTGTTCATAGGCTCATTCGATTCCTGGGGTTGTTATTTCTATTCCTTACTTCTGTCTCCCTCATCAGTGGTTTCAGTCATATTCTTTGTTTCCCAGGTTTGAAGGGTTTGGAAAATATACTCCATGTTAATGCCTTCTATCTTAGAAGAGATGGTTTTGTTGGTTGGTGGAGTCTTGTTATATTTCTTGGGGGAAAACTTAAATAATATTTTTTTGTTAGAAGATCCCTCTCCACTACCTCTTTTAAGGTCAACCAGGTCATTGGATAGCTTCTTAATGATTCTATGAAGAGATTCCATATCCATTGAATCATAAGGCTTCGTATATTCACTGAGCTTAGATGTAGATATTTTACCTTTACCGTTATCTTTATATAGTTTTGAGCTAGAACTACCTTTTAAACTTAACATATTTTTTTCAAATTTAAGGTCTTCTTGGAAATGTTCTTCTAGAGTGTATATTTCAGAATTGTTTACATACATGGCCATCAACTCAGGTAAACCAGAGGTATAAAATTCAATAGTGACATCTTCAATGGGTTTTGAGGACCGTGGGATTCGTTTTAACAAAGTAAGGAATTGTTGATTGTAATAAGTAACTAATTCTTTAGAATCCATCTTGACTCTTGAGACTTCAAGAATCCGAGTGGTTGGTGTAATTTTTCCCTCGAATTTTCAAAGGAAAGAGGTTTCAAAAGTTCTCCAGTTTGGAATGGAGGCTTCTTCTAGAGAGAAATACCATGTCGACGCTTTTTCTTAAAAGGTAATGGGAAACAAATGACATATGACGTCTTTGTGACAAATTATTTGTAACCTAATAGCCAAAAATATTTATTAACATAGTTTTCAACTGAATCCTTTTTGTCAAGATCAAATTTAGTTAGGAACTTCTCAGGTTGTCTAGTAATGTCATGTTGAATTCCTCGCACAATGAACACATCAACAAACAACCAGGGATGGTAGGGGGGAGGATTTTGGCTCACGCTTTCTCCAACCATGTTCATAGGTTGATATACAATGATCTGATATGGGTTATCTTTGGGCTCACTCTTGGATCTGTCTCTTTCTTTGGAATTTTCCTCCGAATTTTCTCTAGGACTGTGAGGGGGTGACTCAGGAGGTGAGGGTGGTATACCTCCTACCCTGTCGGTGAGAATATGATACTCAAGATTAAATTTTGAAACCCCAAGGAAATCAAAAGTATCTTCAGGAACATGATATTCAAGGGTCCCAACCAAATGATTTTCTTGATAGGATTTTGGGTCGGAAAAATAGGGATCCGTATGTCAAAGGTATTCCTAATTTTCAGGTAAAGACTAATCCAAGGGCAATTTTCCGATCTACTTTCTAAGTTGTCTAGTCAGTGAGTGGTTGGTTCATTTGGTCGAGTACCTGACTAAGGCCTCAATCTCTGAGATAGTTAGGGCAGAAGGTTGAGGGGAAGAGAATGATTTCTTGGAGTGAGTGGGAATATGGTGGGTACTGACCTGAGCTAGAGTGTTCATAGTATAATTTGAAGGGAAAATAAATTGTTTGGGGTGAACTTGATGGGAATCACTTGTCAAGGAAAAGATGAACAGGGGGGAAGAATGAGAAGGATTTAAATTTCTGTTTGTATCCATTCAGTTCTGTGGCCCTCCTTCTAGCACCATTTCTATTGACAGGACACAATGATCCGCTAAATTAGATGAGGGAAAACACCCGATGGAAGGTCCCAATTTGACCCACTCTCATTTGGGGTAGCACTTCCGACCATATTTTGGCTTGGTTACCAACGAACTAAAAATACTAACTAAATATGAATATGAGAACCTAATGTTCTTAGATGAATTAAAAAATAAATAAAATAAGTAAATACAGTTAAATAAAGTTAATCTAAGGTGTATGATTATTATTCTAAGATGTTGTTTCTAAAATAATACTAAACTAATTTATTGTGATCAGGATAAAACTAGAAAAGTAAATGAATACACTGAATAATGTGTATTACTTGCATATAATATATTCATGACACAAGTGACACACACTTTTAATAGCATAACTAATCAAAACCAAATAAGTCATTAATTAACAACATTGTACTATCGTTGTACTCATCCTAAAAACCATGATAACTACAAATTGTAAACATTAATTTATAAGTAATTCATCAACTAATATTTACATACTACAATAAGAGAGATGCATGAATAGAATAATCACATTCGTACATGTCAATACCATAATCATATTAATTAAATATAACACATTAATTGTAATAGAGAAAGGATGATTAAATGATAGACCATGGGTTTCCCATAATCAAGTAATTGCATTAACAGTGTAGGAGCACTCATCAAAAATAGGGATCAAGACAGAACATAAGATTTGTAAACTATGTCTTGTGAACTTATGATGTAAGTTGTGTCTGAATACGAGCGATTTATACCTCATAAAGCATATCATCCTAACACAAGTATGCCATAACTCAGGTGTGTACGAATATCTTACTAAATGTGGTCTTAACTTCCATTTTTAATGTCCATTATATCTGCCATTAAATCCCATCAAGGCTAATGGATGCTTGGATTTGTGCATCATAGGTTGTGCCAAGTCGTGTTTAAAATGAGACTGTTTTTTGGTATCATGCATTTGGAGGATGAGATATTCTGGGTTGTTTTGAGGTTTGAAGGGAAGGGTATCGAAGGTATATTCCCTTATACATGGACTAGTGGGTGGACCTGGCATGTCAAACAATAAGTAGCATTATGAAAATAGGTGGGACCTGTCTGGTTATTGGCGTTCAGGGTTGTTAGGGTGAGGTTGAAACTAAACCACGAGGGGAAGGTAGCACTAGAATATTCATTTTTTCTAGAAAGGCGTTCCAAACATGTGCTTTATAATATTTCAGAGCATAGATGTCAAAGCTTTGAAGGATGGGGAAACACTTACGCTCCAACAAAGACAAAAATCGATGAATATTATTTATTCCTGGGAGAAAGTGTGAGAGACACATGTGGGAATGTTTGAGAGGCTATCGGTAGTTTATATTGGGAGTTTGAGAGGATGGGGCACAAAATGGAGTCCAACAAGAAATTTATCAAAGGGAATGTTCCTTCAATAACTTAAAAAAAAGGGATTGAGTCTTGACAACAGTTAAGGAAACTTATAAGAGAATGATAAACTAGGAATTCAAGTGTCCAATACTGGGATTCCATTTGGGGAGGTAGTCGTTTGATAGGTCATATTGACTTGGAGGGATGAGATAGGTTGGATTTGATGTAATGAGCCACGGGGGTGTCATGAAGGGAAAGCAGTGTATGTGTTGAAGTTATCATAATGTGATGATCGAAGTTTAAGTTTACGCGTGAAGTAAGGGACTCTAACTCACACGATCCTGAAACAATTATGAGTTAATCTTGTATTTCCTTAGCTAAGTAAAGATGTAGGCCTTGTAGGGTAAAAAATAGGCACAAAAGGAAAAAAAAAATTAAGGGACCCATAAATTTTTTAAAAAGTGGTTAGTTGTGGGAGGTGAGCCACAACACAATGTGAATAATGAAATGGAGTGGGGTTCCCTTCACCCACATCTGTGAGTGGAAAAGGAACTCCCCTTATTCAGGCTCCTCTGGTTCCTGTGGATGAAATATTTTGGTAGTGATGGTGATACTAGGTCTACGTCAATGATTCATCTTCACTTTTCTAGTTCTGCATTAGACTCTGTGTCAGAATATGAACTTGGGGATATGTTCACATCCAAAAAATATTGTTTGGAGCGACATTCATCAGTATTGTGCCAAGTGGTTTTGTGGAACTCACATCATTTTCCAATATCCTTTGACTTCCGATTAACCTTCTTTGCTAGTGGCTTGGGATGGTTATCCTAGGGTTGGACACCCTTGATCATCCTTTTCCTTGGGATTTAGGACCACCCTTACCATACTTTATCTATTGCATATTTTCATACCCAAATTCTCTCTTATTCTGCTGCTTGAACTTTAGCTCGATTTTGAGAGCATATCGGTAAGTGACTCCCAATAATGAGTTGTCCAAATTTTCCATTTCAGTTTGGATTTACTTGTCTAGAGCCCCACAATATTTTAGGACCATATGTTTCTCTATGTCTTTGATACCCAACTTGGTGCGCAAGGTATGGAAAGTATTGGTTAAATCTAACATTGTTTGGCCCATTTCTTGGCGTAGTGTGGTCCATCTCATGTACTGGTAATCATAACTTCCAACAAGGTAATATTGTTCCTTGAGGGAATTAATAAAATCCACCCAAGTGGGTCTTGGCCCAAAAGTTACAGAATCATCCTCGACATGTTTCTCACATTAAGTATCCCACCAATCTATGACATGGGGAAGGGCCTTAAGGAGTGCGAAGGTGATCTTTTCACTGTTGGAAAAATTGTGAAGAGAGAAATAACCCTCTAGCAGATTTGACCATTTTTCCAAAGCATCGACATCTATTTGACCTTCAACTAAAAGAATGCAAAGTTAACTTGTACCTTGAAGGGTGTCACAACTCCAAAGTGATTGTTAGTTGAAGCTTTCTCTGTTGTTGTCGACAACATTTGAAGGATTTTGGATAAATTATTTATATTCTTGTTCCTCTATCTTGCAAGGGCTTCCTCAAGAAAAAGTTTCAAAGGATCGCCTATCTCTTTGTTCCTATTTTCTTCCTCCGTGAAAGGTTTCTTCGGTGTGTGAGAGTGGTTTTCCTTGAGAGAAACAATATCAATACCCAACTCTCTATACAATGACCTCGTTGGGGACATGCACTAATAATGACAAGGAAAAGACTGCTCTGATACCACTGATCCAGATTATTTTGGGGAACAATATGAAGGTGTAAATATAATATAAAAAATAAACAAATAGAGAAGAGATGGATCAATTATTCTCATTCCCAAGACGTGATTACAATGAGGCTAAAAGGAGTCTTTTTTAACATAAAGAATAAATGAGAAAACCCTAAACATAAGAAAACATAATCCTAGGAGATGAAGCACCAAAATTCATGTGGGCCCCAATGGGGTAACTTGGTACATCAACTTCCCAGGGTCGTAACTTTTGCATACAAACTTTGTTTGAGGCACATGATAGCTCGCTGGAAATAACTGTTCAAGGGCTACACATGTTTTCATTACACTTTGGATAAATCTTGTATTGTGACTTTGTCGTGCCCAAAAAATGTTGTTTAGGTCCTTAAAATGGCCCCAAAAGTTTAGGAATTGAAAAACTGTAGAAAAAACTGCCAAGATGGAAACTAGTCTTAGATCTAGTGGAATAGGTGTGTGGCCACCAATATCCACCTGGATCATTGAAGTATATTTACTATATTACAAAATACATACATATATTCTATACCAATATAAGACTTTATTCAAGAATCATTTGGGCCAGTTCCAACTTTGAGTGGTGTCATTTATCCTTTGCACTACTCATATATTTAAAATCTCAAGGAAGAACCAACCACTTTCAAATCCATTATATCTATCCAATCTACTTGGTTTCAAGAGTTCCTCATAGACTCCATAATATATCCTTCTATATATTATCTTAAATGAGACGTGATTTATGGAAACAAGGGTCAATCTTGGACTATTACGAATGGTGACAACCTCTTTAAAAATTTGTATTTAAAAAATGGTCCTCCTCTTATTAAATATGATATTCAACATGGGCATGTATATATTTCTATTGATCATGGAGGTTGCTATAACATTTTTACTAATGTCTCCTCCAATTTTTATTGGCCAAAAATGAAGTCTTACATGAAGTGGTTCATGCTAGAGTGTGACACTTTTCAGTGCAATAAGATTGAAATTGTTTTGTATCCTTGTCTTCTCTATCCCAAAGACATTTCTATATCAAAGTGGGAACATGTATTTGTGGAATTCATCAATACCTTCACTCTCTATACGTAAAGAGGATATCTTTGTGGTAATTTATTGTTTAACCACGTATGCTCATTTAATTTCCTTCACTACCAATTTTACAACTTTTTGGGTTGTTAATTTATTCTTTGAGCATGTCTATAAGCTCTTTTAACTCTCTCAAAACATTAAAAAATATTACAACCCCAAGTTTTTAAGTTTTTTTTCGTAAGAACTTTTAAAATTAGAAGGGATGACTTTTAATATGAGTAACATTGCAGTGACCCTAAAAAATTTGCAAATAAAGGCAGTCAATAAGTGCTTAGAAGGATATCTTTGTATCTATATAGTGGATAATGAAAGTAAATGGATCTATTGGTTACATTTAGCTAAATAATGTTGTAATACTACATAACACTCTACCATAAAATTACCCCCTTCATAGGTAGTATAAGTCTTTGGACCCCGATCACAAAAACACTGAATCATTCATAATGTTAAAGTCCTTAGTGTAGTTGAAACTCTATAGAAAATACATAACATGTTCACAATCCTCGAACAAAACTTTTCGATGGAAGCTAATAAAATGAAATAATGGCTCATGGGATAATAAATACCACTCTAAAAACCCCATCTCCTAAACACCAAGTCATTCATAATTCTAAAATCATTTCTATAATTGAAAATCTATACGAAATACATAACATAAGTGCAATCCCCAAAGACAACTTTCACATGGTAGAAAACATAATGAAATAATAGGATAATGAATACCACTTAGAAAGGTAGTTTATCATTTGTGAAACACCAAATTCTCTTAGATATCAATCAACTTTTAAAAGAAAAACAAAAAGGCCCACCATTCTTTTATGGTTTAGGCATAATGTATTTGTAATACTTTGGTTAGATAATTAATTTTTGGAATAAGTGATTAAGAGTTCAAATCTTGAGATATGTTATTCAAGTTACTTATTACGTCGAGAGGTATTCTGTAGTCTAGTATGGTGGAGATGTTCATGTAACATTATGCATTAAAATAATAAGAATAAATTAAAATAATGATAAAAATAAAAATAAAATAAAAAAACAATGTCAGCTCCATACTACACACACACATATAACCAAGTATGGGGATATGTTCATGTATTTTAACGCATTAAAATAATAATAAAGAAAACAATAAAATAATAGCAATTTATGTCTCTTCCATATATACATGTACATACACTTTGAATGAATAACAACTAACCTAGATCCATTTAATTAAGAATCTATGAAGCCCCAAAAGGGATCAAATCTGTCGAGGTGAAAACCTTTTTTTAAGTGCAAAACTTGAGGAAAGGTTAAAGGTTTGGACCTCAAGAGATTTGATCCCTCTTGGTGCTTGATAGATCTAGAGTTAAATGAATCTAGGTTGGTTCATAAAGTGCACCCCACTCTATAAAATGGGAAGAATATTAAATATCAGTGGAGCACTATCGTGAGTAATTTACTATTTTTATAAAATGGGAAGAATATTAAATACTGGTTAAGAACTATCGTGAGTAATTTACCATTTTTATAAGATGTGACCTTTAATTACGGGGACCATAACACGATGAGGAGGAGATACTGCATGACTGGAATGAGAATACATGTACAAAAATAAAACACAAGTGATATATGAAATGACAATTGAATGAAAAATTACTACAATGAGTGTTTTCCTTCTCAATTCACATGATATTGTATTTTATAAAAAGTACAACATTTTCCATATTTTTTACCAAGTAGCATATACATCGACAATTTAGTGGGTTTTTTGGAAAAAGAAATATCTGTTGACACATCTCTAGCTAGAATAGTCATCATCCTTCTTATTTATATTGATGATATTATTGTTATGGTGATGAGTCCCTATGATCTTGACAAACAACTAACAATTCTCAAGGATTTTTTCTCTAATGTAGGTATGATTGTTAGTAGTGACAAAACAAATGTTATGATAATCAAATCCAAAAGTATCAACTACATTGATTCATTTATGACAACAACAACTTGGAGGAAATGACTTTATACAAATATCTTGGAATCAATCGTCATCACAAAGTTAATTGGAACTACAACATTGAAAAAAAGATAAATGGAGAGGGGAAAGTTTATTATGGACTTGAAAACAACTATAAATCAATCAAAAATTGCCTTTGTGATAAGAAGAAACTCCTCTTTGAGACTTTGGTTACTCCTATTATCTTATATGGTTGTGAATATTTGTGTTGTAGCATCTCTAGAGAATTGTGGAGAAAATTAGAGAAAATTCAAAAGCATTTTACAACTTATAATCTTAAAATTAAAGGATATACACCCTGTCCTATCCTCCTCATAAATTATTACTTCCCTCATTGAGAGCATGGATATTATTAGGCACTTACTTTACAAGAATAAGATAAGAAACATGGCAGACACGAGGTTTCATAAGATTGCTTCAAACTCTAGTCAAAACCACTTATAACTCAAGTGGGGTTGGCATAAAGATGCCAAGTATTGGCTAAATCATTAGGGTATTTTTAACCCATAGATTTTGACCCTTAAAAATATTGATATTTAAGAGTCAACATGCACTATTGTGGCTACAATTCTAAGATTCTCCTAGATTTTAGCACTTGTTTTGAGCCAGAGGTTGTTTCCCATTAGAGACATGTACATGATCAGTACATGGTTATTTTTGTTTTAGAGTTAGAGATATATTGTTTTCCTTTGCATTCAAGAGAGATGTATACATACAAAATGTGTCCCTATGTTTTAGCATACTATGTTTGAGAGACCAATTAATAGTATTGAGCACTTTTGAGCATACAGGGTTGGTCCTTGCATGATTCTAGGACGAATGACAATTTTTCGGGTGACATGCATGATCCAGATTTTATGAGAACAACGAAATGAATACATATTATTAAAAGATGCTTAACACAAAAATAACAGAGATACAATAAAATTGGTTTTATATTCAATAAGCAAATAAGATGAAACTGTAAAATGTAGTGAAAAACAAGCTTGCTGGAATGGTGGTGGCTTATCTCTGAGAAGAGATGTGACGGTTCCACTTATTCGCAAGAAGATGGTTGAAGTGAGGTTCTAAAGGCCTTTTACAATAAAAAAGAATATAAAAAACCCTAGACATCCAAAAACCTAACCCTAGGAGATGAAGCACCAAAAGTCATGTTAGACCCGTTTGGGTAAGTTAGTACATCAACCTCCTGGGGTTGTAACTTTTGCATACAATCTTCATTTTAGGTGCATGACCACCTGTTGGAAACGTATAATAAAAAAGAACAGTTTTTTATAGGCCCATGTTAGTGCATTTGGTAGTCAAGTGGGCCCCAAATACCCAAAAAACCTCGTTTAGGGCCTCAAAACTGCCCCAAAATTTTGGAACACGAAAAACTGCCAAACAATTGCCAAGGTGGAAAATTGCTTTTCAAGCCAGTGGAATAGGTGGTTGGCCACCGATATCCACTTGGATCAATCCCCCCTCCTTAGGAATCAATGGTATCCATTGTGTTGAGTTCCCCCATCAGATGAGGAAATCTCTTCTGAATTTGGCCCAAGTTGAGCCACTTGCGTTGGTGTAGGAGCTACCGTGCTTTGACAACTCGATAAAGTTGGATCAATTGTCGTCGAGTGCCCTTGATATGTGTCTCCACAATATGATCATTGGATGCTTGTTGCATGCAGTAAGGGTTGAGATCTATTGGTAGCAACTGCTCTGCTATCTCTGAGGTTTCCAATAATGGTGGGAAATATGGCTGAAGGAGAGCCACGTTGAAGACTGGATGTAGACCAAGGAAGGGGGGAATGTTGAGCTCAAAATAATTGTCACACACAACCTTGGTTATGGTGTACAAACCATAATGGAGTGGGATAATCTTCTGATGGGGCCCTATAATGCATTATTTCTACAAATGCAACCAAACTTTGTCGCCCACCTGAAACTTATGTGGCACTCGATGTTGATCATGGCATTGTTTGTACTTGGAATTAGACTTCTATAGAATATCCTGAACCTGTTGGTGGATGTGCTAGATCCACTTAATGAACTAGGTGGAGTTGTCAGCTTCTGGTGGAGCAGGGGACGAGTCTATCAAGATGGTCGCCAATGGTAGTGCAACATCCATGGGGCCCAATGGTTGGAATCCTAACCCCACCTAAAAGGCATTGTGGCCAATTGATCTATGGAGGGCTCGGTTGTAGTTATGTTGGACATAGGGAAGATTCTCATCCCATGTGTGGGGGTGTTTTGAATTGTACATGTGTAGGATATGTATGACCATCCGATTGACGACCTAAGTTTGGCCATCTATCTGGGGGTGGAAGGAAGTGGATTTGGTGAGCTTGGTATCTAGCAGTGATCGGAGGCTCGACCAGAATGAGCTGAGGAACCGACTGTAATGGAGCGAGATAATGGTTTGTGGGATCCCAAAATGTACCCATACTCATTCAAAGAATATCTTGGCACTAACTTCTAATGTGATGTTCTTCTTATAGGCGGATAGAATCACCATATTGGAAAAGTGATCAATAACAACAAAAAATAGTCATTTCCCCTCTTGGTGGACAAGAGGCCTGACATGTAGTCCATTTACATAGATTCCCACAGCCTGTTAGGAGTAGGCAGGGGGGTGTACAGGCTCTGTTTCTTAGTGGTCGGTTTGGAAATAGCATAGGTGGTGCAAGACTTGATATACTTGCTGACATCCTATAGAAGTTTCATCTAGTAGAATGTCTCTACAACATTGCCACTATCTTTTTGATGCCAAAGTGTCCCGTCAACCCACTATAGTGAGATTCCCAAATTAACTTTGCGCGCTTGCTTGATGGAATGCAGAGATGGCCCAAATGACACAACAACCCACCCTAAAGATGGAAATTAGCGACTACTAAGTTGATTCCCAACATTTGGTAGGTAGCGGAGAGGTGAGGGTCTGTCTCATAGAGGTGGGGCCATCCAGAGGTCTTGTGACTGCAAGAGTCTAACACCATGGTGAGTGTCCCGACTAGAGGTTGGCTGAGGCAGTCAACAACTCAGTTGGTACTTCATGTTTTATACTTGATGTTGAGGTGGGACTTCTATAAGTATGCTGACCACTTCTGATGGCGGTCATTCTACTATTTGCCTTAGGTTTTCATGAACTGTAGTGGTTTTTTATTAGTGTGGATGACTGTATCCTTCCCAAGAATGTAATGTCTCCACTAGAATCAGGCTTGCACAATGGAGTACATTTTTTTTTCATAAGTAGGGTACTTACGAACAACATCTAATAGTGTCTCACTATGATATGCCACGGGGTGGCCATGTTGAGTGAGAATGACACCCACAACATAGTCTGAAGAATCTATCTCGATCTCAAAGGGATGTTGCAGGTCTGGTAATGAAAGTATCGGGGATGAGAACAAATGGTTATTCAAGTCACCAAAGGATTTTTGTTGGGACATGCCCCACACAAATGTTTCCTTACCACCACCCCTGGTTACTTGGCTGAGGGCCCATACGATATGAGAGAATCCCATCACGAAACTATGATAGAAATTGGTGAGGCCCAAGAATCTCCGAAGTTCAGTGAGTGTGGTTGGGGTTGGCCATTCATGGATGACCTATATCTTGGTTGGATCCACATGAACTACGATGTATCCTAAGTAATGGACCTTGTCCATGCCGAAGGAGAATTTTTCCAAGTTTGCATATAGTTTGTACTGCCGCAGGGTGTGCAAATCCTACTAAATATGCTACAAGTGTTCCACCCAAGTTATGTTGTATATGAGGATGTCATCCAGATACACCACTACAAAATTATTGGTGAAATGTCATAGGATATCATCCATCATCCTCATAAAATTTATTGGAGCATTTGTCAAGCCAAACGACATGACTAACCATTCAAAAAGACCTTCTTTTGAATTAAAGGAAGTCTTCCATACATCTATTTCTTCTATTGGGACCTAGTGGTAGCTAGACTTTAGATCAATCTTACTGAATTATTTGGCCCCCATGAGATGATCAAGGAGTTCGTCAATTCGGGAAATCGGGTACTAGTTTTAGAATGTGATTTTATTCAAGTTCCGGTAATCAATGCAAAGTCGCCAGGTCATGCCTTTCTTCTACACTGGCATGATTGGGCTCCCACAAGGAGATGATCTAGGATGAATTTGCTCCTTGTGGAGCAGTTCTTGGATTTGCCTCTGATCTCCTCATTTTCTAATAGAGAGTGATGGTACACTGGCCCATTGGGTAGCGATGCGCCTCAGGTCAGATTGATGGGATGCTTGACCTGGCAGTGTAGAGGTACCCCAGTAGGAGAGGAGAATATATTTGAGTATTCTTCCATGACCTTATCCACTTGATTTTATTGTGTGGAGAGATCGACCATGGAGGCTGTGGATGTAGCTACGATCTTTCTCACTCTGAGGGAGAATCATGAACAAGACAAATTTCTTGGTCTGAGAGATGACCTTCCTACATTTCTTGGCATACATCAAGGAAATAACACTAGGAGGGACTACCTCGGGTATCCTGTACAATTTCATAATCAATGTAATAATAAAACTATGAGGCCTAGACTCATATACAATGTGACATTTCCATAAATAAGGTTGGTCCAAAAGAATATTACAAACTTTGAGAGGAGAAAAATCACATAATACCTCGTCTTTGAAGGGCCTGATGTCGTACGATAGTCGACACTATTGGCTGATGTGGAGATTGCTTCCTTGGTGGAGCCATCTAATGGTGTAGGATTGTGGGTCGGGAATTGTCGGTAGGGCTAGCCGCTTGAAAACCTCTGTTGAGATGAGGCTCTTATGGCTACCTATATCAATGATGAAGCGTAAAGGGGTTCCTTTTACCCACATCCGTGAATGGAAGAGGCACTCTCCTTCTTCTGGATCATCCAGTTCACCAGGCTGGATCTTGGTGGTAGAAATGGTGGCACTGGGTTCCACGTCAATTATCTGTCTTCCCCTTTCTGGTTCTGACTCGAAGTCAGAACTTGCATATAATTCAAAGTCTTTCACTTTGGCCACCATCGACTGCTTTGAGAAGCAATCAACAGTTTTAAGCCAAGAGCTCTTATGGAAGTTCCACCATTTCCTGGTATCTTTATTTGTCTTTCTGGCATCCTTATTTTCTTGTGTCTTGGACTGGTTGTCCTGATACTATCCATATTTTCTTTGTCTTTTGTTCTATGGGTTGGGGCCACCCTTTCCTGTCTTTTGTTGCGAGGGGTTTGCAGGCCTAAATTTCCGCATCTTTTGTTTGAGCTTCTACTCGATTTTGATGACATATTGGTAGGTTGTTCCCAAGGATGAGATGTCCAGAAATTCCATTTTGGTTTGGATGTATATATGTAAAGCCCAATGATACTTGAGCACCATATGTCAGTCTAAATCTTTGATACCCAGCTTGGTGCGCAAGTTATGGAAGATATTTGTGAACTCTGGCCCTGATTGGTCTCTTTCTTGCTGCAATGTTGTCCATTTGGTATAAAGTCATCAGAAATTCCGACAAGGTAGTATTGTTCCTTAATAACACCCCTGAAGGATTCCTGGGTGGTCGTGACTGTAAATAATGAGGGTTCCTCTATTTAATTTTTCTCATAAAAAGTTTCCCACCAATATTTGACATGGGGAACGACTTTGAGGAGTGCAAAAGTAATCTCTTCTGGATTCGAAAAGTTATGGACAAAAAAATATCCTTCTAGTAGATTCAAGCACTTGTCTACAACATTTTCATCTATTTTTCCTTCAAATATTGGAATATCGAAGTTGATTTGTACCTTGAAGGGGGCGACACCTCTTCTTGAGGAATATCTGTCGCCTGTTGGTAGTCATTGAAGGATTTGTATGAAACTATCCATCATATCGATCCTCTGTTGTGTGAGGGATTCCTCAAGCAACATTTTGAAAAGATCTCCTCGATCCTCTTTTCTATTTCCATGAGAGGTCACTTGGGCATGCGAGAGCTTTGGTCGTCAAGAGAAACAAGCTTGAGACCCAATTCTTTGTACCCTGACCTCGTTGGGGACATGCATTAAGACAACAAGGAGAAGACCCCTATGATACCATTGATCTGGATTTTATGAGAAGAACGAAATGAATACAGATTATTAAAATATGATTAACAAAAAATAATAGAGATACAATAAAACTGGTTTTCTATTCAATAAGGAAATAAATTGAAACTGTAAAATGTAGCGGAAAAAATCTTGTTGGAATGGTGGCGGCTTATCTTTGAGAAGAGATGTGACGAATGTGATCATTCACAAGAACATGGTTACAATGAGGATCTACAGGAATTTTACAATAAACAAGAATGTCAAAATCCCTAGACATCCAAAAACCTAACCCTAGGAGATGAAGCGCCAAAAGTCATGTAGGCCATGTTTAGGTAAGTTAGTACATCGACTTCCCGGGGTCGTAACGTTTGCATACAATCTTTGTTTTATGCACATGATAGCTCATTGGAAAGGTCTATTCGAGAAGAATTGTTTTTTGACTGGCCTGCATCAGAATATTTAATATTCTGATGCACCCCAAATCCCCAAAAACTGTCGTTTAGGGCCTCAAAACGGTCCCAAAAGTTTGGAACCACAAAAAGTGTCAAAAAACTGCCAAGGTGGAAAATTATTTTTCGAGCCAATGGAATAGGTAGTTGGCCATTGATATCCACCTGGATCAATGCAATAACTTTCTATTTTTAGTAGGATGAGCTTTAGTCTTCAGAAGTGCAGTGTTGATCATAGATACATTTTTAGTCTTTTGGAAATTTTCGGGTGACATTCATAGTATTTCTATTTTTAGCAGGTGGAGCACCAAGGCTTGCATGTCAATTCTGACAGCATATTTGGAATCCTCTCGGAAAATCAAATCCAATGAGTATGATATCATTGACATCAAAATACATTATACTTTTAGCGGTGTCTATTCTTGGATGCATGACACATGGCGGTGTTCTCCTTAGTCATCCTCGATGTTTTTGAAATTTTCCTAAATTTTAGTAGTCAAACCTTATTTTATCGGTTTCTATAGATAACAGGGGTGTTTAGCTCCATAGGTGGAAATTGGCAGGGTTAGTTTCTAACATTTGATGGTGATTCAACCTGACATGTGGAATTTATTTGGCACCATTTTATGAGGGGGTGCATTTTTCAAAGGTAAAAGAGTTAAATGAGTTAATTAATATTGTAGGGTGTATGGATGAGGTGGTAAGACAACTTGGGTGCGATTGAGATGATGAAGAATTAGTCACAATTATTGTCCCTTCAACCACCATAAATACCACTTTATGTGCATTAAAAGTCCATTAAAAGTTAAATTATTCATTGATACACATTAAATACTTCAGGCACATGCGTTCCTATTCTAACTAGGTGCATCTCCTTTATCCATCTTCCTAAATCTATATGTATTATTTTCCCCTTTCCACTCTAATACTCCACTCACCTTTATTATAAATCTACCCTCATTCACCTTTCCCACTTATGCATGTCACTTTAATTAAATTAAAGGTCTCCCTTTTTATTAATTAATTAGTTAAAGCATATCCTAACCCCCTTCCTTTTATACATACACAGTAACCCATATATGCATGCACTTTTTTAACTAAGGTGTGTAGCCCATTTATTATATTAATTAATTAAAGTGGGTGTCCCCCCTTATCCTCCCATGCAAACATACACACCCTCTATAACATCATTTTTAGAGTTGATATAGTGTGGCTTCCTTTTTGGGCCATGCGACACCCCCTCATGTGCATGATACTTCGTAGTCTCCCATCCACCTCATCCCTCATGTCATGCTCCTACACTTGTACTTATCTTCCTCTCTACATCATCTTACCTTATCTTCTCGAAGAGAAATAAACAAACTGTCGTGCAAGATTCAATGTTGCGACGGCTACTATATACACCGTGGGATCACCTTAGTATATATGTTAGGATATATTCAACAAAGTATATATCATCGGTCCCTAAATTGAATGTTGCAAAAGAAGATGGTTATTTATCTTCTATATTCTCACCCACATACATACTAATTTGTGTATCCTCGGATATATCCCCTTTTTCCCATTCACATATGTCAAATAAATGGGTGTCAAATTAAATAATGGCATGGGAGTTGAATTGGGTTGAGTTGGGTTTTCACGTCCCCTCATTCTTATTTGCATTCCTTTCTCACCTTGTGTGTGATTGACTCTGCCTCACATACACATGCACCAACTCCCTCATGTCACCATCTCCTCATCCCATGCATGTGCACCTCCCCAGTCATATTTATTCCCATGAACATGTTATTTTGTGGCTCCCATGCACATTGACTATTCTAGTGTGCCAATCATGATTCACGACCTAAAACCCACACATGTGGGACATCAAATACTACTCCACTCACCTTACACTCTCGCTCATATGATTTGGTGTCATCCATCACTCACCATTGATATTATGCACATGTTTTATTGACTCTTTCTTACCCCCCATGCGCCATACCTTTCTTGTTTGATCTCTCATGTTTCCTCATATTTTTGGAAGTGGAGAAGCACCCTCATGGCTATATATTCAAGTGTCTTCTTCATTGCAAGGGTCCTATTTTTGTGGAAAAAGAACATACTATATCTTTCTCTTTTATCTGTCATTCTATTTACACTAGAGTAAAATCATGAAGGTGGGTAACACTTTTGTGAGAATCGGGTCTCCAAAATTCCTAGTGACATTTTTTTGGCCGAAAGACACGTATTTTTGGCCAAAAATGTTTTCGGTTGTGTAATACCCCAAGGACGATATCCAATTATATCTATGTATTGTAAACATGTTTTGTAGGCTGATGAGTCGTGCAATTGTAAGCTGGTAATATAATGTGCAAGTAGGCCAGAGAGACTAGGTGTTAAAGGCTAGGAGCCTGATTTTGTATATGTAATTATGCAGATCATTAATAAAATATAAAAATCGATGTGTGCAAACCGACCACAAAGAAAGAGTGATGGGGAACTAAGCTTCCACATGGTTGGGTAAAGGAGGAAGCTAAGTTTGTGGGCCTAGTGGCTAAGCTGGGGGGATTACCTATAAAGGGGGTAATAATTTATTATTATTTCCTGAAGGCTAAAGTGGACATGTTGAGTGTTGTTCTAAGTTCATTTAAAGGGAACGTGTTCTAGGTGTAACTCATGCAGCTCCAAGAAGAAAAGTGTCGACCTAGGTGCATGCAGTTAAAATTGATGAGTCAACCATTTTGGGGGTCATTTTTTCATTTTTGTCATCCTCTGCCTGAGTTATTTGGGATGATGGTTTGAACCCGTTTTGCCTCTGCGTCTACATTTTTTGACTCGTTCACATGGAAAGAAACCTTCATGGGAAGGTTTTTCATTCAACCATTCTCCAATCCTCCATATGAACCTAGTGAGAACCTATGGAATGAGTAACACCTTCTTTGAATCCCGACGTAGTTGTAGTCACCTAAGTCATGTTGAAAACGAGAACAAAAATCTGACCTCTATGATCCTGTGAACCCAAGTTTATCCACACTGCAAATCTAAGTTCGTGCCTTAACCATTTGGGTTGTTGTCCTGTGTATTACTTGGTCCTTGTGGTGTTATAAATGTGGGTTGTTATGGCCATGTAGTTCCTAGTCTTAGTGTGGAATTTTGTCGTTTTTGGACGTCCATACCCAAATTCATGTTACTGTCGTCACCCGTGAGTGAACCAAATTGCTATTGTTGTTGTTTTTATCCTAACCTTGCAGGAATTCAGTTCAAATTGGTTAAAGAGGAATTTTTTAAGTCCTGTGAGTATCTCTCTCTAGGTGAGAGAGTTTGCTAGGAAGTGGTTTTCTCCTAGAGAGAGGCCATCACCAACTACAAGGCTCTGAGAATTCTGGTCCGTCTTATTGCTGAAGCCCAAGGCAAGGGAGGTGAAGCATGTGATGGACTGTGTGACAGTGAAGGTGTATACTCCTAGGGTGGCATATGCATGTGTGGAATGAGATTCTATGAGTAGTGGGTGTAAGAAGGCTCCTAGAGAGAATCCTTCTAGCTGCATTGTGCATTTTTCAGTAAGCTCAGCCTAGTCTCAGATTCCCTTTCTCTGGGTGGAGCTTAGTCCCAGCTCAAGGGTGACCCACTGATGAGTGTGATGAGTAGCGTGGTATATGGCTGGGAGGTTCATGGTAGGTATGCACATAGTTGTTGGCATTACTCCAATTGAAAATATAAGTATCAATCTGTGCTTAATTTATATGTTATGCATGTCTATGATGCTTGAATATTATCATGTATTCCATTGCATATATGAACTATTGTTAATTCCATTTATTCTGTATGGTAGCAGTAATTCTATGATTATTGTGATTAAGTTTTTTAATTTGATTAAAATGCATGTTATATATTTATATGTGTATATTCATTATGGTGGCATTACCTGATCTATTGGTGGCTGGGGATGTTACAAATTGGCATCAAAGCATGGTTACAACACTAAGCCTGGATGGGCCATGTTAGTGGAAATTGAAGCAAGAGTTTTGGAAGGAGTTGTTGTCGAAATGGAAAAAACTCAAGTTCTGACCCATGGTTTCAACACTGAGCTTAGATGGGTGAGATAAGTGGTCATTGGACTCAAGGTTTAAAGAGGAAATTGTGTTAAGAGGAACCAATTTTGGACCTTAGAAACATCCATGAGTGCTAAGAGGATTACCTTGGTCATGTTAAGAAGATCAGAAGGAGTAGAGGTATCGTAAAACCATGACAGAAGTGGTGTTGGACCGCAGAGTAATGGGAACCATAGGATCTGTTTGGAAGAAAAGGAAAAAACCTTATGATCGTTAGATCTGGAGAGTGTGAATAAGACACTCATAAATGTTGAATTTAGGAGAAAGAGCACAAATCTCTTAAGTCTTCCAAAGCTTTCAAATTTCAGAAAGAGTAGTGAGGTCAAAGTATCGAAAGGGAATGCCCCTTTGTTTGGAAGGAGAACATAAGAAAATTTGTTCGAAAAGAGCCATGGTCTGTTATGACCATTGGATACAAAAAAGAGTGTGGGGTTAACCCTTGGAGCCATTTGGACTTCATGAGTTGGGTGAATTGAACGATTTCGTCACAAGGGAGGTAAAATCCCTGAAGTTTCGAAGTCCCGAAGTTAACTCTGAGCCTTAGATCTAAGGATTCCCAGGAAACATCCTAACCGTCAGATCTAGGAGGTAGACGATAGTCAAGTTACCCAAACTACTGATGAATTAAGAACCATTGCGAGATGGATGGTCGTGAGCCCCTTAGGAAATCTGTGGAGTAACGGATTCCTTCAGTATTGTTGGTCTAAGAGAATCAAAAATCTCAGAAGACATAACGTTTTCAAGAGAAAAGGAGAGACCCAAGATAGTTGGGCTTGTAGGAGGAATGAAGGTTGAGGCCTTTGAACATCTACAAAACACTTCCAAGTTGGAAGAAGTTAAAATATGAAGAGGAGGAGAGACAACAACCGTCAGATTGGTTGTGGGAAGAATCTTGTACCATTATATCAGCATCCAGGGAAGCAGAGGAGAAATTCTAAGAAGGAACAAATCCTAACCATCGAATATGAGCACAAGGGGATGATAGTCATCTGATCTAAGGTAAGGTGCACGAGTGTTAAACTTTGTGTACACCGAAGGGTTGACTGGCCAAAGTCCCAAAGTGAGTTAGGGATTGTTCATCACCAAGAGGGACATGTGGCACAAGATCCACAACCCCTGAGTGAGATCTTATGGTCGAGGAGAGTTTGAAATCACCGAAGTAGGTCCTGGTCATTAATCGCAAGGAGGGGTATGTATCAATAGATCATAGTTTTCGGGAAAAACACTTGGAGAGTTTAGGTTGAGATTTGAAACTCCCGAATCCTGGAGATCCAAATACCCAAAATGAATATGGATCATAGATCCAAAAGGGCGCATGGCGACAGATCGTGAACTCTGGGTAAAATTTTTCCTGGAGGAAGCAAGTGGGGAAAGTTGAGACCTCGAAGGCCAGAGTCCCGAATTGGATCTCGATCATTGATCATGAAATAAGATGAGGGTCATTGATCTGCTCCTGTTTGAAGGTTACAAAGTAAATGAGAACCATCCATCTCATCGTGACATTAAGATGTGATATTTGATTTTGATAAGTGATCAAGCACTTCTTATCTTAGTGCCTGGTCACCACCTATGGTCGTATGGAATAAAAAAAAAAGGGAAAAGAAGAGGCAACACACAAATCAATAGTCCCGTGGGTTATGTCTAGTTCAAACCTACATAAGGGAGGTATTGAAGACATAGGAAATTTATGATAGGGTCCAACAAATATATAAGATCCATTATCTCAGAGAAAAGAGATCACTGCACAAGAAGTGCATCAGAGAGGAAGCACAAGTTTTAAAGGATTATTACTTTCTTCTCAAGGGTCGGAATGGATAAAGGAAGTTGTGATTGGAAAGGACTCGGAAAGAGGATTCCATATGTAATGGTTACATTAAAACAAAAAAAGTGCTGGAGATGTCTTCAGATAGAAGAAAGAAGGAAGA
The DNA here is from genome assembly GCA_032191745.1 of Picea mariana. Taxonomy (NCBI): domain Eukaryota; kingdom Viridiplantae; phylum Streptophyta; class Pinopsida; order Pinales; family Pinaceae; genus Picea; species Picea mariana. Next base: position 774,747 of record JASDQU010100992.1, read on the forward strand.
AGGTCAAGGAAAATTCTTCATTCTACATCTGAGATTTTTCATAAATCATTGGATCAGATGCTGGGTTCAATAAATAGCATGGAAACCCAAAATGGAATTCTTGTTTGGGGAAGAGAATTCAGGTGACAATCTTTGCACATCAAATGTGAATTCTAGGTGGAGAAAGCAATATGCAATACATGATAATGCATGAACCATAAGTTCGTATGGAGATGCAATGAATGGGAATAAGGAAGGAAGGTTTTATGGAATATTAAAGAGTTTGGAGATATGATGTGACATATCCAAGGATCAACCCTATAGATTGGAGGTAGCACCTCCATTATTTCTATCAGAATATGTTACGAACCAAACATCAATATAGCATACAAAAACCTCTAGAAAAGTACTCAACGCCTTGAAAAAGAGATAATATCAGATAATAAGCCTCTTCGAGGGGGAAACCTCTTTTTACCCCACTTAAATGTTCAAGAACCAGATGATTCAAAATGAAAATGTCTCCTTGGTATATATAAGAGACTAGGAGGTTTTAATGGCCTAAAGCCGACATAAATAAAATAACATTACTAATCTAAATCACAACTAATGGCCTAAAGCCGACATAAATAAAATAACATTACTAATCTAATATGCCC
>JASDQU010100992.1:777810-802610 GCA_032191745.1 Picea mariana
TGTAGTTCATTTATGTCCCTATGCATTTCTTCACCTTCATCAAGAGTCCAATTAGGATTTTCTGGAGGCTTATTTGGTGTAGAAGGTCCCTTTTTTGGTGGCATGTTGGCCAAGTATCACTTTTGAATCTTGATTTTGAGGCGGTTATGCTAGACAATATTTATTATGTTCTATCCCCCAAGTTTCGGCCCTTCTGGGCATGCAAATTTCTTTTAGGTAGTTCTCTGATGTTTCTTCTCTGCAATGCCATAGGTCTGATCAAAATTGGATGTGCCAAGTGGAATTTACGGTAACTTCCTCACAACTTGCCGATTTTTGTCCTTTCCAGGAGATCTCACTTGTATAGCATGAACCACACAAAATAATTGATATCAAATTCTGAAACTCGCACCCAAAATACTAGAGACTGTTCACGATCCAATGAAACTAGTGCCACTCAATTTGGATACTCTAGCAAGCAGTTATGACCGTTTTACCTGGAAAACCTTCTTGAGACTAGTCAATAGGACTAGTCAGATACCCTATCTTACACAAGGTGTATCTACAAATTTAAGATGACCTAGAACCTAAAATTTTTACCACAGATACCTTACTAATTTCTATAAATTTCCTCCAGAGTTCATGGTCTGAAAGATTACATAAAAAAATTTATAGCCAAAATTTCGCAATGACTCATTTCAGGATGATTCCATAACCCTATCTTGTACAGGATGTATCTCCGAAAGTGTTATTCCTCAGGAGCTTAATTTTGAACCCAATGTACCTTGATCCATATACTAAATATCCTCCAAGTCGTTCCTTCTGAAACATTGTAGAAAAAAATTTATAGCGAAAATTCCACGGTGCCTCAGATGTAGCGGTGAAACCCCAAGACCTTGAGCTTTGATACCATATGTTAAGAACCAAACATCAATATAGCATAGAAAATCCTTGGGAAAAGTACTCAATGCCTTGAAAAAGAGATAATTTTAGATAATAAGCCTCTTCTAGGGGGCAACCTCCTTTTACCCCACCTAAATGTTCAAGTACAAGATGATTCAAAATGAAAATGTCTTCTTGGTATATATAGGAGACTAGGAGGTATAATTACAACTAATGGCCTAAAGACGACATAAATAAAATAACATTACTAATATAATATGCCCCAATTAAGGGTTAATGAGCCAATATTAGGGCTTAACATCTCATCATACTAAACCTGTATATTTGTCAGAGTCTGTTTCATCCATAGAACCTGTGTACAACATGTTGTTGTTGCAATATACTATGCCTCAGATTTAGATAAGGATACTGATGATTATTTCTTTCTTAACCATGATACTAAACACTCACCGAAGTAGAACATTGCTCCACTGGTGGTTTGTTGGTCATCAATGAAACCTGCCCAATCTGCATCTCTGTAGGAAATAAGTGATAGATCCTTTCTTTTTGGATACCATAATTCAAACTCTTTTGTTCCTTTGAGATATCTGAAAATCTTCTTCACTGTTAATACATGTGATTCCTTTGGTGCTGCTTGAAATCATGCCACCTATCCAACTGCCTGCATTACATATGTTCTAGATGTTGTCAGATATAGTAAGCTACCAATCATTGACCTGTATTGCCTCTAGTTTGTAGACTTTGAATCATCATTTTTTCTCAACTTTCAACTAGTTTGCATAGGAGTGGTAACTTGTTTGAAATCTTCCATTCTGAAACTCTTTAGCATTTATTTGATATACTTATTTTGATAAATAAAACTTCCTTGGTTGCTTTGACATATCTGAAGACCCAGAAAGAAGGATAGTTCTCCGAGTAATGACATTTCAAATTCATTATGCATATCCTTTGCAAATTTCTTGATGTAAAGGTTGTTTTATGCACTTCCTTTTCTGAACCCTGCCTATTGTAGATATTTATCCAGTCTAGAGTACAATGCTCTAAGATCCTATTTTAGACCATACAAGGCCTTCTTCAATTTACACACATAATCTATGTTCTCTGACAACTAAAATCCTTCTGTTTGTTCAATGTAGACTTCTTCTTCATGTTCCTCGTTCAAAAAAGTTGATTTCACATCCATCTGATACACTTTTATATTCTTGGAGCATGCATAATATAGGAGCAATCAGATTGCTTCCATTCTGGCAACTGGAGAAAATGTGTCTTCAAAGTCAATTCCTTCAACCCGTGCATATCCTTTACATACCAATCTATCTTTGTTCCTTGTAACATGTCCATCTTCATTCAATTTATTTCTGAATACCCACTTTGTGCCAATCAAATTCTTATTCTTTGGTCTTGGAACCAATTCCCAAGTGGCATTCTTCTCTATTTTATCCAATTCTTCATCCATGACCTTATTCCAAAATTCATCCTTGCTGGCCTCTTCAAAATGTTTTGGTTCAATCATAGATGAGAGTTCTAGGTGCGTTTGTTCTGGTAAATGGATTCTTCTTCTAGTGTCAACTCCTGCATATTTGTTTTTGATAATCTGATCTGAAGGATGATTCTTCTATACTTGTTTGCTAGGTGTGTTTGGAGGCACTTGCTGAACTTGCTCTTCTACTTCTATCTGATCCTCTTCATCTTCCCCTTCTACTTATTCTTCATATTCTTCTTCTTATTCATAAAGTTGTTCCATTGATTCATTTTTTTCTTCCTTCAATTCATGTCCACCTGTTTCATCAATTGTTACATTGATTCTTTACACAACTTTGCTCAACCTCAAATTGTAACACTTGTATGCTTTCCTTGTACTTGAGTAACCAACAACTAATCCTTTTTCCACATGAGATTCAAACTTTCCCATTCTTCCATCTTCTCTTTTGATGTAGCATTTGCTTCCAAATACTCTGAAGTGCTTCAGATTTGTTGGTATTCCTTTCCATAGCTGGTAGAGAGTTTTGTATGTGTTGTTTCTGAGAATTATTTTGTTTTGAATGTGAATCGTTGTATGCACTGCATGTGTCCAAAATATATCTGTCAATTTGGAATACATTAACATTGTTTGAGCCATTTCATGTACTTTCATGTTCTTTCTTTCAACAACTCCATTCTACTGAGGTGTCCTAGCAATGAAGAATTGCCTTTGTATTCCATGCCTACTGCAGTAGTCCATAAATGCCTTTGAATTGAACTCTCCTCCATTATCAGATCTCAAACATTTGAATTTTGAATCCATTTCATTTTCAACCATTTCCTTGTAGACCTTGAAGATTTCAAAAGTTTCTAACTTATTCCTCACAAAGAAAACTGCAGTCATTATTGTATAATCGTCAAATAATAGCATAAATTATTTATCACATTTTAAGCCCTTTGTTGTAATTGGTCCAACTAGATCAGTATGCACAATTTTTAGTGGTCTTGTCATTGAATATTATTTTGATTTAAACCTGGTCTTTATTTGATTTCCTTGTTGACAATGCTTTCATAACGTGTTGGTTGGTTTTGTAATCTGGGGCATTTCTCTAACTTCTTCCTTTTTGCTGACTTTGACAAGGTTATCAACGTCTATGTGACCCATTCTTCTGTTCCATAGACAAATTTCATCTTCTTTTCCTAGACAACACTTTTCATTTCCAATTTCACTTAGTACATATATGTTGCTTGAAGTTCTTGCAGCCGTTGCAATCAATTTTCATGAACCTTATTTTCTTATCTCACACTTTTGTGAATTGAAAGTAACTTTATGACCTTGTTCACACATTTGACTCACACTTAGAATATTATGTTTCATATCTTCTAGTAGTATACCATTTTTCTTCCTTGGTATTCTTATTTCCAATTATGATTGTGTATTTTCCAATGATTTTAGCTGAATCATCATTTCTGAAGTAGACTGATCCATATCTTTCCTTTCTTAATGTAAGAAACATTTATTTATCACCTCTCATGTGTTTTGAACAACCACTATCAACATACCAACCATATTTCTTCTGCTTATCTTGTAGAGCGAGTGTGCATTCTTCATTACTATACTGATTCTGCTTTCTTATCCATGTTCTCTTTTGAGGTTCATGTTTGTGAATGTTGTTGTTTTGTTGTGGTTCTTTATGAGGAACTATCATTTTTCAATATTTGGCCATGTGTCCAAAGTTGTTACACTTGTAACATTCCACTTCAGTGCTCAATGATTCAAACTTGTTTTAACTTCTTCTCTATGTTTCTCTAGGCCTTTTTGGATAACCCTTTTCTGTATGACTTTCAAAGTTGTTTATGTTCCTTTCGTTATCTCTGTAATTCATAGATTTATGTCCAAAATTATTGCATGCATAACATAAACCAAAAAAGATAGCTTGATACCTAGGATTTTAATATCTCCTTAAAGGAGTTTCTCTTATGAATTATTCTTATTCATGAGGCCTATATGTCAATTGTTGATTCTGAAATCTAAATCTTCTTGGTGGAGGAGTGTCCCTATAATATTCCTTGTAGATCATACTATCCATTTTGATTGTTTCTACATAGATTTTTGGATATGTTTCTTTCTCTGTTATTTTGGAGCTTGATCCCTTTTTTGTCTGATTGTATCCAAGTCCGGACTTGTCATGATGAGGTGTTTTACTACTGATAATGTCATCCAAAACCGTAGAGTTGTTCTGCATATTTTTCTTTTGAAGATCCTTTCTTATTGTGACAATCTCTGCTTCCAAATTTCTAATGATCATGTCTCTTTCTTCTAGCTGTTATTTCAGTGCTTCTTCAACTCTTTTATCTTCTTCTATTTGAACCTTCAAATTTTTTATCATTTTTTCTAGTTTCTGAGTGTCTTATTTCTTGTTTAGTTCCACTTGTAGCTTCTTATTTTTTTTCTTTTATGTTCTTATAACTTCTATGGAACATAACAATTCTTCTCAGTATTCAACTTTTGCCTCTTCATATTCTTCTTCGGTGTCTTCTTTATCAAAGTCTTCTACAAAATGAATAGAACTTTTTTTGTCTCACTATCACTGACATCATCTTCATCTGATGATGAGATGTCTTCTTTGGTGTATAATATTTTCTTGAAAACTTTCTTTGTGGTTCTTTTGCATTTATATGTTTGTTTGCTAATTGAGTAATCTTCATCATTCCACTTCTTTTTCTTATGAGAACATTTTTTAGAAAAATGACCAATACCATCACAATTAAAAAAAAGAAAAGAAAACTTACCTTTATATCTGTTGTTGGTTCCCTTGTTCAATCTTCTGACAAATTTGGCCATTTCTTCATCATCTTTCAAGATGTCACTGTTGTTGTTATGTTATTTTTCCTTTTTCTTTGACCTTTTGGATGCTTTGAAAGTATCTTCTTTTATATATGGATTTTCCTGTTTAGTTCTCATTTCATATGCTATGAAGATTCCATGTATTTCATCCATGCTTATTGAGTCTAGATCTACTCTTTCTTCTAGTATTGATATCTTAGGATCAAATCTCATAGGGAGATATCTTATTACCTTTTGAACAATTACAGATTCTTTAATTTCTTCTCCCAATCCTATGATTGCATTTACTGTTTCATCCACTCGTAAGAAGTAAGTTGCAATATCCTCATCTTCCTTCATCTTTAGTTGTTCGAACTGACCTCTATAAGTTTGAAGCTTTGCTGCTTTCACTTTTGAATCTCCTTCATAAATATTTTGAAGCTTATCCCAAATATCTTTAGCGGATTTACAATGTGTAACTTTGGTGTAAATTGATTCACAACGACCATTCAGAACTGCATTTGTGGCTTTGGAATTATTTTGCCTGGCTTTTATTTCTCTTTCATTTGTCAACGGAAGTGTTGGTTCTTTGTATCCATCTACAACTGATTGTCAAATTTCAAATCCTTGTGCCTATATATATGTTTTCATTCTTTTGCTCCAAAATTCATACTCATGTCCATCAAACTGTGGTATTCCATTTTTATACATGCTGTTGCTCTCCATGATCTACCTTTCAGTGGTTAGACTGATTTCTGAAGGAACCTACTATGATACCAATTGTTGGATTGCTGAGAGGGGGGGTGAATCAATAATAGAGCAATATAATCCTTTTTAACCATATAATGCAAGTGTTATATCAATGTAGCATTATCATCCAATAATTCTAGAGTAAATAAACAATGAACAAATGAGAAATCATACACATACACAGAACACCAATGTTTTTACATGGAAACCCAAAGAGGGAGAAAACCACATAATGTTTTTTCTTCTATGTCTTGAATAATTACATTCATTGGAAGCATCAAATTCATTTGTTTTTCAACTACAACTGGAAGGAGGCTTCAACCCCCTAGTTTCTCAGCCTACAACCTGAGCGAAGCTCCAACCCCCCAATTCACTGGCTACAACCAAAAGGAGGCTACAACCCCCTAAGTTTTTCAGCTACAACCAAAAGGTGGCTACAACCACCTTTCTTTTCCCTGTCCAACTGCCCTGGAATATAAATGCCAAATGTAGGCAACCTATCACTCTCACTGAATCAACCACTGCCACTATCAACTGTTGGATCATGTTTTCATCAATGCCAATGGTTTGAATGATTAATGTCATTGAATGATCTCAAGTGATTGATTGATGCCAAAGGATTAATTGATTGATTATTGATGTAATGTAATATGTATTTTCCTTGATGAGATTACATAGATGAAGATGGATCAATGAGTTGTGATAGATATGATGAAGATGGATCAATGAGTTGTCATTGATACATGATGAAGATGGATCGATTTTGTTTCATTGGTATATGATTCATTGCTGAAACAATGCATAGATGACTATTATTGTCTTATCAAGATTGATAAGGTGCACAAATGGATGAACTCCAAAGTGGTCCCCTTATGGTGAAAGCCCTCACGGGAAGACGCTTTGTGGATTGAGTTATCCTAGAAGAATGGTTGGAAGAACCATGCTCTCATTATTGTCTTATCATGATTGATAGGGTGCACAAATGGATGAAATCCAAAGTGGTCCCCTTATGGTGAAATCCCTCATGGGAAGACGCTTTGCGGATTGAGTTATCCTAGAAAAATGGTTGGAGTACCCATGCTTGTATGTGGAATAATGAGATGAAGATCAAAGAAATTGTTGGTAAACTATCCTAGATGGATAGTGATTGTCATGCCATTTTTGGTGGTATGTGGAATGTCACATAACTCCTCATGGTTTGAGATTTAAGGCCTTATGAAGATGAAGGACCCCACATGAAGGCTTGAAACCCCCAAGGTCAAAGAAGTCAAAGTGACCTAAAAGAAGCAAATATTATTTAAATGATAAAATAAAGTGACAAAGTCAAGAAATGGTAAAGTAAAGTGAAAAAATCAAGAAGGAATATTTAAATGATAAAGTATTGGAGAACTTTCTATTTATGGAAAGTGGTTAACCCTAAAATAAGGAAAATAGGTTAAGTGACCTAGAAATGGGTTAATATGATTTAAATGATAGCGTAAAGTGACAAAGTCAAGGTGGATTATTTAAATAATAAAGAGAAGTGAAAAAATCAAGAAATGATAAAGTAAGGTGACAAAATCAAGAAGGAATATTTAAATGATAAAGTATTGAAGAACTTTTTATTTATGGAAAGTGGTTAACCCTAAAATAAGGAAAATAGGTTAAATGACCTAGAAACGGGTTAAGTCACCTAGAGGATGAAAGTATAAATAGGATAGCAATGGTCTCTTGTAGATCATCCTTTTTGTGGATCAATGGAGAGCTTCTTATGAGTATACCTTTTGGAGTATCGATGGAGAGCTTCTTGTGAGAGCTTCTTGAGCATTTTTGGTGTGGAAAACTTGAGCATGTTGAAGATATATAGGTGAATATGGTAAAAAAAGGATATATAATCCTAATTTCATAGGGAAGGTGAAGAAAAGAGGGCCAAAATTCAAGGGAAGATAAATTATTTTCATGATGCTTTCTAAGGTATGTTATTTACAGGTCATCTCACATTTTCGCAATAATGTTTTTTCTAGAATGATTCAAACCGTGGAATTTATATAACATTAAGGAAACATATCCAAGTATATGTGGTAATAAATTCATCTTGTGGATCATTTCATTTGTGGATTTACACTCCATGGAAAATAGGGTTTGTGGCTAGTCCTGAAACTAGTCAAAAACATGTGTTTTGGGTAAAAATGTCATAACTTCTTCATAACATATTCAAATGAAGCGAGACAAAATGTGTTGATTAGAGTATAGTATTTAGTATTCTATGTAATATTTTTAGATCGATTCAACAAACATTTTGTGTGGGGCATGCTCTACAAGGTCTCTCTCTAGAATAATCTAGAATTCGGGAAGGTATGCCATTTTTTCTATAACTCCTTTTCTGAGAGGTTCCAAGTAGTGAAACCTAGAGGAATCACATAAAAAAAAATGAAGAACATTTTGTATCAGTTTCAGATATTTATTCATTACAGGTACAAATTTATGATTATTTCAAGTTAGGGTTGTTGACTAATCCAAAACTAGTCATGGTTGAGACAAGCAATTGATGAGTTGGCACAGACATGAGGTTTATAGTTGATGATGTTGGTACATATTGATGATTCATATTTTATGGGTAGTTGAAACATGATTGGTACATACTTGGTACATGGTTGGATGCACTTTTTTATGGTACAGGTTGATTACAGGTTGTTTGGCACAGGTTGGTGCATGGTTGATGCACTTGTTTATGGTACATATTGATATCTGTTGAGGATTGTTGTCTTGTCTCAGTTGGTGTTGAGGGTGTAAGATGAGTCTTGCATTATAGAGAAGGTTCTCTTGTAGAGTTTTACTCTATTCATTTGTTGCTGAAAAATCCCAAGGATTGTAGTCCTTAATAAAAAGAAAATTGTACATACATCTTGTGTTCTTTGTATTCCTTATGGTGATGACTTGTTGATGATATATTTCTGATATATTTTGTTGATATGTGTTGTCATTTAACTAGTTATAAATGAAAACAATGAGTAATGAGTTAATGTTGATTGTTAACTATGGAGTTTTGGGAAAAAGAGGCCTACGTTGTTCACACCCCCCCCCCTCTCAGTGTAGTCAGTGTGTCCAAAAATTGGTATAAGAGCGGGCCTTCACTACAAGCCTTAAAAATATAGAAGGAGATCCATAGACACCCAAATGGATGATTAAATACAAATCCTTGATGAGGAAAACTATTCTACTTGGATAATAGAGATGAGAGTGCATTTGAAGACAATCAAAGAAGCTATTTGGAAGGCAACCATTGGTGGATCAGTTTCATTGAAGAACAAGTCAAATTTTGCAGCTCAAAGGGAAGGAAATAAGAATGATGCATTAGCTCTCAAGACTATTCTTAGTGGACTCTCAAGCCATGTCAAAGAAATCATGGAGAAATGAACTTCCGCCAAGGATATATGGCTAAATCTAGAGGAGACATATCAAAGCAAGAAGGAGAAGGAAGATATTGAAGACCATTCCATCAAGATTATCGAAGGTAAATAATATCCAAAAACCCTTTATTTTATTATTTTTAAATGTGATCTTGAAAATATTTCAAGTTAATATATCACAAAGGAAGATCCCAAAAGTATTTCAAATGAAGATATAGAATCTCCAAAGACTCTTGATTGCAATGATTCAAAATGTGATGTTGAATTTTTCTCAAGTGAAGAAGATGATCTAGAAATAGTTTGTGTAAAGTTTGATGGAAATGATCCCATGGAAATAACATAAGAAGATCTATTAGGACTTCAAAATTAAGCTGAAGAGGGTTTATATAGATATAGAAGCGATCATTTTTATATGCACTATAACTATCTTTCGGATAACACTAAGAAGTTTCTTAGGAGAAGTCAAAGGCACATATTGAAGTTAAAGGGAATGCTCAAGGAACAAGAAGAGATAAATAAGACTCAATTATAAGAAAATGAAGAAGAGATCATAAGACTAAAGAATGAAAAATAAGATATGAAGGTAGATGATGAGATTAGCAAAAGTTTTGAAACTATTATTCATCTCAAGACCCAAATTGAAGAAGCCAAAAGGGTAGAGGAACTATTGAAGGATAAAATAAATGAAAAGGAAGAGTCATGTCACAATTTAGAAGCTAAATTTTTTGACCTTAGAAAGAAGGTAGAGAACTCATACAAATTCTTGAATAGCTCAAAAATATCGGATGAAATCTTGGAAATTCAAAGATCACCATATGATAAATTAGGTCTTGGATACAAAGGAGAAGATACACATATTAAAGAAATCACCTCAAAGAATCATGAGGTAGGTCCATCAAAGGATTAAGACAATGTTTCAAAACAACCATCTACACAAGGAAAATAAAATTTCAAAAGAACAAAGTAAGGAAGACATCAAGAAGCTATATTTGGGACACAAGAGAAAATGTATGAAAGTATTTTTCATGGGCATTGTTATTCATGTAATGAATAAGGTCACAAAGCTTTTGAATGTATATCTTATGAAAGGAGATATAATGGAAGATTATATAACACCATAAGGTGTTGGGGATGTGATCAAGTAGGACATATTGTTGTTCACTGTAACACCATGAGATGTTACGGTTGTAGTGGATTTGGCCACAAATCCTAGGAGTGATGGAACACAAGAATTAATTCCATGATGAGGACTTAATATAGCATGACTAGAAGAAGGACTGAAGTAAGGAAGGGAGAAATATTTGAAAATATGGACGCTCAGAGCTCAAGTTCTGAGGAGCAGGGACATCTACAGAAGTGGGTGAAGAAGACAAAGAATCCAGAATAGAATGAAAGACTAAAGGAAAGTTTATATGTGCCATATATTGAGGCATACATGGGTGACAGTGGTATCAATCATGTTGGAATATTGTTTGTTGTCATTGGTGTCAACCCTGGTCATTGGTTTTGGTACACAAGATTGATGAAGATATTTGGACATGAAGGACAATGCACATGCAGATACAACACCCGTGGATGGATAGTATACATCATGTTGTTTTCAGTGGTATGTGGCACGCCATGTGGATCATCATGGTTGAGGAGAAATGAATTTTTGAAGATGACAAAGTGAATTGAAGAGGGAAGTACATGTAGTCCCTAGAGATAATTAAAGAAAAGAATTACAAAATAAGAAAGTGTCAGGTCAGCCCTAATGTTAAAAAGAAGTGACATAAATGGTATAAATAAATATTATTATACATTCATTTGATACACAAGTCTAATTTAAGAGGAAATCATAAGTAAATAAGGCTGAATTTCAAGGGAGGATGAAGTCTTTTGGTAATGTGTTCTAAGGTATGTTTTCTTCAGGTCATCTTAACATTTTCGCTATAACTTTTTTTTTCTATAACGATTCAGATGGTAAAATTTCTATGGTATTGATCAGACATATCAAGGTACCTATGGTAAAAGTTTCATCTCTTATTCATAGATATTCTCTTAGTCAATAAACAGGTGTTACGGGTAAAACAGTCATAACTTATTCATAGAGTATCCAAATGAAGTGGGACAAATTGAATTAGAAATAGTAAGGACTATAGTTTATTGTTTGTGAGTTTTAGAATCTGATGTTAAATATTGAGCGTGGGGCATTCTGTACAAGTTTGGTCTCCTAAATAAACCAAAATTGAACAAGGTCTACCATTCTCTATATAACTTCCTTTTGGGGAGGATTGAAGGAGTGAAACTTGGAGAAGTTTCAGATAATACATTGAGTAATATTATCTATAGGATAAGAGTATTCGAATAATTTCATGAATTGAATAAGTCTCAGGAAGCATTATCAGGTTCTATGTCATGGTTGGTTGATGGTGATGATTTAATGTAAAGTTTTATTATCTCTCATATATTCTTGGGTGGAAGGAAGGGGCAAGGATGGAGAGTTCAAATCTCTCTTGATATTGGAGGATTGTATATTCCTCTTGGAGGTTTATCCCTCCCTTTACATTTGGAAGCTATAGCTACCTTTGGAATTCATTATTTCTCTTCAACAATAACTATTGATTATTTCTCATATATTGTGCATGGTGTATTGTGGTGTATTGTTGTAACTCTTATACTATTGTTCATTTCTCATAGGATATAATTGAATGGTTTAAGTATAAGTTGAAAAGGGTTTTAAATTATACTTGATATTGATTCACCCCCCTCTCAGTATCAACAATTGGTATCAGAGAAGGTTACCTTCAGTACAGTTTAACCACTGGAAGGAAGATCCTATGCAGAAATGGAAGACAACATTCTGAATGGGATTCCACCATTTGATGGAAGCAATTTTGAATACTGGAGTAATAGAATGGAAACTTACTTGAAATCTCTTGGGGAAGATGTTTGGTTCTTAGTTTCTTTAGGATACAATGCTTTGAAGAAACCAAAGACTGCATCTCATAAGGAAGAAAAAAGGAACAAAAAATTGGAAATAGATACCATCCTAGATGGATTGACAAATTCAGTGAAATCCAAGGTGGGATCATGTGCATCAACAAAAGAGCTTTGTTACAAACTAAAATACCTTTATGCAAGGGAAGAATCAGAAGAAGAATATGAAGAAGTTGAAGAAAATTACAACATCTCATATTTAAAAGAAGAAAATAAAGGTCAGTTCTTTTGCTTTAATTGTGAAGGAGTATGACATGGTGAATTTGAATTTCCTCATCCAAGGATTGAAAGAGATGACACTAAAGAAGAAAATTCCAATGAAGAAGAAGAAAATCATGAATCAGAAATGATTCAACAAGAAGATGAGAATCTTAAAAAATTGAAGCATGTTGAGATTGAAAATAGCAAGCTCAAAGACACGCGTAGAAAAATAAGAAGTGAATTGGGTAGTTATGAAAATACAGTTGTAAGCTTTAAGAAACAATTAGAATACTTTGAGAAACTAAGAGAATAAACCATTTCCTTGAAAAATCTACTCAAAGAAGAAAGAAGAATAGGAGAAGTAAAGAAGGTCCAAATGATGAAGAAAGAAGAAGATTGTGAGAAACTGGAACAAGAAGTTGTCTCATTGAGGAAGAGCTTAAGAAACTCTCAAGTGTTAAAAGACTTAACACATCTTGGATGCATGGGTGAAACTTCATACAAATAAGATGAAAATATCAACACGAAGGTTGAAGAAAAAGTTACACAGACAGTCGATGAGAAGTGGACCAGGATACCAGAAAGAAGGAATGATTACAAAAGAGATGAATATCCAGGAAGACCTCATACCTTTAGGAATCGAAGAATCTTCAATCAGTATGAAAGAAAAGACAAAAGAGTATATCATGAACCCAAATGGACTACATCACAAATAAGGCCACTTACTCCAAGGTATCAAAATTTCTTTCTTGGCCATTGTTATACTTGCAAAAATTTTGGACATAAGGTAATTAATTGTAGAATCAACAAGAAACATGAATGGTGTAAATAGAAGATATGGAAATAATCATGGATTTGTCAACAAAATTTATAATTAATTTTCCCCATTGATGGACAAGAATATTGTATGCTACAAATGTAATTATCTTGGTCACAAAGCATGAGATTGTAGATATATGAATGAAGATGTACCTATGCCAACCACAGTATGGAGAATGAAAGAGATTCCAAACAATGAAGATTGTCGAATAACATTAACTGCTGAAGAATGTAAAGAAGAAGATGAATGGAACATAGACAATGGATGTCCTTCACACATGATCGGGGATCAAGACAAATTCATCAACTTGTAGAGAAAGGGTGGCAATGTTGAATTTGGAGATGACTCATCTGCCAAAATACTTGGAGAAGGTGTAGTAGAGCTTGGAAAAAAAAATGTAAAAGAAAAGAATGTCCTATTGGTTGAAGACTTGAAGCACAATCTACTCAGTGTTAGTAAAATGTGTGATCAAGGATACACTCTTATGTTTGACTCCCAGAAATGTAAAATCAGAGAAAATAACTCAAGAATATTGGTTGCAACTGCAACAAGAAGATCGAACAACATATACATCCTACACATGAAGAAGAGAGAGAATACAAAAGCCACACAAAAGGATTCCAAGGAAGAAAAAGTCCCAAAGACCAAAAATAAGGATGAAGTATTATTGAGTGCCACATGTTTAGGAGGAGCAACCCCAAAGAAGAGAGTTACCTTTTTCCATTAAGATCAGGGGGAGAAACTCTACCCTTTTCCATTGATGTCAAACGAGGAGAGAAATTGGGATCATGAGTGCTGCCATCAATGACAAAGGGGGAGATTGTTGGAAGATTGGTTGTTGTCATTGATGTCAACCCTAGTCATCGGTTTTGGACATCAAGATTGATGAAGGTATTTGGACATGAAGGACAATGCACAAGCAGATACGATACCCATGGATTGATATTATTATCATGTTGTTTCTGGTGGCATGTGACACGTCACGTGGATCCTCATGTTTGAGGAGAAATGAATCTTTGAAGATGACAAAGTGAATTGAAGAAACAAGTACATGTAGGCATTGAAGATAATTAAAGAAAAGAATTACAAAATAAGAAAGTGTCTGGTCGGCCCTAATGTTAAAATTAAGTGACATAAATGGTATAAATAAATATCATTATACATTCATTTGATACACAAGTCTAATTTTAGAGGAAATCAGAAGTAAAGAAGGCCATATTTCAAGGGAGGATGAAGTCTTTTGGTGATGTGTTCTAAGGTATGTTATTTTCAGGTCATCTTTCCATTTTCAATGTAACATTTTTTCCTAGAATGATTCATATGGTGAAATTGCTATGGTATTAATAATACATATCAAGATACCTATGGTAAAACTTTCATCTCTTGATTCGTTATAACTATGGAGATACACTCTGTGGAAGATAGGGTTTTTGACCAGTCCTAAAGCTAGTCAATAAACAAGTGTTCTAGGTAAAACAATAATAACTTATTCATAGAGAATCCAAATGACGTGGGACAAATTCCATTGAAAAGTGTATGTAATTTAGTTTCTTGTGTGAGAGTTTCAGAATTGGATGTTAAATATTGAGCGCGGGGCATTCTGTACAAGTTCAGTCTCCTGAATAAACCAGAAATGAAAATGGTCTACCATTCTCTCTATAGCTTCCTTTTGGGGAGGATTCAAGGAGTGAAACTTGGAAAAGTTTTAGAGAATACATTGATTAATATTATTTATAGGATCATATTATTCTAAGAATTGAATAATTTCATAAATTGAAGAAGTCTCAGGAAGCATTATCATGTTCTATGTGATGGTTGGTTGATGGTGATGATTTAATGTAAAGTTTTATTATCTCTCATATATTCTTGGGTGGAAGGAAGGGGAAAGGATGGAGAGTTCAATTTTATTTTGATATTGGAGGATTGTATCTTCCTCTTGGAGGTCTATCCCTCCCTTTACATTTGGAAGCTGTAGCTACCTTTGGAAGTCATTACTTCCCTTGAACAATAACTATTGATTATTTCTCATATATTGTGCATGGTGTATTGTGGTGTATTGGTGTAACTCTTATACTATTGTTCATTGCTCATTGGATATAATTGAATTGTTTAAGTATAAGTTGAAAAGGGTTTTAAATTGTACTTGATACTGATTCACCCCCCTCTCAGTATCAAGAAGTCGTGTACATACATAGGCTGACCTTGTATAGGTCACATACATATGTGAGCTGTATGTGCAGCAAGCTGCATATATATGGTGAAGCCTAAGGAAAATGGATATGCATAAGGATTGTAGTTTGATGTGATGGTATAACTCTGTGATGCAGGGTCTGACATGGTTTATTGCAGGTTCTGAAAATGTTTCTTGTAGGTTTTCATGATTCTATATTGGATTATGTAAGGTGATGATGTAAAATAAAATCTTGGGTGCATGGCACTAACCCATGAGTATGGATTGATTCATTTTTTGTTGAAGAAAAATGTTGGTTATGAAAAGTGAAGTTATGACACCTTGGTTATGTGATATATATTGATGATGTATTGGAAGCTTACTTGTTGGAAAGCTTGATTCATGCATTTAGCATATGAATGGGCTACACATTGGGACATGTGGTTGGTGAGTTGATGAGGTGATCATGGTGTACATCATTGGTGATTCATATCTTGATCTATAATTGATACATGTTTGGTACACTCATAGATGATATGTGATTGATGATACTACACCATTGGTACTAATTTATTAGCACAACAATTGGTATTTGTTTAAGATACATGATTGTGGCACTTCGTTCATGATGGAGACATATCATGAGTGATATGACACATGGTTGGCATATTGGTATATGCACATGGTTGGCATATCGGTAGATGCACATGGTTGGCATATTGGCAGATGGACATGTTGGCATGTTGATAGAGGCATATGATTGATCCATTTCATGGATGATATCTTTTGTCACATTGCATGATGTTGATGTACATGGTTAATATACATAGGTGTTGTGCATGATGAGAACACTTTTTTTTACATGGATGTTGTGCATGGTGGGAAAATTTTGGTACATGATTGATATTTGGATCATGATTCTCTATTTTATTGTTGACATATATTTTGCTTCATGATGTTTGGTATGGCATAATTTTGATGCATGAACAGGTCCAAGGATCATTATATGGTAGCATATTTTTCATCTTGCAAAGAATATAGGGGGAGTCATTCTTCTTTCCATGATTCTAGGAGGAGATACTTATCAGATGCATACCTAGAAAAGAGCCCTACAGGGGGAGTATGTTCGATGTATTTTCAAAATTACATCAAAGTGATATCCCTTGTTCAAAATGGGAGAGATTGTTCAGAGGAATATCAAAGGCACTTAGATATGGGGAGCAACACCAAGGAAATTTCAAGCAGGGGGAGCAGCCCCAAGAGGAAAATGGCCATTTTCCATTGATGTCAAAGGGGAAGAGATAGTCACATTGATGTGATTGATCATTATTGATTGGGAGAGATAGTCACATTGACTATTGATGTAGAGCATGACTTATCTACATGTTGACATCAATAATTGGTAATTGGTGTTGACATCAATATTGGTATTTCCATCAATGCCAAAGGGGGAGATTGTTGGATCATGTTTTCATTGATGCCAATGGTTTGATTGATGTCAAGTGATTGATTGATGCCAAAGGATTGATTGATTGATGTTTGATGTAATGTAATATGTATTTTCCTTGATGAGAATGCATAGATGAATATGGATCAATGAGTTGTGATTGCTACATGATGAAGATGGATCGATGTGGTTTCATTGGTATATGATGCATTGTTGAAAAAATGTATAGTTGACTCATTATTATCTTATGATGATTGATAAGGTGGAAAAATGGATGAACTCCAAAGTGGTCTCCTTATGGTGAAAGCCCTCACGGGAAGATGCTTTGTGGATTGAGTTATCCTAGAAGAATAGTTGAAGGACCCATGCTCTCACTATTGTATTATCATTATTGATAAGGTGCACAAATGGATGAAATCCAAAGTGGTCCCCTTATGATGAAAGCCCTCATGGGAAGACGCTTTGCGGATTGAGTTATCCTAGAAGAATGGTTGGAGGACCCATGCTTGTATGTGGAATAATGAGATGAAGATCAAGGAAATTGTTGGTGAAACTATACTAGATGGATAGTGATTGTCATGCCATTTCCATTGGTATGTGGAATGTCACATAAATCCTCATGATTTGAGAGTTATGGCCTTATGAAGATGAAGGATCCCCACATGAAGGCTTGAAGCCCCCAAGGTCAAAGAAGTCAAAGTGACCTAAAAGAAGAAATAATTATTTAAATGATAAATTAAAATGATAAATTCAAGGTGAATTATTTAACTAATAAAGAGAAGTGACAAAATCAAGAAATGATAAGGTAAGGTGACAAAATCAAGAAGGAATATTTAAATGATAAAGTATTGGAGAACTTTCTATTTATGGAAAGTGGTTAACCCTAAAATAAGGAAAATAGGTTAAGTGACCTAGAAATGGGTTGATATTATTTAAATGATAAAGTAAAGTGACAAAGTCAAGGTGGATTATTTAAATAATAAAGAGAAGTGACAAAATCAATAAATGATAAAGTAAGGTGACAAAATCAAGAAGGAATATTTAAATGAGAAAGTATTGGAGAACTTTTTATTTATGGAAAGTCGTTAACCCTAAAATAAGGAAAATTGGTTAAGTGACCTAGAAATGGGTTAAGTGACCTAAAAATGGGTTAAGTGACCTAGGAGATGAAAGTATAAATAATATAGAAATGGTCTCTTGTAGATCATGCCTTTTGTGGATCAATGGAGCGCTTTTTGTGAGAATATCTTTTGGAGTATTGATGGAGAGCTTCTTGTGAGAGCTTCTTGAGCATTTTTGGTGTGGAAAACTTGAGAATATTGAAGATCAATAGGTGATTGAGGTAACCAAAGGATATATAATCCAAATTTCAGAGGGAAGGTGAAGAAAAGAGGTTCGGAATTCAAGGGAGCATAAATTCTTTTCATGATGCTTTCTAAGGTATGTTATTTACATGTCATCTCACCATTTTCGCAATATTTTTTTTTCTAGAATGATTCAGATCGTGAAATTGATATGAAATTGAGGAAACATATCCAAGTATATGTGGTAAACAATTCATCTTGTGGGTCATTATATTTTTGGAGTTACACTCCGTGGAAAATAGGGTTTGTGGCTAGTCCTGAAACTAGTCAAAAACAGGTGTTTCGGGTAAAAACGTCATAACTTATTCACAACAGATAGAAATGCAGTGAGACAAAATGTGTTCGTTAGAGTATAGTTTGTAGTATTCTATGTAACAAATTTAGATATATTGAACAAATATTTTGTGCAGGGAACTCTCTACAATCTCTCTCTCTAGAATAATCTAGAATTCATCAAGGTATGTCATTTTTTCTATAACTCCTTTTATGAGAGGTTCCAAGTAGTGACATCTAGAAGAATTGCATAAAATGAACTGAGTCACATTGTATATTAGTTTCATATATTTATTCATTACAGGTACAAAGTTATGATTATTTCAAGTTAGAGTTGTTGACTAATCCAAAACTAGTCATGGTTGAGGCAAGAAGTTGATGAGTTAGCACATACATGAGGTGTATAGTTGATGATGTTGGTACATATTGATGAGTCATAGTTGATGAGTAGTTGACACATGATTGGTACATAATTGGTACTATTGATATTATGGTAGCTACGGGAGGTATTTACCTCCACATGTAAACCTGACGAGAATAGAATATTCTGGGATGCAAGAAGAAACCTTAATTAGTTGGCTAACAACCCTAGAAGACATGTCGTCTCAAGAGGATAATTTGTATTAGGTTATTAGCATCCAAGAGAAGAAGTCGACCAAAAGAAATAATATATACTGAACATATAGATACCCATAAGGAGAATTTGTCCCAGGCAGTTAGCCAGAACTAGTATAAATACAAGAGGCCAGTATTCATTCTGGCAGGCATTCTTAGAATTGCAGAGCAACACTTGTGCGCACTACAGTTGCCTAGTTTGTGCGCAGGTTTGGAGGAGATTTTTAGTTGCAGCTAGCAAATTATGCTTTGGCTTGGACTGTCTCTTGGTTAGGGTTTGGACTATCTGATCAACTCTTATTTGATGTGCTACGCTTGGGGAAAAGTGCACTACCCTTTGTTTGGCTATCTAGCCTAGGGTTTACTTCTAGAATGATTCTTAGTCAAGGTTAAGGTGCTTGGACGGTGGCCTCGGCCTATGGTTGGGTGACAATAGTGATATTGTTGATGGTAAAATGAGCACATCCATTATATTC
This sequence comes from Picea mariana, assembly GCA_032191745.1. Lineage (NCBI taxonomy): Eukaryota > Viridiplantae > Streptophyta > Pinopsida > Pinales > Pinaceae > Picea > Picea mariana. Next base: position 797,465 of record JASDQU010100992.1, read on the forward strand.
TAATAGGTTATGGGCCCACACTTCCTTCATTTAGTCTAACCACTGGAAGGAAGCATAGCCATAAGGATATTAATCTCATTGAAGAATTGTCACTAGGGTTTCTAGCAGGAGAAGTCACCAAAGCATTTTCGCTAGGGATACTAGCAGGTGCAGTTGTAAAAACCCTAATCCTCTCATTGAGGCACCTTAAGTGAAGGGATTGAACTAATTTCTTGACAGACTAGTCCACCCTAGCCTAGTGCATCTCTTGATACTCTCAGCAAGCCAAGACATCAAGTTTGCATTTTTGGTCAAATCTAGGGTTGACCAAGTCAAAGAAGACATGACTTACTCTATGAAGTCAGGAAACAAATTAGATGGAGATTATAACTTCAAAGTGTGTAAGACAAGGATTGACCTCATCCTTTACAAGAATAAAGTGTTGGATATTGTGAAAGGAAAGATCGTGAAATGAGAGTTTGAAGAAGGAAAAGAGAAAGAACCATAGAACAATGCAATTATGGAAAAGTTCAAAGACAGTGACATTAATTCCATGAGTTTCATATTGGACTCTATAAAATACCACTTGATACCATACATCTCCCATATTGTCTCATCAAAGAAGATGTACGATGCCCTAACAAACCTCTTCTCAGTCAAAAACATTGGACAAGTAATGAGTCTGAAGAATGAGCTCTGTGACATAAAGATGAACGATGATGACATCATAACATCATACTTTGTGAGAATATCCTATTTAAGATATCAACTACAAGCTATTGAAGAGATCATTTCAGAGAATGAATTGGTAAACATAGTAATCAATGGTCTTCCCAAGACATGGGATGCATTTTCCCCAAGTATGAACATAAGGAAGTAGTATCCTACATTTGAAGAACTTTGGACTTGCTGTGCTCAAGAAGAATAAAGGATCAGTGAAAAAGAGAAAACCCAAAAGAAGTACAATGATCAAGCCTTTATAGCAAGATTCAAGAATTTCAGGAACAAAAGGAAGTTTGGTTCAAGGAAGAAGCCAAATCAAGAGAAAGACATCTCATAAATACAATGCTTCAACTATCGAAAGTATGATCACTAAAAGAATCATTGTATCGCGCTAAAGAAAAGGAAGGGGACACACGAAGCATTAGTTTCCAAAGAAAAGTAACCTACAAATAAGACCAAGCATGATAAAACAAACTTCTTCTTCTAAGACAAGGTAATAATACTCTTCCTAGTTATTGTAAATATCTTGTTTGCATAGTCTATGTACATATCTTGTATATATATCTCTTAGAAGATAATATGTTCTAAGAAGAGCTATACCTATGGAAGAACAAACAAGATAAGGATTGTTATCATTACACAAGTTAGATAATACACATGAAAGGATGAAATACATCAAACAAATCATGTGGAATTTATTACAAGATAAGCCGAAATTAGAATCAATCTTGACAAAACTTAGAAGAAGCAAAGACATAAAGGAGTCAGTGATCAAGAGGAAATTGGAGAAAAACTTATGACACTTTGTAGAAGGAAATAAGGATGCAGACATAAGCATGGAATCTGAGAGATGGAGGGAGCCGATTATATAAAGAAGAGCATGTACTCATACATGAAGCAAGGATTAGGAGGGAGCTAATCCTATGATCCATTGAAAAATGATGAAGTATATATCCATGGTAGTAGCCATGAAAAGAAGTACATGTTTAGTTTGATCTTAGAAAAAGTCTTCTTCGAAGATAAGCCTTAAATTATCCCTGGTTGTCCATCCACATCCGTGATCCTGTGTTGAAAGGAAGAAGTGGAATCTTTAGGGCATGGAATGTATAAGAAACTCCATGGACCCAAGAGATAAAGAAAAACATGAGGACTAACATGAAGATTCCAAGAAAGGAAGAGAAGCCAGAACAACCAGTCACTATATCTAGAATCACAAGATTACCAGCCTAATATGAACTCACTAAAAGCAATCAAGTAGAGGAACTGAAAGTTGTGATGAAGAACAATGTATGAAAGTCTTATGAATGAAAGCAATGCGAGATCAAGGACTAGAGGTTCTCCCATATGGAGAGAGAAGACTATGATGATTACTTGTTCCAGTAAACCAGACATACCTCTACACGAGTCATTATATCATCCATAATATCCATGGGTTGGAGTTCTACATCAGATGAATGCAAAGATTGTTCTCTAGAGAAATTAAACAAACAACGAATGAAGAGAAACCTCAAGGCTTTGAGGCATACCAGAAAGATACCCTTGTATGCAGATGGAAGAAGACAACTTGGTGGAGAACCTCCAATGCACAACAGAAGCGTGGTTAAGATTTTCTATAATAGAGATATTGTATTAGAATGATTACTCAGAAGATCAAGATGATATATTGCCAATCCATAACAAAGATCTCACGATGACAGAAGAAGTTCCACATAGATATGTTCTAATTTGATCCTTGCCACGATGTTCAGAGCTAGAAGGAAGCTAAGAGGAATGCAACAATGATATACTTTATTGATCAGAGCTACATGAAACCTTCAAAGAAAACCAATGTTCTAGACCAAAGTACATTTGAAATCAATCATTACATTATCCATGATGAAGTCCAGAAAGGATAAAGTGGTTCTCCAATACATATCTCCACAGATGAGCAGATAAGAAGACATTTTGGTAAAGCTTCTATCCAATATGGAAGAGTTTGTGTACTCAAAATGGAGCTCATGGAGATGACTTCCTTATTGAAAAAGGAAGAGATGACTCCTAGGTTGGGAGGGAGCACTGATGTGTTATTGATTGATGGACAATCATTTTTTAGTTCAAAAATGGTCCAAGATGAGCATTTCCTTTCCAGTTCAGAAAGTGGTTTGAGATTTCTGACGGACAATCATTTTCCAGTTCGAAAAATGGTCCATATTGAACAATCATTTTCATAATGAAAATGGTGAGATCGATTTTTGAAGTACCATAGATAGTGATTTCCCATTGTGGTTAACATGGGGAATGGTCTAGGGAAATCTCTCTTCTTGAGGGTTACTCAAGAGGACTAGCCCACCTCACCGGACAGTGATTTCCCATTGTGGTTAACATGGGGAATGGTCAGTTTTGGAGGTTGGTGCAAGACAATCATTTCCTTAGGAAATGGTATGGACAATCATTCCTTAGGGAAGATTCATTCTGTCTAGGTTACACTTTGTTTAGTGATTGAGGAATGATCCAGGCTCAACAATCAGGGACAAAAATTCCTTAGGGTAGATTCATTCTTTCTAGTTTACACTTTGTCTAGTGTCAGAGGAATGGCCCAGGGTGGGGAATGGTTGAGGCTCATAATGATGATATATATTCTTCCTTGCTTGGGAAGAATAGTCTAGATAGATCATCATTGATTTTTTACATTCTGAGGGCCAATGCTCTTCCAAGATCTCATAGATGTGAGTGGAAGAATGGCCCAGATGATTAAGTTTATATCATAACATTGTTTATGTAAAGTTTGATATTAGATGATTGTTATGAAGACTGTATGTCTCTAGACATTAGATGTATACTATTGTGGTAGATGTGTTCCATTGTTTGTGAATATACGTCACTGATCAAGTATTTGTGTGCTACTTGGTGTGGTAGTGTACCATTGGATTGTATTTGTGTACTACTATGAATAGACACAGTTGTGTTCTATTGAATTATATTGTTCTGGCTACCTTGAAGACTATCAATAGTGTTGAAAATGATTATCAACTAGATGGATGATCATTGGACAATGATTTCCCAGATGAAAAATGGTTCAGGACATTTATTCTTCTAGGATATATGTCTAGATTATAAGAATGGATCCTGTGTCACTCCCTGGTGTGAGTGACTTATCTAGCATCATATCTAATTACTCAGATAGAGTATGGTTTCGAGAGATGATGCAACTGATGACATTGATGGTGATGACAGTGCTCATGATCTAGTCATGAGATAGTCTATACAACTATGTTGATGCTACCGGGTGAATGGTATGTTTGTGCTCAAGACCATTACCTATAATACATCCCTAGCTAGGAGGGAGTGTTGATATTATGGTAGTTGCGGGAGGTATCTACCTCTAGATGTAAACCTGACGAGAATAAAATATTCCGGGAAGCAATAAGAAACCCTAATTAGTTGGCTAATAACCCTAGAAGACATGTCGGCTCAAAAGGATAATTTGTATTAGGTTATTAGCCTCCAAGAGAAGAAGTCGACTAGAAGAAATAATATATACTAAAAAGACAGATACCCAGAATGAGAAGTCAGCCCAAGCAGTTAGCCAGAATTGGTATAAATACAGGAGGCTAGTCTCCATTCTGGCAAGCATTCTCAGAATTGCAGAGTAGCACTTGTGCGCACTACAGTTTCCTAGTTTGTGCATGGGTTTGGAGGAGAGTTGTTTTTGCAGCTGCTGTAGCTAGCAGATTATGCTTTGGCTTGTACTATCTCTTGGTTAGGGTTTGGACTATCTTATCATCTCTTGTTTGATGTGCTAACCTTGCAGAAAAGTGCACTACCCTTTGTTTGGCTATCTAGCCTAGGGTTTTCTTCTGGAATGATTCCCAGTCAAGGTTAAGGTGCTTGGAGAGTGGATTCAGCCTATGGTTGGGTGAAAATAGTGATATTTTCGATGGTAAAATGATAAAATACTCTATATTCTAACAGGTACATGGTTGGATGCATTTGTTTATGGTACAAGTTGATTATAGGTTGTTTGGTATAGGCTAGTGCATGGTTGACGCACTTGTTTATGGTACAGATTGATATCTGTTGAGGATTGTTGCCTCATCTCAGTTGGTGTTGAGGGTGTAAGATGAGTCTTTCATTATAGAGATGGTTCTCTTGTAGAGTTGCACTCTATTCAGTTGTTGCTAAAAAACCCCAAGTATTGTAGTCCGTAATAAGAAGAAAATTGTACATACATCTTGTGTTCGTTGTGTTCTTTGTGGTGATGACTTTGTTGGACAACTGAGAGGGGGGGTGAATCAGTTGGTACTGTGCTTAAACAAGTCTGCTTCTTTTTAAACTCTTTGCAGAAACACTGAAGGACAATCACAATAGTGCAGGGAAGTAAGCAATAGCATATTCAGTATCAGTCACACACATGTGATACACAGAGACAGATATTTCCTGACGAAACCCATAAAGTGTAAAAACC
>JASDQU010100992.1:802660-840312 GCA_032191745.1 Picea mariana
GTTACATTATTTACATTATCATACATATGAGCACCAACTCATAATGAGGCTACAACCTCTGTTTTGCAAGCTGCTACTTGTTGAGAGCACCAACTCTCTATTTTCTCTAGCACCCACTAGAAGGAAGCACCAACTCCCTGGTTTCTCTAGCACCAACTAGAAGGAAGAATCAACTCCCTGAGTGTTTCCAGCACCAACTTCCAATCATACAGGCACCAAACTGTATAACAAAGAACAAGAGTTCTCCCTTGCACCACCCTGCCACCCTGGTTTCTCTGGCTGCAACCAGATGGAAGCTACAACTCCTTGTGTTCAACCACCCACTTGAACCTATGAGGAAAACAGTCCTCCCTAGCACCTCCCTTCCACCCTGAAATATAAATCTTTTCTATTGAAACTTATTACAGTGATATGATGTTCAACAATGGATTACCAGACTCATCACTGTTCTGCTGCATTTCATTGCTCTGTCTGCCTCATTGCCTTTCTGCACACATGATTTTCACTGTCTATTTTTCTGCTTTTTATGCTCTGTGCGCCATGTCCATTCACTGCACAGTTCCTCTTCTATGCAATTTAGCTGCTACACTCTTCTCCTTCTTCACACATGAATCACCTTCACCAACAACAACCACAACAAACTCCAACAGCAATAGCAGTCGCTCTCTTCTTTGTACCGTGTATATATATAGCTTCTGTGTATATTGTGCATGTAATATTTCCATTCCTCTGCATGCTCATACCACGCCAATATCCTCCACCTCTCGATTGCTCTGTTTGATCATCATCGCGACTCTTCAACTTCTCTAGCAGTTCAACCCCTATGTCTATCATCACTAGGTGTTATGCCGAGATTCCTTTTTCTCTATGGTAGTTGAGACTCTTCGTCTTCTCTGTGAAAGTCAAGCTCACCTTCTCTGTTTCAGTTACAAGCCTCAATGCTCATCCATCTGTCAATCCCTTCTAAGAATAGTCTTCCTTCTCTGGATGAAGCTTGGAGACTCTTCATCTCCTCTGGCGATCACACAGAGGTGTCTTCGAATTCTCTAGCAGACATCATCAATGGTTTCTGGAAATTTCACTGCGTCGTGCATCAGTAGCCCTCCAATCTTGTTCAAATTCATCTGCACTGTTGGATATGCAGTGAGAAAATATGGATGGCCAGAATCTATGCTCCCAGTTCTACGGCTGGGATTCGATTCCGGAGCCCCCCTACCATTCTATCTTTAAGCGGAGGGGGGGGGTCCGGAATTGGGCACGCATATCTCGAGCGGTTAGGATTAAAGCACCTATATCAATGATGCTCAAGCAATTTCGGACCCCCTTTTCCATTCTGCCTTTAATTAAAGGGGGGGGGGGGGTCCGGAATGGTGGGGTATCGAGGAAGGGCCCCATTCCTGTCATGTCACCTTTTGTATCGTTCTCCTCCCTACCTAACCGTGCGACAAGGCTCGTTCCCTTTAGCTCCTCCTTTTCCTCTGACATTTTTCCATCTCTCACTGATGTGACCAAGGGCTGTGACCACAGCCTTATGCATAAAGCGGTTTTGCGATTTCATGACTCCTGTGGTAGGAGTTCTTGTCATCTCCATCTCCCGATTTTCGAAACTCCGAAGTGGAGTAAACCTGCTGACATCACACATGGATTGACAGGTGTTGAATACTACCACGTGTCACTCTGATTCATGACTTACATGTGTCTGAAGTGTTGAATTAGCTTGAAACTTGTCATTGCCTGGTTGTTCCACGTGTTACTAGGTTTGCTGACGTGTCTTGTTTTGATATTTCACATTTTAGCACTTCGGGACTCCTAATGTTGAGAGTCTCTAACTTTTCCATCTCTCGATTTCCAAAACTCTGAAATGGACTGGGATCAACGGTCCAAATCAAACCTTGATTCAATGGCTGCAGTTAAATCATGATTTCGCAATTCTTGTTGCATTGTTTCTTTTCCCTCTTCATGTCATGATTCGCAAAACTCCGATATGGAGTTGGATCAATGGTACAGATCTGATCTTGATTCAACGGTTGTGATTAAGCCACGATTTTTCATATTGTGAAATCAAAATTTCTGTGGATGATATTACTTGACATCTCCAACTCTCGATCCCTGAAACTCTGACATGGACTAGAATCAACAGTCCAGATTCAACCTTAATTTGACGGCCGAGATTAGATCGCGATTTTAGATATCGTGATTTTGAGAGGTTAGGGAACATCGTTCCTTTGACTCTCCAGTCAGCGAACTGATGATCTATCTCCACGTGTCCTATCTGAAGATGGACAGTCCTCCTTTCGGGATTTTGTGAGACCTCTACTCCTTGCACTTTAAAGATCATGCAGGTTCTCCTTGATCCAACGGTGGTCGGACCCTACGCTCGGCTCTAACGCCCGAGATCTATCCTCCATATCTGTGTGCTCCTCTTTTCTACATTGAGATCTAACGATCATCGTTCTGTCGGGAATTTTGGATGGAATCCATCGATCACCGACGCTTCTCCTCCAGAGCTTATGCATCCTCCTTTATTGGAAGAATTTCTAAGTGTCAAGGGCCTTGAACTTTGATCCGCCTAACGCTATCTCTCTTGAGCTTTATCCATGAGTTAAACTCATCCCTCGTGCACACCTACGCACTGCATTCGACTCTGCGCTAATTCCTCCTGAGATTACCTTGTTCCTGTTTTTCCATCAATGCACACTCTGATCCTGCCATCAATGATAAGCGCATACTACCTATAAAGCATGCAAACCATCCTCTGCACTATCTCTTCTGATCTTATCGAGATTTCTCTGCAGCGTCTTCCCAAACTACTTCTGATGCCCGTCTGTTCTTCTCAAACTACTTTTGGTGCCCGTCTATTACATTCTTTCTGTACTCAAGCCATCATTTCTACTATACTTTCCATCAATGACAAGCATACGCTACCTGTTAAACATTTTCCAACAGACTTGTTGATGATATATTGCTGATACATGTTGTTGATATGTGTTGACATTTAACTGGTTATAAATGACATCAATGAGTAATGAGTTAATGGTGATTGTTAACTAAGGAGTTTTGGGAAAAATATCCCTACACTGTTCGCCCCCCCTCTCAGTGTAGTCGGTGTGTCCAACAACTATCACTATCAACCTATACCAATAAGATGTAACAACTTGTACCAATCAACCTGCACCAAAAAAATTGTACCAATAACTTGAACCAACATGTACCATACATCAACCATGCATCGACCTTGACTCATCAAGAAGTACCAACATCATCAACTATACACCTCATGTATGTGCCAACTCATCAACTATAGACCTAATGTATGTGCCAACTCATCAACTACCTGTCTCAACCATGTACCCAACATGTACCTCAAACAAGATGTGCCATATCTCTCATAAATAGACCCCAACCATGCTGTTTTCGTGATTTTTCTGCGGCAATTTTTCTGCCACACTTTTTATGTCGCACTTTTTTTGTTGTGATTTATTGTCTCACTTTTTCTACCACGGTTTTTCTGTCGCAACTTTCCTACCGCACTTTTTCTGCCACAATTTTTCTTCTGCAATTTTCCTATCGTACTTTTTTTTCACACTTTTCTCTATCAATAATACCTGCCCAAATAATCTTTCACAAAATAGATATTCAATGATATTCAATAGGTTCAAGTGTGTTTAAATGAGAGAGACTTTTCTCTTATTTATACTTTCATGTAGCATCCCACTTTCCATATTTAAGGGATTTCTCCATTAACTTTATTTTTTAAATAATTTCTTTTGCAAACACTTTGACTACTTTGACCTTTTGGGGCTTCTACATGACTCATAAGGGTTATCCAACTTCACATGGCCATAACTCTATAACCATCAGGAGTTATGTAATGTTCCACATACTATCGGAAATGGAATGACATGTACTATCCATATAGAATAGTCTTACTTGCAAATACATCAAAAGTCATACCATTATCCATCAAACAAACTTGGGTCCATTACCTAAACCTTTGTGCTACCGAAATTCGCTATCGAACTTTCTTCAAGGGTTGAAATCAATGAAAACCAACCCAATTAATCAACAATTGTTTCTTGTTGTTGTTCATTTTTGTTTCTTTAGGTTCTAGGTAATTCTGCTACCTATTCCTAAATTAATTAAATTTTCATTTATTTAGATGTTTCGTGTTTAAGGAGTTGGATAGGGCCGAATTCGACCCTTTCCATGTACATAAAAAGGATAGAATCCAAATCAAATTCTTCTATTTGTAATAAGAAACTACCTCCAGTTAAACTAGGATATAAAGAAATGTTTCCACCTTTAATTTTGTACACAAAGATGATGTCAATGAAAGGCCATACTAGAGAGAATTCAAATATAATCTAGAAACCATTCTAATAATTTTTTTCCATTTGTTGACTTCATTATTAGATTGCCTTGGAGATGATATTTCTATTATCTATTCCATATTTCTAAGCCTTCAACAATATACAACTATTTTATTACAACATTGTTATACTTGTAAGACATAATTACAGTGAATCAAGTTAGGATTCAACAAAATGTTTCCACTTTCAACACTGTAGTTAAATGTGAGTGCCACTTTCAATACTATAGTTAAATGTGAGTGAAATTAATGAAAGGACCTGTCCCTGTACATGAACAGGGTCGAATTCAGGCTTATCCTTGTACATGGACAAGAACGAATTTGGCCCTGCCCATGTATAGGGACATGCACGAAACCAAATCAAATTCTTTTAATATTCAATACTCCTAATTTCATAAGGGATTAATTTATACATTACCAAGTAGTCATATAGCATCCACTTGTAAGGATGAGGAATATTGGATATTAATTAAATTTTCTTTTCAAATTAAAAATTAAAAATACATATTTCATTTTAAATTATTAATAAAACAATTAAATTTAAATTATATGTTCTATATTTAGTTCTTTAATTCGGTTGTTTCCATGTACAAGGATAATCTCAAATTCGGGCATGTCCATGTACATGGACAAGGCCAAATTCAAGCCTATACCTGTACATGGACAGGGTTGAATTGGCCCTGTCCATGTACATGGAATGGCCCGTAAGAACTACCAATCCTGCTATGTGGGCCCAAAATATCACACTAAGATAATCATATATATTAAATAGGTGTCATGGTTTTGCTGTTGATATTGTTCATTTTGTATCTTCAAGATGGAGAACAAATATTTGATGTTCTGACTATTGTTGTTGATGAGTGCTCTAAAATGATTGTGTGTCTTTAGTTGGGAAACAAGAAACAATAGATTTTTTTTTAAACAAATACAAACTAAAATGAAAAACATTAATCCAATATCCAGAGCTATCAAAAATAAGCAGAAGGTCATATTTTCAATTTTCAATGGTGTAATTTTTACATCAAATAACATAATGAATCAATGTTTCTTTATTCCATATTAAAAAGTGGATTTGAGTAAAGTTGTTTATTTTTATATTATAAATTTTTTCAATGAATTAATCTCATTTTATAAAAGGAAGTATTATGTGAGGCTTGGGCATATGATTTAGGTTTGTTCCTTGGGTTATATAAAGTCTTAGGCCTATTCTTCAGGATTTGGACATATGGATAGGTCAATTTGGCTCTTTCCATGTACATGGACAGGGTTGAATTTAGGCCTATCCCTGACATGGAAATGGTTGAATTGGCCCTGTCTATGTATAGGGATAGGCCTGAATTCGAGCATGTCCATGTACATGGACATGGCCAAATTCATGAATTTCTGTGTACATGGATAGCGCCCAATTATCCCTGTCCCTGTACAGGGATAGGCCCGTAAGAACTACCAATCTTGTTATGTGGGCCTATAATATCACACTAAGATAATCATATATATTACAAAGGTTTTATGGTGTTGCTTATGATATTGTTAAGTTTGTATCTTCAAGTTGGAGAATAAATATTTGATGTTCTGATTATTGTTTTTGATGAGTGCTCTAAAATGATAGTGTCTCTTTAGTTGGGAAATAGGAAACAATAGATGTTTTTTCTAAACAAATGCAAACTAAAATAAAAAAACAATCAACCAATATCCAATGCTATTTAAAATGAGTAGAAGTTCATATTGTCAATTTTCAATGGTGTAATTTTTACTTCAAATAACATAATGGATCAATAATTCTTTATTCCATATTAAAAAATGGATTTGGGTAAAGTTGTACATTTTTATATTATAATTTTTTTCAAAGAATTATTCTCATTATATGCAAGGAATTATTATGTGAGGCTTGGGAATATGATCTAGGTTTTTTCCTTGCGTTATATAAAGGCTTAGGCCTATTCTTGAGGATTTAGAATTGTGGGTAGGCCAATTTGGACATGTACATGCACATGGATAGGGTCGAATTCGGGTTTGTCCCTATACAGGGACATGGTCAAATTCAACCATGTCCCTGTACATGGACAAGGATGAATCACATGTTAGTTTACACATAATTTGACCATGTCCCTATACATAGACATGGTCAAATTCGACCATGTCCCTGTACATGGATAGGGATGAATTACATGATAGTTTACATAGCTTGCAACAGGTTAGCTATTGATTAGTAATCCCATTGGTTCACTATATTCATTACTATAAGGATATGTATATTGTACTACGAGTAAACATATAAAAAATACTTGCAATTAACATGTGCTTGTTTCTCGCTTAGTATTTAGATCAATATTGACTTGTTATGTGTACTCATATAACTCAATAATGCTAATCACTACTACTAATTTAGTCTTGTTAAGTAAGTGTAATAGAGTAACTAACACCTTCTTGGTTAATATGGATAAGATTATGATCCTAATCAACCTTATTACGCATACAAGTAAGAGTCATTACAATTAACACAAGGGTCATTGGTTGTTGTTGCTTGTTGTTGCTTTAGGTTGAAGGTAAATCTAAACTATTGATTTTAAATTAATTTAATTTTAAAATTAGTGGAAACTGAAATTTGAGTCCAATCAACTTAGTCTCATTTCTCCTTGAAGAATCTATGTAAAAATGAGTTCTATTTAGGTCCATATAAAAGAGAGAGTAGACCATTGGATATTTACATTTTCTTCTTTTATTTTGTTTCTTGGTCAAGTACCAAGACAAGATAATATGTGACGCTCTTCTCTTCCAGGATGGTCCATGAGACCTAGAAGAAATTAAGAAGAAGGGCATGATCACATCATTGATCTTCCTCGTATGATGGGATGATAAAAAATTATAATTTATATCATGAGACTCGTGTGGACGTTCTACCATTAAAGAAGAACTTACCTTGTTGGATTTTTCTTGAAAACCCCCTTGCTTGAGTTATGTCCCCCTTAATTATTGCGTGGGTTTTTGGTTTGGTTCTTTGCTTCTTCCTAAATAAATCTAGCTGACTTGACTTTGGATCCCCTCTCCTTGATTTTGTTTTTTCTTGTTGACTTTTATGATTTAAGAATTAATATTTTATGTTATAAAATATTATTTGTTTAAATTATTTAATTATTAGGGTTTAAACCTAAACCTAAAGTTAGGAATAATATGTTATCCCTAACCTACCTACCAAAAATATAAAAGAGACCTATCCTTACTCTTTACCCAAATACTCTCTTCTAAGCCAGGTTTTGATCTAATGTTTTCTACAGCTTCTTCTTGTTCAGATTGTTGAGTGGATACAACCCCTCTAGGACAGTTCTTCTTGGTGTATTAAGCCACAGTGGGCTTACCTCTTCAACCTCTTGTTGTCGCTAACCCCTAATGATATTTTCCATATTGTCGAAGGTCTCTTCTTGGTTGATTTTTGGGGTTTAAGGTTCTCCTTGCTGGTGTAGTCCTCCTCTTCTCGTTGTTGGTTCTTCCCTCCTTATATCCTTGTTGATGCCACCTTGTGTATGTTTTGTTGTCCTCTTCTATTGTTGGTGCCACTTGTGTATGTTTCTAGTTAGTCTTTTGATATTTTACCCTAAACGTTCTTCTTGGAAATTTCTTCCAACTATCATGATGATATCTTACCTCAGGGTTTGATTAATGATCACTTAAAGTTTTTTCTGAGCATATATCCAAGAGGATAACAAGAAAATATCAGGTAATATTGTTTTTTGTTTCAGCTAAATAAGTGTTTTGTCAGTTATTGTTTGTTAGGATATTTAGACACTTAGGAGTTAGTTAAAATCTACTTGGTCTAGTATGTCGTTAGGTAAAAGTGTGTTTCTTAGTTTGTTTCTTTAGTATGCATTAGTATGCATTTGTAGTTAGGAAATCTGATGGTCACGATATGTTCCCGACATAGACTGATCCGATGGTTCATATTATCCTCGATCTTAACGACCATTGATCTATGGCTTAACACTCGATTGGTCCATGATCTCTATTTAAATACCATGGAGGGTCATTTGCCAATGATCGATTGTGAGAAAATATCTTGTAAAATCTCTCTATAATCTTTTTCTTTGCATTAATAAATTGCTCCACGTGGCCACGTTGGCTGGGTCCGTGGATGTTTCCTCGTAGGGGTTTTACCATGTGGAAACATCGGTGTGTTGATATTTGATCTGGTTATGTGAGTGGTTACTTAAGGTGTTTGTCCTCTTTTGGAATACTTGTGTTGTCGAACATGGTATCAGATCCTGTTTGAAGACCTGCTCCTATTGTAGATTGAGATCGTGAAGCCAAGTTGCATCATCTCCACTTTCTGTCATTTCCATACATTTATGGCCTGAGAGGACTGTTTCATTTCATCCATACCACTCGTTTCAGTCAGGAACACTTTTCGTTTCACTTGAAAAGGTTTCTGTTTTCCCAAGATGCGACCATTACAGTCAGATCCGGAGGTATAAAGATTGAATACGCATTTTTAAAATTTTTTGCAGAGTAGTATTTTGGTTTTATTTCGGTTTTGTTTTATTTATTTCTGGGTTGTTACTCTTTTAGATCTACATATGCTCTTTTTCCTGTGCCCTGTATGATCTCAAAAAATCAGAAACATATAGGAAAATGTGCATCTTCTGGGTAAGCTAACCGAGATCTAACCCTTGTTGTCATCGAGAAGCAAATTTTTTTTCTTGTGTGAAAATAGTTTTTTTTTAGCAGACTCTCTAAGACAGTCTTCAAGAACAACAATCCCAATCCTCCTTCTGAACATTACAATATGTTTTGCTAGATCATTTGGTTAAAAGTTTCCTTATTAAGTAAGAGGTATTGAGTTCAAGTCTCTCTTTTGTTACCTTTTTTGAAAAAGTTCATGCTAAAATTGTAAAGTGTATTTCACTTCAAGTATAAAAGTGAATCACTATAAGTAGCTTTAATATTTTATTTTAGAGTTATTTATTTTTCATGCAACTTCTATGTTATAAAGTAACTTTATTGTAAAAGTGATCCCCACTTCTCTTTATAAAAGTGGGTCACTTCATAAAGCAACTTACACAATCACGTGGTCATTTGGTTATCGATTGTGCCTTTTTTAAAAAGGGCATAACTCTAACATCGGAAGTCTTTTTTTAGTGCTGTTTTTTTTTAAACCGCACAACTTTTCAGGCTCTTTCCATATAGATCATCATCTTCAGTTTTTAAATCCATATTATCTGCATATTTAATATGGTTTCTAGAAGTACTTTCTTGCTTAACAACAACAATTACTTCCAATGAAAATTTCATATGGAAGATTTATTAAAAAGTAAAGGCTTGTACCAGATTACCTTGGGAAAGGAAAAAGCACCCACTGATGCTGATAAGAAAGCCAAGTGGGATAATAGGAATGACGAAGCATGTGGACTAATTGTAATTTCCATCTCTTCTAATTTAAGGTACCACCTTCAAGATATTGATGACCCCAAAGAAGCTTGGAACACGATTGAATTTGTGTTTGGTAAACTCAATATTATTCGAGCACAACAGCTAGAAAATCAAATAATGACCTTCAATCCAAATGATTTTTCTTTCCTTGGAGACTATCTATCTAGGTTTAAAACACTCATAATTTTATGTGAAGAATGTAAGATAAAGATGGAGGATGAGTGTTTCATCTATCTTATTCTTTCTAATCTAGGTAGTGCATATTTTGTGTTTGTATATACCTTTTATTCCATGAGAGAGGCTCTAGGGGAAGAATCTTATGAAAAACCCACTCTTGAGTCCTTTTGTTCTTCTTTGATTTGAGAGGAAGAAAAGCTTATACAATTTGGAGTGATCAACACTGTAGGTCCCACCAACAAAGCCTTAGTTTCCCAGAAGAAAGATAAACCCAAGTATCCCAAGAAGCAACATCCTCGCTATAAAAGAAAACAACATAAGGCTCCCAAACCTACTCAGATAGCTTCAGCTCCTACTGGTGACAAAAGAGAAAAATATAAAAGTAATAATACTAACAAACACTGCAAATTTTGTGATAAATATGGTCATGATGAGTCCAAATGTTTCAAGAAGATGACAACTTTAGAAGAAGCAATGAAGAAGCACAACATCAGTATTGATTCTACTTCTTCTTCTCACAGACATGCACTTTCTGCTTCTAGTTTCTCCTTCAATTCAAATTCTACTATTACTTCTTCTTTTGATGAGTGGCTTATTGATTCAGGAGCATCTTATCATATGGCTAAGGATAAAGCCATATTTTCTTCTCTAAATGAATGTAACACCAAGAAAATATTTGTTGGTGATGATAGATCTCTTAGTGTTATAGGATTTGAAATAGTTCAAGTAGATAATGGTCATTTCAATGATGAATTTTGTGTTCCAAGTCTTTCTTGTAACCTTCTATCAGTATATCAAATCACTCATTTAGGTGAAGGTAAAACCGTCGAGTTTTCACCTCACCAAGTTATAATCAAGGATCTAAAAGATCCTAAGCATGTTCTTGCAACTGGAATTGTTGATGATATTACCAGGTTGTACAAGTTTGACAACTTTGGGTCATCAGTTTTTGTTTCTCATAGAGATGACTTGAGCAAACTTTGGCATGGGCGGTTTGGTCATCTAAACTATCGTTCATTGCAGCAATTATGTAATCAACAGATGGTGACTGGTCTCCTCTTGTTTCATGCAGAGATGGTGTTTGTCTTAACAAACATCATCGGGACAATTTTGACAAACGTACCTCTTGGCACGCCTTGGGTCTTTTGCGGCTTGTTCATAGTGATTTGTGTGGTCCACTTTCTTCTCCTTCTTTTTCTAGGTGAAAATATTTCTTAACTTTCATTGATGACTTTTCCAGACGTACTTGGGTTTACTTCTTAAAAGTCAAGAGTGAATTTTTTGACAAGTTTTTGGCCTATAAGGCCCTTGTAGAAAATCAATCTGGACATCAAATTCAAAGGTTGAGAACAGATAATGGAGGTGAATATGTGAACAATAATTTTACAAGTTACTGCACTACATGGGGAATCCAAATGCAACACATTGTTCCATATACACCACAACAAAATGGTGTTGTTGAGAGAAAGAACTGCACATTAAAAGAAGTGGCTAATTGTGTGATCCAATCTAAGGGATTAATTCTAAAGTATTGGGTGGAAGCCATCAACTGTGAAAATTACATAGTAAATCACACTCCCACAAAGGATCTTAAAAATATAACATCAGAAGAAGATTGGACTAAAAATAAACTAGATGTAAGTCACTTTTGTGTATTTGGTAGTATATCATGGGCTCACATTCCTGATGAGAAAAGGAAAGAATTGCAGCCTAAAAGTGAGAAGTGTATATTTGTTGGTTATTCTGAAGATGTCAAAGGTTACAGACTTCTTCAATCACATTGTAATGAAATTATTATTAGAAGAGATGCTAAATTTGATAAAAATCTCTTGGCCTGCGAGCCTAATTCGACGATTGTGCCTTCTTCAGCCCGCAAGCCATCTTCGACGTTTGGTCCTTCTTATGATCTGGTTTCTTCTTCAGATAATGACAGTGAGGATGCAAATCCACCTCCACCCACTCACCCTCCTCTAGATGAGTCCTTTGAACCTGAACCAACACCATCTCCACCGCTTCCTAGATGGGCCCGTTCAACACGAGAAGCAACTGGTGATCCTATTGATGATCCTTCAGATCAACGTCATACACGTTTACAGTTCCAGTGAACCTCTTCTCTTTTGGCTCAAGTTTTAGAAACTCATGATCCAGAGACATTTGCAGAAGCTTCAGGTCATCTAGATTGGAATACAAGAATGAATGAAGAGTATTTTTCTTTAATGGAAAATGATACTTGGGATCTTGTACCTCTTCCAAAAGGAAAAAAACTTCTTAGATGCAAATGGGTCTATAGAACTAAGTATGTATCAGATGGAAGTGTTGAAAGACACAAGGCTTGGTTAGTTGCCAAAGGATTTTCCCAAGTTGAAGAAATTGACTATAATGAAACTTTTCCCTTGTAGAAAAAATTGATTCCATCTGCCTTGTTCTTTCCCTTGCTGCCTCGCATAAATGGGAGGTCCATCAGATGGATGTTAAATCTACCTTCTTGCATGGAGATTTGCAAGAAGAAATCTACATGGAATAACCTCCTAGCTATGTCTAGAATGGCTCTAGCCTTGTTTGACACCTCAAGAAATATCTTTATGGTCTCAAGCAAGTTCCCCGAGCTTGGTATGCCAAAATGGATAGCTTCCTTATTGCCACTGGATTCTCTAGATGCCATTATGATCGTAATGTCTATACCAAGAAAGTAGGAAGCCATATCATAATCATTTTTCTTTATGTTGATGACCTTATCCTTGCCGGTAGTGACTCAAAACTTTTAAACCATGTGAAAACCAGCCTTAAGAAGAAATTTGAAATGACAAACTTAGGCTTTTTGCATTGTTTCCTTGGCCTCCAAGTTTTTCAAACCAATGAAGGAATTTTTCTTTTCCCGTCTAAGTATGCTTGTGACCTTCTTCGTCTCTTTCACATGGATGACTGTAAACCAACCCCTTCTCCCTTCTAGTCTGGTGTCAAGCTTTCTACCACATGTACCTATTTTGAATTTGATGCCACAATGTACCGTCGGTTAGTTGGTATCCTCTTATACTTTACTCATACCCGTCCTGATATTTCCTTTGTTGTTGGTCTTGTTGCCCGATATATGAAAACACCCCATGAAAGCCATTAGAAAGCATATAAAAGGATACTTTGCTATGTTCATAGTACAGTTCAGTTTGGGATACATTACAGTTTAGGGGGGAATCCTTTATTGGTTGGTTTCACTAATTCAAACTGGGTCGGAGATCCTGATGATCAGAAGTCTACTACAGGTTATGTTTTCAGCCTTGGTTCAGGACCTAACACTGGGCCTATAAGAAACAATAGGCTATTGCACTTTCTTCAGCAGAAGCAGAGTACCGAGAAGTAGTAAATGCAAGTCGGGAAGCCCTATGGCTTTGACAGATCCTTTCAAAGTTTGGATTCCAGCACCATCATCTGACCATCCTTTGGTGTGACAATCAGAGTGCCATCAAGCTCACCAAAGACCTAGTTCAACATCAATGTAGAAAACACATAGAGATACACATGCACTTCATCAGAAATCTCATTCATGATCAAATTAATGAAGTGCCCTTTTGCCCTACAGAAGATCAAGTTGCAGACATTTTCACAAAGTCTCTTACAGAAGCGAATTTTTCCAAACTTCGATCTATGTTAGGAGTTCAGGAAGTTTTCATTAAGGGGGCATAGGCTCTAATGCCTCCTTCCTTATCCTATTGTGTCACTATTGTAAATCCTTCAATCCTATCCCAAGTTGTTCTTAAGGGGGAATGTTAGGATATTTAGACACTTAGGAGTTAGTTAATATCTACTTGGTCTAATATTTCATTAGGTAAAAGTGTGTTTCTTAGTGTGTTTCTTTAGTATGCATTACTATGCATTTGTAGTTAGGAAATCCGACGGTCATGATATGTTCCCGGCATAGAGTGATCCGATAGTTCATACTCTCCTTGATCTTAATGGCCATTGATCCATGGCTTAGCACCCAATTGATCCATGATCTCTATTTAAAGAGCATGGAGGGTCATTTGTCGATGATTGATTATGAAAAACTCTCTTGTAAAATCTCTCTGTAATCTTTTTCTTTTCATTAATAAACTGCTCCAAGTGGTTGCACTGGATGGGGCCGTGGATGTTTCCCTATAAGGGTTTTACCATGTGAAAACATCGGTGTGTTGATCTTTGATCTGGTTATGTGAGTGGTTACTAAAGGTGTTTGTCCTCTGTTGGAATACCTGTGGTGTCGAACATTTTTTTTATGCTACTAGATTATGGATCAAAAGTTTTAATGTCTTGTTGATTGTGACATACAAGTAGCTAATGTTTAGCAATTAAAATTAATATTTATGTTTTAGCTAGATATATTTTTTTCCCTTAAATTTTAGCATGTTGCACATAGATTATCTTAAAAATTACCTTCTACAATTTACACAGATACAGATTATCTTTTATATGTTACATTTTTTTATATTTTCATATTTTCATATTCATTATATATAACATCATAGTAAAAAATATAGTTGTTAGTTTTTTCAATATGTCTTTGATACTTTGAAGTTGTTATAAATGATTAAATGCCTTCAAGTTCTTTTATAAATTATATTACCATTTTATGTTTTTATAACTTATGAACTTTCATATTCATGGATTTTCAAAGGATATCTATTGAGGCGAGATGTCAAGACAAGAGTCTCCAAAAATGTCTCGCAAACACTCTAGGATATCCAATGAAGGAAGAAGAGGAACCCCTTATTTGAATGAGACTTCAAGGACGTAGAAGACCCATATCTGAGCAAGGCAGAGAAGCTTGGGAGGGGAAACTAGTGACCAAAGTAAATCTAGTTAGAGGAGGAGATTATCAAATGAATATGTGAACAAATCATCCAGAGAATGTGCTCAAAATAGTGTTATGGATGTAAATTTCTTAGATTGGCTTCACATTAATACTCCAACATCGGAGAATGTAGGGAATACATAAAAAAAAGAAAATATGTTTGGTAATTTTTTTTTTTTTTTTTTGTATTTATGTTTATGCTATATATATATATATGGTTTTTTTTTTATGATTTTTGTTTCTGTTAAATGTTGTAATTACTTTAAAATATGTGTGTGAGTAGAGAATCAATTTAATGTGAGAGAATATAATGAAGGAGAGAGTGGTTATCATGATGATTCCAATGTTAGTGAAGAGGGTGACGGTGGATTCAAAGGGCGCTATCAAGAAACATAAGATTACACGCCTACATCCACCTATCCCTTAGATGTTGGTGATGAACATTCTTGGGAACAGTATACTGAAGAAATGACCCTTGAACGATGCTCAGGTGTTAAAATTATGCTGCAAAATGATTTGAGGTGCTTAGATCTCCCTCGAGAGAGTAATCAAAGATTGGAGATTGTTTTTCATTCATTGCAGAACTTTATGGATGCATATCAAAAGATGGAGCCAACGACTGGTACTTTTATCTATTTTATAAGGAGACAAAAGTTGGAGGTGATGGACCCTGATAAATGGGTAGTAAAAAGTAGAGTTTCAAAAGAAGATACAATTTCTGTGTTCAATTTCAAAGAGGGGCCAAAGAGAAAGATGTTGAAGGTGAATTATTTTAAGCACCCCAATATAGCAGGACATCTTTATAATAGATTTTTTGCATCATATTAAAAGTTTCTGTGGAATAATGAGGTTCCACATTACTTTGATAGGCTCTTTTATGTAGGCTTTTTCATGAGAATGCACCTTGATTATACCAGCCTACCGTCAAGTAATTATGGGGCTAGTAAAGGATGAACATATGATCGGAAAGGGGAAGATTGAAATGCAGCATTGTAGAGGCCTCCATGCCCTTTGGTATCTCGTCCAATAGGGGAATTTTCCTCACATTCAAATATGTGAGCTACATTAGATGTTGGAAAGAAGGCTAGGAATGCAATAGAAGAAAATTTAGAATCAATTTTTTATGGTGTTGATGTTGGTTTAAACTGTCAGAGAGATGAAACCAATTCTTGAGCCAATTTTGTTTACAAGATAGATGAAGAGATAGACTCCATGTCAGTAGAAGATATATGGGAGTATGCAATATTTTTCCATAATGGTTGGAAGGTGTTAATTCAGAATGATGAACCGAACACCAGATTGGTATGTGTTATAGTTAGTAATGTTTTCATGCATTTGAGGATAGTTTTACTGTAGTTTTAGATCTAGATACATATCATTGTATCTTTAGAAATAATTCAGTTGTTAACAACATTAATTGTAGTTTGGTCATATGTTAAATGAATCTCATGTAAATAGGGGACTTGATTCAACGAGTTTAAATTTGGATGGGTTGAATCAGGTATGTGTTTCTAATATCCACATATGACCACATTAGTTTTCCAATCTTCACAACTTGTTGAATAATCAACATACATAAAATTTATTTTTTTGTATTAATGTTAACACATTGAACCCTATTTAATTCTTAGTTGTGTTGTTCACATATCCCAATTCTGTCGCCCACTACTTGGGCAGGATTTTCCCAATTCTCATTGGGATATTTTTAAGAGGGAGACAGTTCATAGGTATCATTGCATGTTGAAAACAAATTTAGTTATATATGAAAATTGCAATGTCATTTAAATTATTAATTTAAAATGAAATGTCTTAAACAATATGTAGTTTATTGAATCTTGAGGTATGGTGGGTAATATCATGACTCAATCGACCATGGGAAATCCATCCTCTTGTGTGGTTGATGATATTTAGCTTGGCACATCACATGTATTACATGCTTCAATATTTAAAACTACAATTTAATGTGTTACAATCATTTAAATTTAATTTTAAAATGTACAAATTTGAAATGTGTTATAGGTCAATGTGGAGAAGAGAGTGCCTAAGAGTGCGGGAGATTGGGATTGAGGAGGATGCATCCATACCTGAGAAGGATGTGTCTATTCATGATGATTCTTAAATGTATGTACATTGCACAATAGTGATTTTTAGTTTGTTTTTATGCTGGGCCTTTTATATATAAGTGTTCAATCTTATTTGTGTTGAATATACTTATTTTTTTACTTTTTTTCAATTTTTTGTTTGATCATCCTTTTAACTAAGCCTTTCCTATTCATAGAAGGGTTACTCAGCTAGTGTCTATGTAAAGTTTCAACGCTTTGATCAATCATTTTGAAATATATAGAACTCCTATATAAGTTTATCATTGTCTAAAATGGTACATTCAATCTTCTGTATGTTTAGATCATGATGCAAACCTAATTTTCAACTTGAGCATTTGATTATTTGAGAACGGACTCTATCCCACATCACAAAGGGGAAGTTTCTAATTTTTCTTCGATTGCATTTGTTTCTTTCTTGTCCAAGAATGGTGTAATATGGATATTTGTGTTTTCGGCATACAATGAAGTGAATTCCTTCTTAGGGTATTATCAAAATCTTAACAAATTTCTTACTAACCACAAAAACCAACATTTGTAGATTTACAAATAATCTATGTACGTGTATGATATCAGTTATGTTAAGATCATGATGAAGGAATATTTCAAAAAGAATTTGATTATATATAATATGAATACATCCCATGTACAGAGATGAAACATTTAAATGGTTTTTGAAGAATGACTTAATATATGTGCAGAGTTTTGTTTTATGCATGTACATGAAAGATTATATGAGAACATCTATTCCACCGCAGAAAGAGAAGACAAGCATTTTCTTAGAAGAATGGATTTTAATATGGATATTTGTGAACTTTCATATATATAAGTATTTTCTTGGAAGAATGGCTTGATATGGATATTTGTGAGTCCTTTAATTTGAAAGGGCATTTGATTATATGAGAAAATCTATTCCACTGTAGAAGAGGAGATTAGTATTTTATTGGAAGAATGGATTAATATGGAGATTTGTGAACTTTCTGCATACACAAGTGAATTTATTTTTAGGGTATTATCTAACTATGAACACTAAAATTGGTTACGAAGAACATATTTTTTCTCTTTAAAAAATTGCTAGATATGATCTTACATTGTTTAGATCATGTAGGAAATGTTGAAAGAGCATTTGCTTATAAAATAAAATGAAAGATTTATGCAAAGAATGAATTAATATGGAGATTAAATATTTGGGA
The DNA here is from genome assembly GCA_032191745.1 of Picea mariana. Lineage (NCBI taxonomy): Eukaryota > Viridiplantae > Streptophyta > Pinopsida > Pinales > Pinaceae > Picea > Picea mariana. Next base: position 820,742 of record JASDQU010100992.1, read on the forward strand.
AGTTTTGGAACTTCGTGATGTAAGTTTGGTTTAAAAAAAATGCCAAAAAGGTATAATAAAAATAGAGAAATAATCTTAGCTATGTGGAACTCCTGTTGGGTATGTTATTCTTTCGTATTGATTATTTAATAAAGGTAAATATATTTAAAATATTTGCTAATAAAGTATATATGCTAATATGTGTTATTGGTTTTTATTTTTATTGTTATAGATGTTTACATTATTTGGTGGAAAAGGAGCACATGGATGTTGGAAGATGAAACTTAACACTTTTGGTATGTATGTCAATTTTACTTTAATCACAATTTATTTTATTTATTTAAAATGGTATGTGTACATTTTATTTTAAATTTGTAGATATATTTTATTTTAAATTTTAAATTCAAAAATGTTTTCTTTTGCAGGTATGAAGAGATCTATCTTAGTGATGGCTTAACATTAACAATTTTGGAGTTAAATGTTTTAATTGCCTCTTAGCTTTTGTTATTAGCCTAAAATGGTTGTGGAACCTATGTATTTGGCAATGTAACTATGCAAATTTCCATTATATATATATATATATATATATATATATATATATATATATATATATATATATATATATATATGGAACACAAAATATCAATTTATTGTTTGATATTTAATTTCTCTTATATTGTTTATGATGGTGAAATGATAGTTTATGTTCTATGATAGTGTGCTAAAATTAAAATTGTTTTATTTCATTTCATTTATAAACATCATTGTATAGTCAAGTAGCTTATAATTTCAATTTTGTTTGATTTGCAAATATGGTTGAATAGTCAAACATATCATTATTATAGTTTATGTTATATTTGTAGATATTTTTATAAGTTGAAGGGTTCATAATGTCATCATAGGGTTTATAGGATTGAAGAGTTGTAGATATAAATATTTGGCAGTCGTGAGCATTGACAATTTCCAATTTTTCATTGGGTGATATGGATTGTATTTCGTTCCATTCAAGTGATAATCAAAGTGATAATCAATTGAATTTAACAATGCTTTTGTAAATTTAAGCACATTGATCACTGCATCAATCTATTCCCCTCCCTTATTTTGACAGGGCATAGACTCCTATCCATCCAAAACTTAGTAAAATCCCTATTCAAAATTGATAATTCACAATGAAATGACAATCCAACACTAAATTGGTTATGTCCATCCTTGGTTTCTTTTCGAACCTTCAATATATTCATTCAAGAAAATGTGAAATAAATAGTAGTTTTCATAATAATAATAATAATAACAACAACAACATCTAACCTTTGTTAATGTAAAATTAAAATAAACTTTAATATAAGTAAGTGATTTTCATTAAAATTTATATTGGCATAAATTGTTTATGTACTGAAAAGGATCGAAAATGATTGATGGATTATCAATCCTCTGCACATTGGAAGTATTCACTAGTGCCATTAATATGACACCTATGAGTGTTGTTCAATATCAGAAAATAATTTCCTATCCAAAAAATTTGCAAGGTTAACAACGCACCATCCACAATACAAGGTCTACATTGAGTAAACTCCCAACTTTGTTACCAAGTCACAAAATCACATTCTTTTTCAACTTAAATTTTTTCAATCAAACTTAATGAAAACTATGTTTAATGTGTAGATTATAAGTAGTCTTAGGTTCATCATACACATTTTTCAAGTAGCTCATAATTTCAATTTCTTTTTTATTTACTTCAAGATATTGAAATCTAAATGCACATTGTAGAAATTTAATATATCAACACTTTTGGAATCAAAATTCACAATTTCATAATTAAAATTGACACTTTTTAGGATGTCTTTAAATTTTTTAATTAGGATAATGGTAAAAAACAAAAGTGTTATGGGCCAACATGGTGTATAATGTGTAAAAATGATGGAGAATTAGTAAACCATTTATTTTTACAATGTCCATATAAAAAAGAGGTATGGAATGAAGCAATAAAATTGACACTTTTGGAATCGAAATTTAGAAAAAATAAATAAATTGAAATTGAGACTTTTTGTGCCATAGATATTTCATAGCGGGCTCCAAAACCTATCCTATGTTTCCTCTATCTCCTCTATCACTTTAAAAGTAGAAAGGTTCAATTATTATGTCTCCTCTATCACTGTTGTGATCCTCATCCTCATAGGTAGAGGATCTCACCAGTCAATTAAATCTAATGAAGTTTCCTCTTAAGTGGATGTTAATCATACACTACCTTGAATTCTCAATATAATCCAAATTCAATTAAAAAAATGAAAGTCTAAATGCAGCAAACCAAGCCTTAGTAGATGGTGTTATTTTTAATTTGTAGAATGGTATTATTCATAGAGATATTAATAGACAGGGGGATGATTTTATGAAAGGTACTACATTTAGTGAAAGTTTTTCTAAGCCATCAATATTCCCTTATAATGACATGGAAATGAGTCCTAGTTATGATATGAACTTATCATCTTCAGATGAAAAAGAATTTCAAACATTGGAAATAATGAACACAAATCCTTTATGCAGTATTGGTGATGCATTAAAGAATTTGTGTATACGATGGATAATTTGTAGGATTAGTATAATCACTCAAAGTATAGGTCATTTTAGGTTCCCTATACAATCTATAGGTTCTTCCCTCAAATTGTAAATAAGGCTTGGTAAACTTTATAATTCATCAAAAATATAGTTCCTTATTTGAATGGACCATGAAAGTAAACTAAACCAAATGATTCCAGAATCTCAGATATTCATAAATATGTGTACTTTCAATGCAAAATATAAAATTCTGGAATGTATTTCACTTGTTTAAAGAAATTGTAATGGTATTCCATCTTCAATTATTCATTCATGATCGACTTTGGACATTTTCCATTTTCTAATTTTTGTTATTTTTCTTGATTGAACTTCTATTAACTTAATGCGCACTGCACATACCGAATGACTATATTGACAACTTATGAAATCTGACTAATAGTCTTGAAAGTGAACATGACTATCGGTTTTATGGGTTTCTTGAAAACAAATAGCCTTTCAATACAATGGATCCTCTTTCATATATAAAACCGTTATCATCAAAATATTCTAATAATCTAATCTTTTGTTCTATGCATCAGATCAAATAATATTTCATGTTTTTAGTGTTGTCTACAGGTGCAACCACAACAAAGACATCTCCTGCAAATAATTCGATATGTTCCAACAAGTAGTTTGTGTTATATTAGCACACATTCACGTGCCATTAAACTTGAATCTAATATATATATATATAAGTTTTATATATCCAACTTACAAGTACATCCACAAGTTGTTTAAATATTTAAACATAAAAATTACCTTCTCTAAGAAGATCATAAATTCTATCACCATCAACTGACACTATAGTTTCATTTGATTCCATATCCTCTGAGATTGCTAGTGTAATTTTCCCTTTTATATTAATTTTGATATGTATCCAAGCTCTAACATATGAACCACATTTTTGTTTTTGGAAATCTCTATGGATTCTGTGTCCTCTATGCAAAATGAATAAAAACAAGATTCATTTCTTCTATCAAATGCAAACACATTTTGATAGCATTTTGTTTTAAATGAATGCACTTTTCATGTCCCATGTATTGTACCGACTTCATATGGGATTAACCTATATACATCTTGGATTCCAACATACCAAAAAAAACCTGCACAATACAAGAACTTGTTAACTTGAAATCTATCAAGGAAATTATTGAAGATCATATAAATTTGAACACATGAATACAATTATCATGTGTACATGTGTAACATCTATATATACACACCTGTGCACATCTCTTGATGGATTATTTTCATGGCTTAGTGCCATTTTGCACCATTCAACAACTTTATTAGAGGATTCAAGGAGATTGGCATGAGGGTTCATCTAATACCTTCGAAGTGTTTGTTTTACACATGCCCCTTCACTGTCATGTAATGTTTCCTTTTCCATGACTAGTCTCAAAAAAATTCCAACAATGTGTAATGTTTGATTTCTTATAAAGACGACACAACCAATATAATGATTATGAATATTTTAACTGGCCCGCACATCCATTTGACCATATCCAATGTTGATCAAATCTAATTCCACGTTCTTTCAATGAATCATAAAATTTATCAAAACAATGTTGTACATAATGTGTATCGTGTGCTCGACCATCACTTATATAAAAGTGATATTATTTAATAACATGCCAATTTTCATTGGTGCTTTCTATGTTATCAAGACTCTGTTTAGCATGTCTATATAGAACGTCGAAAAATATAGTGATTTGATCATAATGATAATATTCACTATGCATTTCTTTTTTTTGCATCGAATGTGTAATTCTTTGTAAAATCAACTATAGACTAAATTGTCCCTCGTGGAGACACTTCACGGGATTGTTTGAATTGTAGGTATTTCCATCGAGATCTATGTAAATGCTTGGTGTATTTATAAACTTCTTCTTAAAACTTATTCAAAAAATCCATCACACAAATTTTATCTACTTTCAAATCAATCCTTTTGGAAATAACATTTGAAGAATGTGAAGTTGTGTTGCTGATATATTCATATCTCTTCCAATGGATTGTTATATTAGAAAACAATTGATAATTCATATCAATAAGATACTTTGAGTGAAACAAACTTAGATTTCCACAATGATGTAACATACCTCTCTTGCACACACATGATTTGACTTATTGTTTGAGGACACTTGTGTGCAAGTGATCTGGTTCATTATATGATTATCTACTTCGCTTATGGAGTCTGATGATGATTCTTATTGATTATGATGTTATTTTATTTGATTATCTATGTATAGAAAAGTTATATTGATGGGTTCTTCTGAGTGTACAGGACATTGATAGATTGGGGATGTCGATGGCATCATTAGACCTCCTTGCACTACATATCGAGTCAAGGAGTGGACTGTATATGGTTTGGGTATTTATGTTTTTGAATATGTGACATATGAGTAGGCATATTATGATGGTGTTTATGAATCGTTGACATGTTTCGTTGATGTATTTAAGCTGACGATTGATTTCTAATCAGACTCACATTAGGAGTAAAGGGGCCATGCACGACAACCAAAAATATTGATGGAGAGGTGTGGCAGCAACCCTGCCATAGCCTACTAGCACTCTTGCTATGGCTCAAATTGTAGGTTAACGATTATCTAGTTCAATATATCCATGATGATGTGAGGGAAGACTAAGACAGTTGCTCACAAATATTCTAATGGGAGCGCAATAAGGTAGGGTCCTTATTCCTTAGAGGCCCTTGGTCTCCTACAAGTTCATTTGATGGAGTATTGACTCCAAGGGTTGGATGACTACCAAAATTAGTCAAAGGTGAGTGGCACCCTTGGACCACATAGTGCATCTTGAAGGGAACGTCACATAACTAAAACATGAACAAAGGCGAGTGACACCCTTGGAGAACATAGTGCATCTTGAAGGGCACGCCATGATTGTTTAACACAGGCGAGTCAATGAACCTAGATGCCTAGAAAAAAAAAAAATTGACGTGGTCAACCTTAAAATAAAAATGTTGTATGAGTAAATTTTATTAATTATAAAATTCCCTTAAAAAAATGATATGCCTAGTTGAAATTAAAGCCTAGGTATAATTAGGGTAATAGGACTAAAAAAAAATTAATTAATTAATAGAAAGGGGGATGAATAAAATAATCAAATTAAGAATTTAAAAGGGAAATAATTTATCTAATAATTAATTATTTGTTTTGTTCACGACATGTTAATTTATAAATTAGACAAAAAGGGGAAATGAATGAAAAAATGAATGTGGAATATAGAAAGGAATCTAGTCTAGAGAACTTTCCTAAATAAAACTCAGCTAAGTTTTAAGAAGGGCGTCAGTCATTAAATGAAATTGAGGGAATAAAGGTACACCAATGAACGTTTTTAGGAACTCTTATGGGATGGGTGAGGGAAATTGGAAATTAAATTAAATAAATAAATGAATTTTTGGTGCAACTAAGGGATCGGGTGACAAGTGTATGGGGATGAGTATTTCCTAATTAACTTTTAATAAAAAGAAATTAATGTGCATTTGGCAAGTGGTCACTAAGAAGACCTCTAAAAAATTAATGGAAAAGATAAGGAAAGGATCACAACTGGTATGCGTAAGGTTATTCTATCGGAATTTCTTTGATGGATTTTTCTTGTGGGAGTTGGGATACCTAGCTTGAGTAAGAGAGTGGTAGCTAGACCTTGTGAAGTGATATGGGAGCTAGATTTGTCTCTGGTTTTGTGTGTGTGGCCCCTTTGTGGCTCAGGGGGATAAGGGGGAAGAAGAGTACCCCTAGCGTTGGCTAGGAGGTACCGGTGAAGTCGACACAGTTAGAAAGTGGGGATTTGGATGGAGCACAAGTGCAGGAGAAGATCCTCGCCTCGTCATCATCGGTTATGGTATTCCTATTAAATATTTTAATTGTATTAAGATTTAATTTTATACTTGTATGGTTATGGTATTCGAGTGAAGATTTCATTGCAAATATTTTTCCTTTTCATATATATTGGTACGGTAATTGTAACAGATTGTTTATCATAAATCTTAGTTATAATTGTAATCTGACAGAAGAAAATAAATCTATAGTGGGAAAACCCCCCTACGGACTACACCAGGGTTCTGAAGTGCAAGCAGAGCTAACCTTCTAAATTCTTCTACTTTTAACAACTATCCCAACATTACCCCACAATCATACATAAAAGACAAAGTATAGGGATTCAGTAGGCATACCTCAAACTTTGCGTCCAGTGTCAATCCCTTTGTGCTCAGTTGTTTCTCAACTACATATCTCCTCCCAAGGCCAACCTACATTCACTAAAAGACAAACAAGAAACTACAAGCATGCATTCTATATATGGATTAGTGGGTTAGACATCATAACAAAAAATGTAAACAAATCATAAATATTTAAGACATCATCTGGCGAGACGAAAAACATATTTCTTTATATTGATCTCACAAAATTTGTTTACAATATGAGACTAGTAACTGCTCCTCAAACTCGGTCCTGGGCTCCTCTTCACCATGCACCAATTGTTTCCACATATTCTTCTCCTCCTTAATTCTCTCTGGGGAAATTGCAAGGGTTTACAATGGAGGAAAAAGGAATTTTGGTTCAAACTCACAATGTGGTTGCCAAATATTGGGGCAAAGGGGGAATACTGAAATGGGAAGAGTTTCTATGTTCTCATGCTTATCCTTGAAATGGGACCCCAACACCTTCTTTTATAGGCCAAAAATATAGTAACGGTTTGGGTGACTGGCTATGGGCAGTCAAATGGTTAGGTAACGGCCCAAAAGCCCGTATCCCTTTGCAATTTTCATTTTTCACGCTTTATGTGAGTATACGCGAGCTATAGTGGTGCAACAAGAATGTGTACATGGGCAGTAGTGGTGTAGGGCACATACACCTTAAAAAAATGGTTTTTTAGAAGAGTTGTTCAGTGATGGATTAGCAAAGATAACAAGTAATATGGTCTGATGTCAGGTATGCATGTATGGTGCAATTTAGGGTTATAACAGATGCCCCCTAATGTGTGAGGTCAGAAGATCATCTGATGGATGAAATACATTACAAATATTCACCAACGTATGAAGCGAGTGAACCCAGGGACCAGAGTTCAGGAGGTGCCATCTACAAAATAATAATTTGTCTCACGGAGGCAGGCATACCCATGCTCGGGATGAAATAAAATCATGGATTCCAATCAAATACATTGTAGATACATGTCATATAACTATATAAAGTGTATCCGTGAGCAATACACAATGGATCTACATCTCGAAATAAAAATATATACATGTATAGTATTCATCTTTAAGAAGCTAATGACATATGATGGCTAGAGATGAGGTCTCCAGAGATCGAGAAAAAACTTCAAAATCTTCAAAACTCGAGTAGGAGTGTAATATCAGTGTATGAATTCACTACCCAGAGGTCTTCGATGGCTCATCGGGAACAAATAAGAGGATTTCGATGATCAGGAAAAGAAATTCAATGATTTCGAACAAGGACTTGATTGGTCTTTCGGGGTGGTCGGGCATGAGAACAAGAGACAAACTGCAGAAGGAACAACTCAAATTTAGTAAAATTTCCCTTGGACATAAGCATGATGAATGATGAGACTCAGGGAGCATGGCATTGACATAAGTTCACGATGCAGGAGGAAACACGACTCTCCATATGTTTGGAAGGATAACCAAATGGAGGAGGATACAACTCTATGTAGAGAGAACAACTTCCTAAGGTCATATTGAATCCTAGATCTTGACGAACAAATGGAAGGACATGCTTTGTCCAAGGGAGACTCATTGTGATGTCAACAAAAAGAAAATACTTTTCCCTTCTTGTTTTTGGGGTATATTTAATTTTTTTGTCTTTTTCAATAATTTTGGAAAGCTTGAAAAATAATAAAATAATGATACATTACAAAGGAGGAATGAGTGTCGCAGACATACTAGTTCCAAGTGCAAGGAACACACTAATGCTCAGATAAAGGGGACATATGCAGGAAAATGACACTCGGGAAAAATCCTCCATGGGTCAAGGTGGCAAGACGTAGAGGCAAAGTGCTACAAGGCTTGTGTATAAGGCATGCTTCATATGGTTCAATTGAGAGAAACATGGAGCCGACATTAGGCCAAAGACGCAGGGATGCAAATTCAATTAATAAGACACAATGATAAAGTCCTTTGATGTAATTTTAATGAGACCAGAGAAGGTAAGCTCGATGGTTTTTCATTTTGAGAGAGTCTGAAAAAGAGTAAAAGGAGACTCCATTGGGGTACCTTTTTTGAAGGTAGTCTAATCGGTTCAGAAAAGGAGTAAAATAGCACCGAACATACGTCTATTCAAAACCATTTTAACAAGTGTGACAAAGATAAGATCACTCGACAATATTTTCATATTTAAGGAGTCTGAAAAGAGATTAACTATGGACTCTGTAAGGGATGTTCTTCTGGACCAATTTAACGAGTGTGAAGAAACAAGATCACTCAGCCATCTTTTCAATTTTAGGGAGTATAAAAAGAGCTTAACTATGGACTCTGTGGGGGTTCCTTTTTTGTAAATTTAGTCCCTCGGGCCCAAAAAAGAGTTAAATTTATACTTGAGAATACTCTTCTAGAGAACCGAGGCTCGTAGAGTATACCTTTGTTTGTACATTTGACCATATGGACCAAAAAAGGGGTAAACTACCACCAGACAGACATTCCTTTGGATTTTAGCTTGGTGAGCGTGAAGCATAATAATATCGATCGACAATGTTTTCATGTTTAGAGGGTCTGAAAAGGGATTAAAACAAGGCTCGTTGTTTTGGGAGTCCTGAGGGTGAAACCAAGATTGATAACATATCAGACACGTGAAGGCTCAAACTCATAATCATGATAGGAATAAAAGGACTCCCAAGCCTAAAGTCATTAGTGACGGCATGGACACAAAAATGCAACCAGGATCTACCTAGGGAATCCATGTGAAGGTAGGCTCTACCACTAAATTATGACACTTCTAGAGCAGGAGTGAGGGTTCCGTGTCACAATTTGGTTGGATCGATCCTATGGAAAAGAGAAAAAGACAATGAGGTGCAACAAGTGGAGGTGGAATCCTATCTTAAATGCACAAAGTTTGAAAAAAAACTTTTCACCAAAGGATCTTAAAAGTTCCCCAGTTGTCAAAAAAAGTTCACCAAACCAAAAGAAAAATATATTGTAACATCCCAAAACAAACTTGAGAACCACTCTAAATGATTTTTAGGCTATAAAAAACAACAAAAGGGTCCAAAAAATAACAAAAAGGGGCCAAAAGTTCTATAAATAGAAGCTGGTAGCTCATTATCACCATTGTGAATTGAGAATTGATAAAATGTCAAAAACAACCCTTTGTCAAAAGAGTTTATTCCAGGAGCTTCAGTGGACGAAATGAACTTCTGCTTGGAACAAGTAAGTACATACTAGCCTCTCCTGCATTTCCATTCTTCCTTTTTGTATTTCCTTTTGTTTTTTGGGGGGTTGTTGACCTTTAAAAAGTTCGGCCCTACATGTACGTGGGCTGTCTTAGGATAGCTCGTGTATGCTCGTGTGTAGAAAACAATCTACACGCATGCATATGCGACTATGTCCAATACAACCTGCATACACCCTCCAATATGTGGAAAAAAATAAAAAGCAAGAGTTAACTCCCCATGAACTTGTCATTTTGTAGGATGTATGTCCATTGGAGAGAAAGGGAGCATGAAGACATTGATTTTTTGGTCTCACAAGACCCTGTTTTTATCACTGTATTAGCGCAATGTGGGTTGTTGAAATTATTCCAATTTTCGTTCATGAGGGCACAACCCAGGTTGTTGAATGATTTGATAGATTACTGGCATCTTGACGCTGATGTATTTATGATTGAGGGGCAGTCATTGACTCCAACGACTGAAGATATTTACTTCCTAACTGGTCTCTCGAGGAGAAGGGATCCAGTCAACTTGCGTACGTTTCCCCCTAGGCCTCACAACATTGAGGAGTTGATTGGATTCCATTGCGAGGTTGGTACTGAGAAAGTGACTTCTCAGGTGTCGATAAACAAGATCATCAATCTATCGTTGAAATTGACAGTGTTACTCATTGATCAGATCATTGGATCAATGACGTTACATCAGGCCTCTCGAGCGCACATGCATTGTGCGGTGCAATGCTTAAATGCACATATTTTCGACTGGAGTACAACCATGCTAGATTGCATGAAGAGACATCTAATAGAGTGTTAGATATAGGAGAACAAAAACTTTGGATTCAAGACTATTCTGTGTTCCTTTTTCTTTGAGAGGGTGCCTAGTCTTAGTCCACGAGAGACGATACGAGGGCATGTGGCCTCTCTACTAGCATTATGCAGATGGGTGGTGTTGATGTTGCGATAGGGGGGAGGGAGGACTGTAGAGGCTTTCGATGATAATTTTATTGACTAGTGGGCACGACAGATTCTAGCAATAGAGAAATACCCCTATTCTGGGATTAACGTTTCTAGAGATTCGGACATGCCTGTACCTCCTGGAGTGGAGTAAGGAGAGATGGGTATGTTTGTTTTTGAGAGTTATTTATTTTTTATTTATTTTTATATATGTTTTTTTTTTTTATACCATAGTATCTGACATTTATGTATATGTTATGTACAGATGTGGGACCACTGCATCTAGCAGACTTCTCAAGGACTAGGTGGCATCCTCGACCAGAGGCAGGACCAACAACAGTAGCAGGGGGGCCTCCAGCCAGAGAGGTTGAGGGAGGATTGATACGGGTGGAGTGGAACCTCACTGCACTCACTCACATAGTCCCTATGGAAGAGATCGAGGATCTGCCACCATCGATGCAATCTCACGTAGTTGGGGTACTACAAACATGGGTCTAGCTCTTCCGGAATTTGGAAAATGTCATTATTCATTATGGCAGGGCCAATAGGCCATGCCCTTAGCTAGGCTAGACTACTTACATGCCAAGGGAAAATTTTGTATATTTTTGAGGGCATAAGCCCCGTGACTCTTATTGGACATATTTTTGAGGCGCTTATGCCCACCTGTGTACTTTGATATTATATATATGTGTGTGTGTGTGTGTGTGTGTGTGTGTGTGTGTGTGTGTGTGTGTGTTTATTTGCATGTTTTCACGTCTTATGGATTACATTTATTTTACAAATGTATTTACATGTGCATGTGTGTACTTTTTCTTACATGTGTGCAAAATGAAAATATAATACATGATTAGCTACGGTATCTATGATTTGATTCAATATCCTAGGAACATGGATATACGTAATGTAATCAAAGCTTCATTCTAAGAGACGTACCCTAATGAATTGTCAGTGTAGAGTAGGATCGTAAACATGGTAAACCCCATTTAACTAGGACACAACCAATTGAGCGTCTAAGTAGACCTGGAGGTGAGAGATACCATGAAACAAAGCGTCATGAAGCAACTCTAAGACTGTACGGTATTCAATGACATTGTTTGTGGCATCACCTAAACAGATACCTCCTAAAGATAGAAATTGGGCCTGAGGTGTGCAAATCACCCAAGCTGTGGAAGAAAGCCTCTAAGTGTGCCAGATAGCATCATCTACAAACCCAATGAACACCTATGATTCACTTGACATCTTCCACAGTGAAAAAAATGACATAAAAAATGGCATGTCCATAAAACCGAAAAGACAAAAACTAAAAAGAAAATGTATAAGAACTATACATATGTACAAGAAGTCACCCAAGGTGACCCACCTATGAGTAATAATTCTTGAGGTAGAGCCCATTTATAGGCTCTGCCAAATCATTACCCTCAAATTCCACCAGATGATAAGTGCCCTTATTTAGAACCTCCTTCACGATGAAAGGTTCGAAGCACATGGGTTTGAACTTGCATGTCCCCAGGGGGTCCTTATCTTGGTCGTAGACCAGGACAAGGTCACCTTCAGAGAAAATATGAGGATGAACAGACCTATCATACTGACACTTGAATTTTTGTTTGTGAGCCTCATTAGCCAAGGATGCATCATGAAGTTACTCATCAAGCTACTCGAGATACAATAAATTCTCTTCAAGCGGTGAAGTGTCTAGAAATATATGTACTGCCATCTTTAGAGACGAGATCTGTCACTCTATAGGAAAGACTGCTTCTAGCCCGTAAATGAGTTGAAAAGGTGAGAAGCGGCTTGCAGTCTTAACAGACATTTAGTAGGCCCATAATGCGGAGTACAACATCAAATGCCAATTTGACTTGGCTGAATTGATCATTCACTGGGAATAGTCTTAAGGGACTTATTCACAGCTTCCACTTGACCATTCCCTTATGGGTAGTAGGGTGACAAATATTCTTGCCTCAACCCAAGCTTTGATGTTAACTCGGACATAATTTTATTCTGAAAGTGGCTGCCATGGTCAGTGATAATCTCTCTCAGGATGCCGAACCTTACTATTATCTGGTTAAACAAAAAGAGAGTTGTTGTCTCACCATCATCTTTAAACCTTGGCATAGCCTCAACCCACTTCATGAAGTAGTATAATGCTATGATGATATAACGGTGCCCCCTTGCTGAAGGGGGGTTTCATGTAGTGTAATCAATTCCCCACTTGGTGAAGGGACCAACTGTGATGATGGGAAACATGCAAACGGGTTGTGCCCTCATCTTCCGAGAGAATAACTGACATGGGTGGCACTTCATGACCAATTCGACACAATATTTGATTAATGTCGGCCAAAAGTAACCAGCTCATAGAATATTTTGGGTTGTTTCCAACCTAGATAGATGACCGCCACATGCTCCAGTGTGGAAATCATTAAGCACGATTTCCACTTCTTCATAAGTGAGACACTGGTGAATGATGCAATCTACACCTTGACAATACAGAGTGTCCTCAAGTATGAGATATTTTTTGTCCTGATGGCATATACATGACGCTCATCACGAGAAGTAGATGTGGGGCACTTCAAAGTCTAGAGATAGACTAGTACATCTTCATACCAGGGGTCTGAATACATGATCAAAAACATGTCTCCTTTGATAGGCGACTCCTCGAGTATAAAATCACCTGATTTGACCAGAAGTTCCAAGATGAGTTCCGCGAAGACCAACAACTTTTTGGATTTCACTGAAACAGAATCCAATTAGAATTCCTGGAGGATAACTATCCATCTACTGATATTTCCTCCAATTACACATCGTGTCAACACATATTCAAACATATTCACAATGGCAATGATGGGACGGTCTTGCGAAACAAGATGTAATGACAGAACCATTGGACAACATGAGCTGCTGCCAACGCCATTTTTTCAATGTGGGAATAATTGATTTCTAGTCCAACCAGGTGTTGGCTTAGGTAATAAATCACATATTTTGAGAGCAAATCATCCTCCTGAACCAAGACCATACCGATGGTCAACTCCACAATGGCCAAGTGTAATAAGAAATATTTATTATAATTGGGTGGTCGAAGCAGAGGGGAATACATGAGGGCATGTTTCAATGCTTCAAAAGAGCATTGAGTGGCTTCGTCCCAATGAAAAGGAACGACCTTATTCAATAAACGCATGAAACCCTTTGTGATCTCTACATAGTTTGCGATGAAATGCCGTAAAAAGTTCTATTTTCCTTGTAAACTCTAAGGCTGAGGGATTGTGCACGGGGGAGGCAACTGAACTATTGCCTCAAACTTTAGAGGATCGACCATGATCCCTGTTGTCGAAACTATGAAACCTAGTAGACGACCCGACGTTACGCAAAAATTGCATTTTTTTGGATTCAAGCGAATCCGGTAGTAGCGACATTGCTCAAAGATAATTCAAAGGTGTGTGGGATGATCAACTCTCTTATGACATCGTGATGCTAAATCATCAAGATAAGACTCGACTATGTGTTTGAGGTCATGGAAAGCAAAATACATGGCGCACTGAAAGGTAGCTCCAACATTTTTCAGACCAAAAGGCATCTTCTGATAAGTGAATGTACCCCATGGACAAATGAAAGAGTCTTTGTGTTGGTCTTCAGGCTTGATTTGTATCTGATTGTATCCCAAAAAACCATCCATGAAAGTAAAGACCTCGCAACCTATGCATTCATCAACAATCTAGTCAATAAATGGAGTGGGGAAATTATCCTTTGGACATGCCTTGTTCAAATCATGGAAAACTGTACATAAGTGAATCGTACCATGTTTTTTGTTGACTGGAACAAGATTTGACACCCATTGAGTCAATTGAACAGGGTAGATGAAACCATCTTTGAGTAGTTTCTCTACTTCATCCTTAATAATTTCTACTTTTTTAGGATTAACTGAACGGAGATTCTGCTGGACTGACTTAGAGTCACGATATGTCATGATTTCATGTTCGGTGATCTTTGGATCTATGCCTGGCATTTCCTCATAAGACCAGAAAAACACGTCGTGGAATTATTTAAATAAATTTTTGTATATTTGAATCTCCTTGGGGGAGCAGTCCGCTCCGACGAAGACATTCTCCATGATGCAAGGGGCTATGGAGATATCAATAGGTATCTTTTTAGCGATGGTTTTCATATTTCCTTAAGCGTAAACAATGTGCATAGCCAAAGTATTGATAGGACAAGCCCTATCTCCAGTCATAGTCAGAGTGAATTCACCTACTTCAATTCTTCTTAACTCTAGGAGAAAATAAGATCTGTGATGGAGATCATCCCAGGGTCTATCCAGACTAATCATTACCTCAATAATTGCCTCATCCAAGGGAAACACTAAGTCTAAAGAATTATTATTGGCAAGGGAACCTTGAGCCCAAATAGGTTCAAGAACTAGATCTAACTCCTGTGCAGGAGTCGGATCGGGGTCGACGAAAGATTGCTAGACTATAGAGTACGCAACTTCTTTCGCGAACAAAGGCATGGCCATTCCATGGTGCCTTGTCCCTTCCATCATGGTTGATGAGGAAGGAATATTCCATTGATCATTAAAGTAATTCATGCGAAATGACACGATTTGAAATATTTCAGCCCCAGGATGGTCGGGGACAACCGATATGTAATGGACATTATCGATCGGAGGCGGGTAATCAAAAGTACCCATCAAAGGTGGGCACAAACACACTCCTATGTTGATGATGTCGGGTTGAGGGTTATCAATCATCGGGACCGTGGATACCCTTGATGAAGGGTCAGGATGGGAGAAGGATAACTGATCAATGGACTCGATCCAAACCTCATGTGGAAACAACAAGACCCAGAAAACTGTCAGGACCACTGCTTGCATAGCATAGGTCCAACTCCTTCCTAACAAGAGATTGTAGTCAAGAGACACATTGACCACTTCAACTTCGATGCACATGGTCTTACCCCCTAACTGCACGGGGAAAGAGGGGATGATTCCATGTGGTCGGAACGAATGACCATCGAAAGTAGTAAGAAGAGTAGGTGACGGAGAAAAAATGGATTGCCCAATGGCCTTCCAACATTCTAAAGACATCACGCATGTCAAGTCACCTTCATCAACCACCGTGCGGAAAATGTTCAGAGTAAAATTTTTCATGGTGTAATCCACTACTATCTGAAATTCCACATGGTAAGGGAGATGAGGTTTTAAGTCGGTCATATCAAACATGATCATTCTTGGATTACAAGTCTTAGCAGATCCTAACGCAACTGACAAATCCTTTCTCTTGGAAGGGAATCTCTGGAGGAATTCCAAAGCAGACATTGCACAAGGGGTTTGAGACAAATCCTCCACCACAGAGTAGTTCTGGGAGGCCCTTGCATTTGGATTGTGGGAAAGTTTCTTGAACATGCCTTTTGGGATGCGTGTCATTGTTTCTCCCAATGTCTTCTCAATCTGGAGAGGAAGAGGTGGGTTTTCAACTTCTTTACCCTTCTCAGAGGTGTTTGGCATTCTGTAGTCATGTGTTCTAGCACTATTAAATTTGAACATTTTTACGATGAAGTAGAGATGAATTTTCATTGGCATAAAGTCATTTTTTTGACCAAGATGATTTTTTTTTCATCGGAATTCATTCGTTGGTCTAGCAGCCACACATGGATCTTCGTCGATCTAGCGACTAGGAAAAGAAGCCTATTCACAATAGTGAAATGTTCGGCTAGCAACGAATGTTAGTCGGTCAAACGACTAATATTAGTGGCAAGGGTGACCAAGACAGCCCTGGAAAACTTAGTTAATAAACCACTATGATTCGCTAGAATGACAAATATTAATCACTAGAGAAACCAAACCATCAATTAAAAAGGTCAAACGAAGGAGGATCAGTTAGTCGCTAAAACGACCAAGTGACCTAGTTTGCGACCAAATGACAATACAAGTGACCAACACATTGGTCTCTCTAGTGAATAACACATTGGTCTCTCTAGAGACTAACACAATGATGTTTGCGACCAATTGGCAATACTAGCGACGAACAGGTTAGTCTCTAAAGCGACCAATATTGTTTTTTTTTTTTTTTTTTTAAATTATTTCATTCACACATGATCTTAACTAAATTTGATAACAAGTATTTAAGTGTGCCCAATCATGATCATCATGTAATTGTAGGATCTTAACTAAACCTTGATTTCAAAATGGGGTGGATGATATGGTGGAACCATGTGAAAGGAGAACTTGATCAAACAACGCAATAAATCAAACAAACTAACAATATTGGAGTTGATAGAGTGAATACCATGTTTGAGGAACTCAATGTGTAGGTCTTCCTCATATGTAACTCTATTGTTATTGATCATTTGAACAACTCTCTTGATGTCTCCAAAAGAAAATATATGACATGAGGTAGGGCTATGGGAAATTTGGATTGAGGATTGCATAGGAACATGATAAATGGATGGAGCAAGGGATAAAATGAATTATTGATATATATCTTGTGGGAGGGAAACATGTCTAGGTAAAAGGGTGCACCAGAAGGCTCTATGTCAATTGTAGAGGGCTTCAAGAAGCTCATGTCTCCTAATGGAAACAAAACCATATTTTTTTATGATAGAGGAGATGCTAGCAATATTTCTAAAGGTGAGGAATAGAGAAAGGGACATGCTAAAGAGACTCTTCTTAGTTGTTAGAAATGAATTGGTGACCATTGATATTAGAAATCATATGAACTAAATTTATGGTGCATTCGTCAATTTTAGAGAAAGGCATACAAACAAAGAACATTGTTAATTTCAAATCAAATCCCTTCAAATAGGAAAATTGATAAAAAGAACATGTAAATAGGAAAGCGTACATATTAATACAAAGGCATACAAACAAATAACATTGTTAATTTTAGATATACTCCCTTCAAATAGGAAAATGAAGATGTAGATAGGAAAGTGTAAAGATTAATAATAAAATGTTGATAGCAAAGTGCATGGATCGATGATAGAATTTTCTAGCACCCTTGTATAATCAGGGACATAAACATGCCTTTAGCTAAGCATTCATCTTGGGGTCACAATTTTTCTTTAAGGTAATGTTAGAAGGCGAGTTAAGGGGATAAAAGTGAAACACTCCTCCAAAGTCCACTACCAGAATATTTAATTGTGAATGAATAGGTCTTTTTATGAAGCATACACCAAAGTATGCTACTAGAATATGCCAATAAACCAAAGTAGGTTGAACACTTTGTCTTTTTTTTTAATGTGAAATGTGAAGATATGAGTTTTTGGTTGTATTTTAAGTATACGTTGTTTTAATGTAAGAGGAATTGTTTAGTATCTTGACACAGTAACAAACATGCTAGTTTATATTTACCTATCTATATATCTATATAGTAGAATATGATATAAAAGTGGAATTGCATTTTCTAATTTTTTTTTTTATGGATTGTTATTATAATTCTTTTTTATGTGATAGGTGTCAATTGATGTTATGCATTGCAGCTTGTTTAAAATTCTTAAGAAGATAAATGGATTTGTAACTCATGTTTATGGAAACTAGTGAGGAATTGTAACAATAGATCCATATGCCTACACAATTCTGGAGAGAAGACACTTGGAGGTTGCAAAAAGCTCATCAACACCTCCATAAATGATGTACTGAGGAATATAGATTCGAGGTGACAAACACTAACATAGAAGATATGCTAAAGAGAGACACACTCACTACTAGGACACAAGACAATTCTCCATAGAGTTGATTCATATATTGAAGGTCTTAGGGTGAACATATCCTAGTGGATATGGTTGAAGTTCAACTCCCCCTCCTACTATACCCCATTCTATATTTCAGGTAGTCAAGAGAACATGACATTGATATTCTAAAGGCAAGAACAAATTCCATTGTTACATGAGGATATTAGATGTATGGGAGGTATTGAATGAGTTTAGGTGAACTATAAACCAAAGCAACAACTACAACTTTCTATGTAAAATATGATAAAATATGGTTTACTTTTTAGGGTAATATTTTAGGAGGTAAAGTTAGGGAATATTGTGTATATAGGATGTGTTTGTTGTGAATAAATTTACATAGATAACAATTGTGAAGTGGAGGTGGTTTATGAAGTATTATTTTTATCTAAAATTTGGATAGTTTAGAATTTAGTTTGGAGGTGCAAGTCTTCAAATTGAGACGATAATATTTTTGCTTTCTTTGATACTAACATTGTTTAGAGAAGATTATGTGTTTTGTGGATTATGGATGCTCACTTTTCTTGTCTTTGTGATCCCTTGGTTCATGAGGCATTGCCCTCATAAAAAGCATTATCAATATGGACATCATCCTTGAGGTGCAAGTCCTTGAATTGATTTCATACATTCTCCCAAATTCACACAAGTCCTTGTGTGATAAATAGCATACTTGCAAATGAAATAGAGGTCGAATATACATTTCAAACACTAGGTATCAATGTTTCAGGAGTTTCCAAATTTGGGTCCCCACCATTACACTTCTAGCTATAGTTATGGTGATTTATTGCTTTATTCTATTGGAAATGGTGATGAAAACTTAAACTTTGTTGCCTCATATGGTCATTTAGTTATATATATATATATATATATATATATATATATATATATATATATATATATATATATAGAGAGAGAGAGAGAGAGAGAGAG
>JASDQU010100993.1:26849-47413 GCA_032191745.1 Picea mariana
TATATATATATATATATATATATATATATATATATAATCTTTTAAACTTAAAAAATAAAATTTTGAAATTGTTTTGTTTTTTTATGGTTATTTTGGTTTCTATTTTTTTTTTTAAATTAAATTTCTGTTAAAAAGTTTCTTAAAAAAATGGGTTTTTTGTCTTTTACTTTTTAAAGAACTAATTATTGGGTTTTTTTAAAGTTCTTTATTTTTTTAATGTAAATTTTAAAAAAATAAAAAAACAATTTTTAACCAATGATTTAAGACTCAATTTTGAGTTGTTTATCAATGATGGTAGTCATTGTCGAGGCCACAATTTCAATTAAGTTATAATTTTAACTCCAAAAACAAACTTGGTGCTACTGGTAGCATTGTTTTTCGATTCAAGGGTGAATTTTAAATTCCTTGTCTACAATGAAATTAGTTGTCAATGCAATGGGTCTCAATGGGTTTGAATTTTAACCACTACCAAAAAAAGGGGTGCTACTGGTAGAATTTTTTTTCAAAACAATGTAAAAAATGTGACCCTAAAGAAAACAAGAGCTTTGTAGAGTTCTTGTTAAGTTGGTAACTATGCCATGCATGCATCTCAAGAGTCCCATGTAGAAAATTTTGCATGTGCTATGCATGCATCTCTGGTTCAAATGCAGACACTTTTACATGTGCCATGTATGCATCTTAGAAGCCACATGCAGACACTTTTGCATGCACCATGCATATATCTCAAGAGCCGCATGCAAACACTTTTTCATGTATGCATATACCTTAGGAGCCACACTGAGAGAAATATGCATGCATCATATCACTCGTGTATCTACTTTATCAAATCTATATAAACATATACATCTTCAAAAAAGTATTCATCGAGACATTTTCTAAGAAGAAGTTCATCTTCCTACACGATAATCTTATAATGAAGGACACTTCTTCTTAACAACTTATTTTCTTCCTTCTGCTTTGGTGCATTATACTTTGAGGGGGCAGGGGGGGTGGGGGGGGTGGGGGGGCGCTTTCCCATCATGTTTTCCCTCTTTCCTCTATTTTAATTATTTCATTCTTAGGTGCATTCTATAATGGTTACCTATAATGGCCTTGATTGTTGGGACTCATTCATCATTTACACCCTAGTAGTGTTCCGAGGGCTATTGGAGATATTACACATTCACCTAGTATTTGTTTTCTTAAGGTTGATAGTCCAATGCTGAGGGAAGTTTCATAGATGAGAATATTCTCCTACATATTAGGACTCTTCCTACAAAATAGGGTGCCTTCCCTCTTCAGTTCAAAGTCAACGACGTCTCAATTACACTAGTGGAAGTCAAACATGCACGGAAACCTCGATTTTATCACCAACAGTTACATGTTCACCTTGATTTCCTCACCTAGAGTGCACATATCTTATGCATGTGTCCAAGAGGGTGCATATATTGTGATTACATGTGTTTCTCTCACTTCCATATGTGTGACTCAATTAACTGATGATTGGATGGATCAGTTAACAAGGACTAGGTGGCATATTACTTCGGTTTCTATCAATGAGTATATAGATCTCTGTAGATAACTACTATGGCACATTTTGTTATTCATGTTTCATGTATATTTTGTAAATTATTCACTCTTTGGTTGTGGAATACAGTTAATACAATTCATTCTTTTTATCTCCTCCCTTCTCTCTCTCGCAAGTGTGTGTGACTTTTCTACTAGAGAGGTTTGTTGTGAAAACTTCAAAGATCAGTCCTCCCCCCTTAGGAAGAAATGGCCCCCATTGCATGAATTTCCTTTAGAAGATGGGAAATTTTATGTTTAATTTTAATTCTAGTTAGTCACTTTCCTTGCCGAAAACATTTTCCTGGTTTGACATCCCGATAGATTTGCATGTTCTCTTGTAACCAACCTAAATCTTGTTTGGAACTTGATGTTGGTCATGTCGTCGCTTGTACTTGGAATTATCCTTTTGAAGGGTGTCATGAACCTATTATTGGCAGTTTTTGATTCGTTCAAAAAATTTCACTGCACAATTTTCCTTGGCCTCTATCAGTGAAGATGCAGTAGGAAGAGCTACATCAATCCAAGGGTAATTGTTGGAACCCCAAGGAAAAGTTAAAAGGGTTGTGTCCAATAGAGACATGAAGGGTTATTTTATAGCTATGATGAACATATGGAAGAATCTCATTCTATGGAAGGGATAATATATAGATTGGACAATTGGATAAGAATGCATCAAGAACCAAGTCAATGGAATGCGTGACTTGGTAGTGCAGAGGCACCCCCATACTACATAAGTGAAAAATCTCTTTGTGCTCCTCTACAATCTTGTTGACCTACTTTTTCTATTTAGAAAGGTCTTTAGCAGAGGTTGTGGTGGTCATAGTGACCTTATGTTCACCTTATGACTAGATCATGAAAAGGGAAAGACTAATGGTTTGAGAGATTACTTTGTGACAATATTTTGTCGATAACAATGAAATGGTAGTAGTCATAACTAACTCTGGTATATTGTAGAGTTGAACCCCCAGAGAAACAATGACACTACAAGGCAAAGAGTCATAAGTAGTGTGACGTTTACACATATATGAGTTTCCTAAAATAATATCACAAATTTCAAGTGGATAAACATCACACAATACCGCGTCTCTGAAGGGATTGACGTTGTAGGACAAGTGACACTAATGGCTGACATGAAGTCTTGACCTTGGCTCAACCAACCCATGGTATATGGCTGGGTTTGTGACATCATTGACAACTTCAATCTCTTGATGATCTTGATCGAGATCAGGTTCTTCTGGATCCCGCTATCAATGATGAAATGTAGTGGGGTCCCTTTCATCCACATTTGTTAATGGAAGACTTGCTCCCCCTCCTCAAGATCCGCTGACTTGTCTTGTTAGATCTTCATGGTTGCAATGGTACCACCAAGTTTTGCATCAATGATCCTCTTTACCTATTCTAAATCAGAGTATGATTCACAGTCCAAATTCCTTTCTTTAAGCTTGGAAAACAATGATCTTTTTTAGCAACTCCATTCATTAGTGTTGTACAAGGGATTTTGTGGAAATCACACCATTCTCTAGTGTCCTTTGTCTTCCTATTACATTTATTTTCCTGCAACTTCGAATAGTTGTCTGGAGGTTGGCATTCCTTGCTTTGTCCCTTGTTCTGTGAGTTAGGGGCACCATTTCCATGCTTCTATTATTGCATATTTGCTAACCCGAACTCTCACTTATTTCACTGCTTAAATTTTTTATGAATTTCGACAGCATATTGATAAGAAACTCCCAATGAGGACATGTCTAATAAATCCATCTTTGTTTGGATGGACCTGTGAAGGCCATTGTGATACTTCAAAACCAGGTGTCTCTCAAAGTCTTGAATACTCATCTTTGAGCATAGAGTATGGGAGATATTGGCATAATTTGGAATTGTATGGTCTCTCTCATGATGGAGAGTCATCCATCTCATATACTGGTCATTATTGCTTCCAATAGGGTAGAAATCCTCCTTGAGGGCATCCAAAAAGTCCATCTAGATGGGTTCTCTCCCGAATCACGTAAATTTATCTGTGGTGTGCCTCTCCTAGTGACCTTCCCACCAAGATTTGACACGGGGAATGAATTTAAGGCACACAAAGATGAACTGTTCACCATCAAAAAAACTTTCAATGGAGTAAAACCTTCTAGCAGATTCAACCATTTCTCTATAGCATCTACATCTATCTGGAATTCACATAATGGAATATAAAAATTAACTTGTACCTTAAAAGGTGTTGTACCCCCTAAATGACTTCTTTTCAAAGATGTCTTGATTGCCATCGGTAGTTGTCGAAGGATGTCAGTGAAGTTATCCATTATCTTATTCCTTTGGAACACGAGGGCTTCCTCAAGCAATGTATTGAATGGATGTCATGCTTTGTCACCTCTCTTTTCTTCCTCCATGGGAAGTCGCTTGATCTTGCGTGTGTTGGAGAAAAGGTTCATTGGAAGGGGACCTTGCAACATCAAGGCTTTGGTTGTAATCTCCACTTTAATTATTTTTTAATATAGTGATATGATTCTTTCCCATAAAACTTTCTTTGTTTTATTGTATGATTCCTTGATCACATGCATAAGTTCTCATTGAGTATATTATATTTCTTTCACTTTGGTTGGCTTGTGTTCCCTTGCAGATCCAATATCACAAGAGCATTGGAGTGGAGCTAGGACGACAATGGAAAGAGGAAGTGATATTTAAATGGTATCTTTCCCATCTTTTTTTAGATAATAAACTCAATGATTAGAGCTTAGGGAAAGCGTCATATTCTATTTTGTTTTGTTCTAGATCTAGGTGGATCTAGGGAGATCTATTCATGTTCGCATTTACCGATCAGTCCCATAACAAAATTGGCGAGTCAACTAGGGATACAACCTCCTTTTCATAGTTTTCGTCCCATTTTCCCTTAGCCCGCCTTCCTCTGATAAATTTAATTCTCTGAGTCTGTCGGTGATCCACTTAGACTCACTAGGTTTAGAAGTTCCTTTAGAGTTTTTATCTTTCTCCCAAATTTTTCAAATTTATAGAGATCGTCACACTATATCCTATTGACATCCTGGGATTACCCTGAGACGTCGCTCCTTGCTTAGGCAATCTAGTACGATGATGTCACACTCTGCTCTGCTAGTGGCCTACGATGACCTTAGCTCATCGTTATGTGTCCTACACCCAACCTGCGACAACTCCTGTAGGTTTTGATGGAGTGAGTCATTTTGTATTTTACCACCCAGATTTTCCTTAGTATCTTGGGGTGAACTTCTTATGCCCATGATTGATTGATTCCTGAGTTTAAATCTTGTTTGTGTTTGGTTTTCAGTGCTTGAAAGTCTTTCTTTTATTTTTGCAAGTTCTTGCTCATGCTCATTGTCACAAGGATATAATCTCAGATCTTCATCTGAGTGCTTGTTTGGAAAGGGGTATTTGGTTTGTTTTGAGTTTTGGATTCATTTTGTTGGTTACATTGTTTGTTGAATAAAAAACATTTTTTTCTTGCTTCTGTCAAAGGGCTTTCTTGTCTTTTTCATTTTTGTCTACATTACGATTTTGGTTTGGGAATTATGTTGTGAGTGTATTGATTTTCTTGGACTACATTTTCCTGTCATTTTTATATCTTTGATTCAATTTGGGAAAGGAAGATTTGGATTCATTTATTCTTTTAGTAATCTCTCATAAGAAAATTTTCACGTTCGAAATATTTGTAAAGAGAAAAATTTAAAAATCTTGTAGTTCATGATTGTTTGGAATTGTATTCATTCAGAATTAAGAAATTGCAATTTGTAGCTTGTTGTACTCCAAAAGAAATACCTTCTCCTTACCGTAACTAGAGTTCATTGAATTAATAATTTCACATTCATCTTTTTTTTTTCATTTTATTGGGTCAAGGTCTCGACATCAATAGTTTCACTTCCATCTCCCTTTCTGAGTAGGTAACTGCCTCTAAAACACGACATAAATTTAAAATTTAGTACTAACTTTTATTTTCTAGGGATATTTTTCACCAACATTAGCTAGGATACCTCTTTGGAATAGGTTGTGAGGCACACTCTCCAAAGAATCAAAACACACAATAGTATCTTGTGATAGGGAGAGTTCAAGTCCAATTGCTACGTTTTGTCCTGTGAAGCCCTTCTCACACAAGGGTCAAAAGTGAGGTTTCATTAAGACTGGAAGATTTACTCACCCTTATTTTCTGGTCTTGGTGTAGAGATTGCGCATATTATGGGGGTTGCTTGAAGGTATACCCACAATTATGAGTGGAATCCTTTCAAGTTGATTTCAGGCTAGATACCCTGCCTTTGCACGTGGATCAGACCGTCGACTATTTCCCCAGGCATCATTGTTGTAGTTTGTAACCTTAGTAGCCTATATCTCTAGGGTATTTACACAAGGTGATTGTGGAGGGGTAAGTCTCCACGGTACCTAGAATCAATGTTGTTCAAACTCACTCAACCTCCTTGAAGGGTATACCCACGATTATGTGTGGGAGCTTGCACCAGGGTGTAAGTCTGTTAAGCATGTCATCAACGTAACTTTTCCACCCATTTATCCCAGCCCCTTCTTGTTTGATTTCATGATGTTGGATTTCATCACCAACTAGTGACTTAGAAATAAGAAGCTTTGTTTGCTTTGCTTGATTCCTAGATTTTATTAGTGAGTGTTGTTTCTTTCCTCTAGTTAGCCATAGATTTTCTTCGTTCTTTACTTGGCTCAAGAAACATCGGCTTTCACCATTCACGTAGGATGCAAGGGTTACCCCCCGAAGATCTGGAAGGTTACCAACCTTTGCCTCCTAACTCACCAGAAGGCTCTCCAGAGGGAGTAGTCAACAACGAAGTAGCTTCCAAGGTTGTGAGCACACATTCTTTAGAAGGATTTCAAATTGTTTCAGACTCTTTAGAGGCATTCAGACTTCCCCCTCTTAGACCAAACACATGTATACTTCGAATCAACTTGTCCGAGGAAATTGTTGTTGTTGACAACATTGAATTACCTACTGGACATAACGCATTGTCTAGAGTAGAGACTCCACTTTTTGAAAGTGAATCATTTAGGACCCTGGCTCACACTATTGGAACTTCTAATTTTTGTTCTATCCCTTTGACAGTACGTGATCTGTACGGTAACCTAAGAGTGATTCCTAATCAACCTATGGAATCACAACTGCCTGGGATGTCTGTCACCTATACAGTACCTTTAGACCATTTTATTGGTACTACTAGTAATGTCATCACTATTTCAGATCAATTGTTGATTGGTTCTCACTCGACTCCTACTCTCCAGATGGCCCATTCTACTATGGTCCCACAAGCTACTAGAATTCCTTCCGGAAGGTTGGTTATCTGCGAAGCTCTGATTGGGACACCACTTCTATCTTGACCAAATCCGTCACTTCCCCCTGGGTATATAGCTCTGAATACTTCCATTGATATCCCTAATGAGGTTCCATCCAGAGTTTCTAGACTCTTTGTTCCTCCTGGGTACAATGTTKTTGTTGGTTTTGTTCCTACACCTTCCAAGGCTCTCTCTGGAGGGCCTTATGTTCCTCCTCCACCTTTKCTTGAAGGATCTAGACCTAGTGGCTCCAACTCACTTGGAGGCACCAATCATTCGTTCACTTCTGGTTTCCAGATTCCTATTGGAGGTTAACCTCAAGCTAGGGGGAAATATCAATTTGGTGGTCAACCTCATATTAGTTAACAACCTCAACTTGGGGGGCAACCTCAGGTTGGAGTCCATAACCCACTTTATGGAAAAAACGCACCTGTGGTACAAAATCTATGTTGTAATCTTGATTTCCCAGGAAATCTACAATCGCCTGGGGGGGAACATCCTAAAGTTAAATCTTTTTTACCCCCCTAAACTCGTTAAACTGTATGCATGTTCTTTGAATCCCACTTGGGGTCTGAACGTTCAATTTAGTGTTGCTTTCCAAGGGAACATCTCTAATCAACCCAACCCTATGGACTATACGCTTCCAAATCCTCTGCAACCGAATYTGTCAGGACTATATAATTATTTGCAGACTGCTTATGGTACTATTGGTATACCTATGGRGCTTCCCCCTCAAAAMTACTAGTTTCCACAAGTGAACTGACAGTTTCCTTTCCTGGCCACTTTGGATTTACTTGACCTATCTAGAATTTTGAATGATTCTATCTTACATTCTCCTTATTCTCTTGTCATATCGACCAAGTTASCATCCGACACTCCTAAATTTGATGGTTGAACGGGAGAAGATTTGAATAACCATGTTATGAATTTTGATCTATGGTGTTCATCCAACCCCTTGATGGATGACTCCATCAGATTACAGATTTTCCAACGAACGCTTATGTGTTCGAAAACAAAATGGTACATCGAGTTATCGTGAGTATTATTCAATGACTTTAACACCCCATCCATGGCCTTTTTGATGCATTACCAGTTTCCGATTTGATACAAGATGGTAACCGAAATTTTGAGTTATTTCAAGCAATTCTCATCCACTTATATTTTCAATCACATTCATGAGTGGAGGAGAAGATGTTTAATCAAAGTTCCCCCTCCTTCTCAACTTTTGGCTGAGTGGTTTACCAAATCACTCATTGGACCTATCGCTCGTTATGTCACCATGGGTGGTGTTGTCACTAAAGAATGGGCTATTAGTCGTGCTCAATATCTCGATCTCGTTTATTCACAAACGAGAACACTTTAGGATTTGATCCCTGACGCTCTTCGTCCTTCCAAAAACCCTACCCCAACACCTCCAACAGCTTCTCATGTTGTTGATGGTGTGATCGACACCTTCCATGATGAGACCCAATTTGCACATGTTGGTCACACCAATCCCAAATATAATAATTCTAATGCACAAAACACTCCTACTCTTGTTTCTTCCACCAATAAGACTGTTGAGGTTAATTATGTTCAATCCACGCCTACTAGAAAGAATAAAAATAAAAATAAATGGAAGGGTAAGAACAAGGAGGAAAAAAATAATAATCCACAATCTGATAAAACCAAAACACAAACCGGTAATGAGAAATATAAACGTAAACCACGTTACCCATGCCTTATCTTTGTTGATGATTATTACACGAAACATTGTACGAGACATGTCAAGGTTACTAAGTTCCTCCAAGGGAGCGGAAAACCTCCTACACCTGTCATTTTTTCACAACCTTTCCCTTCTCAGCAGCAATCCTAACTGGTCATTCTTGACCAACCTTCTCCATCTACTTTGTCCTATGTCCTTATGTGTACTAGTGATTCTAAAAAGAATGAATTTGTAATCCCAACTCAAGCCAAGGATTACTCTTCATCAAAGGAGAAAGTTGATGATATGCCACCTTCGTTGGTTCAACCTTCTCCCCCAAATTCACTTCCCAACAGTCCTCTTCATCTCGAAAGACCAGGTCTCGATACACTTCTTCTCCCTCTTCCCAAGGGTGTTGTTCGAAATTTTGCGTTCAATCCTCATGCCCGTGCTACCGAAAACTACAACATTGTAGAAGATCTTGTGCAAACACCCTCTGTGATGTCATCTCTCGAATTCCTTCAAAGTTTCCCTGCTCAACGAAAGACATTTTTATAGGCTATTGGTGGAATTGATTCCACAGATACTAATCTAATAACATTTGACTAGGAAGATCACGTGCCAAGGCTTCCTCCTCAATTAGCATTCCAGATCCAATATGTTGTTGAAAACAAGAATATTTGTAGAACTGTTATTGATGAATGATCCTCGACTTGTGTCATGTCCGTCACTTGTTGGAAATACATTGGCTCTCCTACCCTCACCGAATCACACAATACAGTTAAGTCCTTCAATGGTACAGGATTTAAACCCTACGGTGTTCTTCCTTCATTGTCTATTTCGTTGGAAGGTAAATCGGTCAATATTGAGGTTGAGGTCTTCCATGCATCTCTTGATTATAACATTTTACTTAGTTGTAGATGGATTTATTCCATGCGTGCAGTTGTGCCTACCCTTTTTCATGTGTTATGTTTCCTGCACCAAGGAAAGGTGGTTACTTTCGAACAACTAGAATTCTTTAATTCTGATTCCCATACTAGCACCATTCCCTTTATCTCGAAGACACCCCATGGTTATGAGAATGTCAGAGTGGGTCTTTTGAAAGATTCAAATTTGATGGGTACATTTCCAATCCCACCCCCCGATATTCCCCCTCCTTTTGTTGCCTCTATTAACATGATATCCACCACTGTTCATGAAACCCCTGAGTCATATGACGCATAGGTAGTACCCAACCCTAGTGATTACCTCTGTTATGGAAACCAGATGCCTTTAAGTTCGGTCGAATTCACTTACCAAGATATTCAATCGGAAACCCCCTCCCCTCCTTCTCTCTGTGATTCATCTCCTAATCCATTTCACTTGATTTTTCCTATGAATGAGATGATCATGTCTATGGAAAACACTCCCTGGGATGATGGGTATCATCAATCCATTCTCTTCCTCGAACGTGATGCCATAGAAAGTTACCAACAGATTTCAACTCCATCGACTACTGTTGTCATTTCTTCAATTCCTGAGTCATCATGCGATATTTTTTACGAAGGGAACTTGAGAAACATTTCCCCTACCGTCCCTCTCGACATATCCATTAAAACTGGAGTTGTGGAGAATGTTCATATCAAGGCATCATGTTCTACTGATGAGGTCCATATGTATAAATCCCTATTCCAAGAATTATGTGACTTTTTCGCTTGGAGTTATGAAGAGATGCTAGGTATCGATCCTGATATCATTGTACATGAGATTAATACATACCCGGATGCTAAACCCATTCAGTAGAGCCTTCTCCCAATGCATTCACGCAAAGCTGTTGCTATCAATCTTGAACTTGAAAAATGTCTTAAATCTGACTTTATCCATCCTGTGGCTTTGATGGATTGGGTATACAATCTAGTTCCGGTGAATAAGAAACAAGGTACCATTCACGTTTGTGTAGATTATAGGGACATCAATAAGGCTTGTCCTAAGGGCAATTACCTAACCCCTTTTTTCGACTAGATCCTTGATGAATATGGTGGCAACAAAATCTTCTCTTTGATGCATGGTTTCTCTGGCTATAATCAAATTAATATTTTACCTGCGGACCAACATAAGACCCTTTTGTTTTCCCTTAGGGAACCTTTGCCTACCGGAAATTACCCTTTGGTCTCAAGAATGTTGGTGGTACTTTTCAGCGCGCTATGTCTTACGCTTTCCATGATATTAAGCACATTGTGTAACCTTACTTTGATGATCTACCGACGCATTCCATGCATCGCCAAGATCACCCGACACATTTGAGGGTCATTTTTGTACATTTTAGTTACTACCGTATCCGGTTAAACCCACACAAATGTGTCTTTTTCCTGGAATTCAACCAACTACTTGGTTTTATTGTGTCGATACATGGGATTTGAGTATACCCTTTGAAGGTTGAGTCTATCCTTAATCTGCCTCCTCCTTCCACTTTACGCTAGCCCCAAAGTTTGCTAGAGAAGGAAAACATTTTACGTTGTTTCATCCCCAATTACGCTAAACTGACTAAAAGATTCACTCGGCTACTCAAGAAAGTTTACGAGTTTGTATGGGATGATACTGCGGACAAATCCTTTGAATCTTTGAAACTTGCCTTAACCCGTACACTATTACTATTTCCCACTGACTATAGTTGGGATTACTTCTTCTATTTCGTTGCTTTAGACTCTACCATTGCCACGGTATTAGTCCAAGAGGATGACTCGCATGAATAACATGTGATATATTATTTGATTCGGAGTCTCACGACTACCGAGACCAAATACCTACATGTGGAGAAACTGTCATTGGCAGTTGTGCAACCTGTTAAATTTATTTGTCATTATATCTTATTACACAGAACCACTATTATTTCCTATTGCAACCCCATGAAACATATCCTTACCCGAAAATTGCTAGGGGGAAAGTAATCCAAGTGGATAATGATTCTCCAGGAGTTTGACTTAGAGTTTGAATGTGCTAGGTCTAATAAATATTTGATTTTCACCGAAATGATATGTGACCTTCCCTTTGCTAAGACAGAAAATGTGGCAGAGGATTCCTTACCTGACAAATCCATTTTTCTGATCAGTTTAAATGATGTATGGTATGAAGATACTATCATCTATCTCTAGACTCAAACTTTTTGGCCCGATCTATTTAGTACGGATCGTCATCGTATACGATATCAAGCCTGCCAATACATCATTCTTGGTGATACTCTTTACCGTCGTAGTGTTGATTCCATTTTTCAACAATGTCTCACTTACGATGAAGCTGAGAAATATTTGAACGAATGTCACTCCGGAGCATGTGGAGGTCATATGTCTGGGTATGCCACTGCCCAAAATATCTTAAGAGTGAGTTATTTTTAGCCTTCTTTGTTTAAGGATTGCATCACCAGTGTTCATAAATGCCATGCTTGCCAAACTTATAATAAAAAAATAAGATCTGATCCAGATCAATTAAATCCTATAGTTTTTGTAGGTCCATTCTCCAAATGGGGCATTGACTTCATGACATGTAACCCTCACTCGGTCGGGGAGCATGGATACATCATTGTAGCTGCGGATTATTTCACTAAATGGGCCGAGATGATGCCTACATTTGATAACACCGAGAAAAATATAGCATTGTTCATATTCAATCACATCATTACTTGGTTCGGTGTTCCTCAAGATATCGTTACTGATCACGGTAGCCATTTTTGGAATTTTATGATGTCTGAACTTACTAAAAAGTTGGGTATTTTCCATGAAAACTCAACCCCCTATTATCCATAGGCCAATGTCTAAGTTGAAGCAATCAACAAAGTTATCATTATTATTATTCGAAGGATCATAGGAATTCATAAGACAAGCTGGAATATGATGTTCTTCTCATCATTATGGGCATATCAGACATCTATCAAAACTAGTTTATGGTATCGAAGTTACTTGTCAATTGAATGTGAAATACCATCTTTGAAATTGTCCATTGAAAGTCTCACCAATACCTCTGCTAAAGAAGAGCATCTTTTGTATTTAATGGAACTAGACGAAACTCGTCACGATGCCGCCCTAGTTATTGAAACTCAAAAAAAATGTGTTAAAGCCCAATACGACAAGCATGTCAAGCCATGTGTTTTTTCTGAAGGTGATATAGTTCTCCTTTACGAGAAGGATCGTGGTTTTCTAGGGGCTGGTAAATTCGAGGCCATTTGACAAGGTCCTTACATTGTCAAACGTGTGTTGGAGAAAGAATATTATGAGCTAGTTGATTATGATGGAATCCCTTTGAGTGAGCCCCGAAATGGGATTTACTTAAAGAAGTACTATGCTTAAGTCATTTTTGCATAAGTTCTTGTACTTTTAGTGTATTATACTCTTGTGTGATTTTTCATTATTTGGTTTTGACCTATAGATTCTTACCTTGCATTGTTCTTCATTTCTAGATGTCGGTGTCTTCACTACCCTACATTGGCTTCGCTGATGGTGCTAGTCGCAATACTCAGAACTTAGCATCTACTGGTTGAGAAATCTATGCACCTATGAATGAATTGATTAGTGTACAAGGTGTTTTCCTTAGTCGTGCAACTAACAAAATATCGGAATACAATGCATTCATCAAATTATTGACCAATGATGTGTCGCTTGGAATCCACCATCTTATTGTACGAATCGATTCGCAATTAGTACTCCTGTAGTTGAATAATGTTTACTCCATTCAAAGTCCTAAGTTATTAAGGGTATATTTACGAATTCGACTATTGGAACATCATTTTGATTACATTGAATATCAACACATTCCTAGATTTCTAAATACATTAACAGATGCATTGGCTAATTATGTGTTAGAAAAACATTTGAGAAATTTGTAAAATCCAATCACACTTTGTATACACAAGAATTAAGC
Organism: Picea mariana; assembly: GCA_032191745.1. Classification (NCBI taxonomy): domain Eukaryota; kingdom Viridiplantae; phylum Streptophyta; class Pinopsida; order Pinales; family Pinaceae; genus Picea; species Picea mariana. Next base: position 40,282 of record JASDQU010100993.1, read on the forward strand.
CAGTAGAAGCCTCATATATATATATATATATATATATATATATATATAGCGATAAAAGTTTTACAAAAATTGTGTTTTTTCCGAAGACCAAATTATCATAAATGTGAAGCAAATGGCTTTATATACAAATATAGCATCAAGGATGTTGCTCCCTATAACATGTGACTTCCCATGCTAGTTTACAGAGTAGTCGAGCAATGGAAATAGACATTCCCATTGTATGGCATTGATAATGCCTTGGGATATCATTGATGGAGGCATCTGGGATATTCATCATGAACCCCTCTAGATTCTGCTCTAGAATCTTGTAGTTAACAACAACTACTCCTACTATGTCATATCTCTCCCGTTGCCTCTATATGGGGGATGAACCTGGAGGTCTGTAAGGTCCCACGTCTGCATAATCAAAGAGCATGCGATTAGTCATCGGATTAATAACACATAAAAACATTTTATATTTAAAATCAAAAAAACATTATAAAAACAAAATGTACTACTTACCTATGCCTGCCCATTGGGAACCCTCTGGAAGAACCAATTTTGGATCACCTTGGAAGTCTAAACTGACATAAGCATAGTCATCCACCATAAGCATCTGGGTCCTCAACAGTCAAATAAAACATTGTTATACTGGATGATAGGACTAGTAACATGTCGTGCCATGAGGTCAACCCACCTATTCATTCTTGGATCCTCTGGGGCAAGTATACCCCACTCTACTTGCAAGTGTAAATATGGGACTTTCTTTAGATATAGGTCGCGTACAATAACCTCCATGCATGGGTACCCTTGAAAACTTGACTCAAAAATTCATTTCTAACCATTGAAAAAAAAACATTGATCCATGAAAAGTTGAAGGGGACAAAAATTACCTGTCCTACGAAGACCATTCGCAGAATGATCAACCGTGCCTCCCGCAATCCACAATGGAAACTTGAGGCAAAATGGGGGTTTTGGAACAAAGCTTGGAGGAGTAACAATGGAATAGTGAAATAAAATTTTTACCCATTTTAATTAACTTTTTCTCTTTTTCATTGTATTTAATATTATTTTAATATATTCCACCGAAACCCTAAAGTTCTAACGACATTGCAAGTGTTTGGTTTTTTGCAGATGAAAAACATAGGAATGAAATATTGAACAAGGATACGACTTTTGGGTTTTCTTTTATAGATTTGTCACATATACAAGTCCTTCTAGAATTTTTCAGGACAAACTCCAAGCTTGGTTTTTTATCTTTCTCATTCTTGTAAATCAATGAGAATCTAACCGAGTATACTTTTATCACTTTTTGGATTCATAAAGGTTATATGAAAAAGGAACTCCCTGGATTTCCCTTTAAGATCTTTTCAAACTCTCTAAAACTGAAAAGATTGTCGAGCGACTTTGTTCTTATCACGGTCGTAAAAGTATTTGAAGAAAACATTTCATGAGCGGTAGATTATCACTTTTTCGGTCTCATCAGATTAACTTATGAAAGACTCTCTAAACATGAAAAACCTCTAGTTTTCTCTCTTTGGACTCCTTAAATAAACATTGAAAGACCCATCTGGGCCCAAACCACTCCTTCTTAGGGTTCATTAAACATACTCTAAAGGAATCGTCCGAAGGATGAGCTTACATCAACAAGCATATGTTATCCTCTGCAAGCTTGAGTAAAAATAAAGAGGTACTCGCAAGAAATCATGAGGGAAAATTTGGGAAAGAAATGTGTCTTTGTATATGTGTTAGTGGCAGTAATAGTCGCTCTTGAACATGAAACCCCCCTTCATCATTGAATCCAGGTTGGGAAATTCATTTGTCTCTCGTTTGACCATCTGCATGTTCATATGTTGGGTCCTCCTTGAGTCAATGTTGCCAAGACCATTGTTGTGTTGTTCATATGTTCAATATAATTCTAACTCTAATAAGCATCCTATTGAATCGACCATCTACAGTTATAAAATTTCTACCATGTCGGCCTTCCCTGTGTCAGTTTTGAATCACTTCATACTTTGATCTGTCTCAAATCGGTTACTTATTATGTGTCATTTGTTAAATTATTAGCTTGATTTCTTATGTGGATTAATTCTTTTATTTTCTTCAATATTTTGATTCCATCTTAATATACTTCAACAATTCCAAATCATAATCGAATAGATATAACTATTTATATAAATAAACATACACATCAACAACACATATACCTTGGGGAAACCCTATACAGGGAGAAAAACCCCAACAAACAATATTCCTTTATTGCATTAATAATGTAAAATCTCTTACAAATATCCACCATGAATGTTCTTCTCTCAAAGAGCTTGCCAAGATGACTCTGACCTAACAAATACTTACAAGACCTTGTCGAAATACACCTCTGATATGATGCCTCTTTATCATTGATGTGATCCTCTATTACTTCACCCTCAACCTGCATATGAAAACTCTATTTCAAAATTGTGTTGCAAAACTGTATTTCAAAACTATGTTGCGAAACTGTGTTGAGGAGAGGGTTCGACCTCTTCTTATATAGGCTGAAGAGGGGAAGAGGAGAAGCTAAAAATAGTAACTTGATTGAATGCATTAGTCATAACACAACTTCATATGTTAGTTCGAACTTAGAACTAGACTTGACATTGGTTAAAACTCAACATCACAGTTTAGTTTGAACTTTAGAACTAGACTTGAGATTGGTTACAACTTAGCATTACACTTTAGTTCGAACTTAGAACTAGACTTCAGAATGACATGCTTTAGTTCAAACTTAGAACTAGACTTAAGACTTTAGTTGCAACTCAACATTACATTTTAGTTCTAAGATAGAACTAGACTCAAGACTTTAGTTGCAACTCAACATTACACTTTAGTTCTAGACTCAAGACTTTAGTTGCGACTCAACATTACTAAAAATAGAACTAGACTCGAGACTTTAGTTGCAACTCAACATTACACTTTAGTTCTAGACTCAAGACTTTAGTTGCAACTCAACATTACTAAAAATACAACTAGACTCAAGACTTTAGTTACAACTCTTGACAAGGAAATTCGAAGTTCTCTTCATGGTGGATAATGCTTACACGCACCAATGCACTAGATCAATACAATTANATAATGCTTACACGCACCAACGCACTAGATCAATACAATTACATCATTTGAAATATTAGGAATATCATTTGTTTCTAGCTCATAGGAATTTTACTTTCAACCTAACTTTTGCTAGATACCTTGACTTTTTCTCATGGCTCACAAGGTTTGACTAGGCTCATAGAAGTTGTATGTTCCCCCTGAATTTTGCACTAGTCTGTCTATGCTCACAGAGGTTGTACATTCCCCCTGACTTTTTCACTAGACTGTCTATACTCATAGAGGTTGTACGTTCCCCCTGACTTTTCCATTAGACTCACATGGCATCTCGTTCATCCTGACTTTTTGTTTGACTCACAGAGGTTGTCTATTCTCCCTGACTTTTGTCAATACCTCACAAGACTGGTTGATTCTCCAAATCTCTCTCGCTAGCCTCAGTGTGGCCCATATGGCCTTTCATAGGAGAATGACTATCAATGATGCCAAATTTAACACTCCTCCTTAGCTAGGGAGTCATTCTCAGCCACACCAAGCTTTNCAAATCTCTCTCGCTATCCTCAGGGTGGCCCATATGGCCTTTCATAGGAGAATGACTATCAATGATGCCAAATTTAACACTCCTCCTTAGCTAGGGAGTCATTCTCAGCCACACCAAGCTTTCCTCTCAGCTGCACAAACTGTCTCGATGTTAGAGGCTTGGTTAGGATATCAACTACCTGCTTGCTCGTGGCCATGTACTGTAACTTTACAATTTTTCTCTGGACCAAGTCTCAGATGTAGTGGTACCTCATGTCAATATGTTTTGACCTGTCATGAAATACCAGGTTCTCTGTCAATTTTATGCAACTTTGATTATCACAGTGAACCACCGTCATCTCGAACTTGTCACCAAACAACCTAGAAACCAATTTTTTGAGCCATATTGCTTCCTTGCTAGCATCACTTACTGCATTGTACTTGGCCTCTGCTGTACTCTATGAAATGTATCCTTTCTTTCGGCTTTACCAAGAGATCATAGCGTATCCTAAACTGAAGCACTATCCGGATGTACTCTTCCAATCCACTGGGCTTCCTGCCCAATCAACATCTGCATACCCATGCAGAAATAAACCACCACTGGATGTATATCTCATACCATAAGGAATGGTCCCTCTGAGATATCTCAAGATGTTCTTTTCTTCCACCCAGTGTCTCTGTCTCGCTTCAGTCATGAATTGACTCATTGTAATCACTGCATAGCATATATCTGGCATAGTGTGGATCATGTACATCAATGATCCAATCAACTGCCTATACATGGTGGGATCCACCAAATATGAACATGTAGCAGAATCATGCAACTTATTTAGGTTGGTAACCATCAAAGTAGACATGGATTTGCAATCCATCATACCAAACCTCTTTAGTACATCCACTCTGTATTTTCCTTGTGCCAGAAATATCTCGTCCTGTCTTTTCCACACTTGCAATCCTAGGAAGTAATGCCTCAAGCCTAAGTCTTTCATCTTGAATTCTGAGGTTATCTCCCTCTTACACTAGGCTATTAGCCCTTCATCTCCTGTTAGAAAGAGATCATCAATATACAGTATTAGTATAATAGGTTGATTACCTCTTACCTTGAAGTAAAGATTTCAATCAGCATCACTTTTCTGAAAGCCCAGGCTTTTAAGAAAGCCATCAATCCTGTCATACCAAACTCTGGGAGCCTACTTAAGACCATACAAGGCCTTCCTTAGCTTGCATCCATGAGTTCCTTGTTATGCAGTATAAAACCATATGGTTGTTCCACAAATACCTCTTGTTCAATCTTTCCATTCACGAATGTTGTTTTTACATCCATCTGATGTAGCTTCCAACCAAGTATGGAAGATAAAGAAATAATAGCTTGAATGGAGGTATACCTAGCTATAGGAGCAAAAGCATATTCATAATTGATTCCCTCTTTCTGAGTGAATCCTTTGGCTACAAATCCTTCTTTGAACTTTTCCACACTTCCATCAGTTGCATGTTTTATCTTATAGATCCATTTGGAAGAAACCACTCATTTGTCTTTTGGCCTTGGCACAATGTCCCAAACATTATTCTTTATAATAGAATTGTATTCCTCAACCATGGCATCCTTCCATAATTTTAATTTATCTACTTCTTCAAATGAAGAAGGTTGGAAAGTCACATCTCTACTTACCTTTATTTGCCTCTAACCTGGTACATAAATCCTGTAAGCCTTGGAGTTCTCATTGTACCCCACAAAAACCCCTTTCTTTCCTGAGGGTTCCATATTTGTCCTCTTTTCCTTAGGGACATGAATATATATAGGACATCCAAATATCCTTAGATTCCCTACTTCAGGTTTGATCCCTGAGAAGACCTCTTCAAGAGTCTTGTCCCTCAAAATAGCATGTGGACACCTGTTCTGAATATACATGGTAGTGGAGGTAGCTTCTACCCATAAAGAATTTGGCATATCCTGGTGAAACATCATTTCTTTCACTGCCTCGCAAAGAGTCTTGTTTTTCCTCTCGGCAACACCATTTTGTTGAGGGTTATATGGCACAATCAACTGTCTCTTGATTCCTACTGACTTGCATAAATCCTCAAACTGAAGAGATTCAAACTATCCTCCATTGTTTTTTCTATGGATTATGATGTGTTTCCTTGTTTCCTTTTCAATAAGGGCTTTATACTCTTTGAATTTATCATATGTGTCACTTTTAGCTTTAAGAAAATATATCCAACATTTTCTTGAGTAATCATCAATAAAAAATGACATAATACAAACAACCACTGAGTGAGGGAGTTGAGTGAGGGAGTTGACATAGGACCACATACATCAGAATGAACGAAATCTAAGATTCCTTGAGCTCTGTTTTCACTACTAGGAAATGCTTTCTTTGTGTTTTTACCTAGCATGCATCCCTTACAAATTTCATTTTTACTAAGAGAAATAGAGGGAATGTCACATACCATGTTCTATAGATCTGGAAGATCTTTGTAATGAATATGTCCAAGTCTTTTGTTGCACAACTTGTTGGAGCTAGTCGCATCATGAGCCAATGCATGAACTAACTGTCCTGACACGACATACAGTCCTCCACTGCGAGTTCTAATGGGTTCTGTTGTACTTAAGTGGCTATCTTTAGCCCATAGTATTGCCTTCATGTCCTTGAAGATCACCCAATATCCCTTGTCCTCAAGGGTTTCAACTGATAGTAGATTCTTCTTGAGCCATGGAACATATAATACTTCATCAACATGAAGTCTAGCCCTAGATTCCAATATGAAAGAGATAGAGACTACTCCCTCTATCTTGTAACATTTTTCATCCCCAAGCTCGACCTGCTCTGCAAAATATTTTGTCTTAAAATATGAGAGGATCTCTTTGTACCCTGTCATGTGCTTTGATGAACCACTGTCTACTAACCAAGTTTTCGACCCTGGTGAAACTGAACTGGATAAGGAAGAAACCAAAAAATATTCTTTTCTATTTTATTTCTCATTAGAAGGACTTTTCTGATTTCTTTTGGATTCATCATCCTCAGCAGTTGAGGCATGATGTTTCCCTTTCCTAGGATATTTCTTTCTAAACCAAAAATCTTTAGAAAATGACCCAGCTTATTACAACTAAATAATTTAATCTTAGATGTATCAATATTCTTTCCTTTGAATGTACCTTTGGTGTTTGGCTTCCATTGAGAGCCTTTCTAGAAAGTGTCTTTCTTCTTTCCCTTGAATCTTTATGCTAAGGATGAGTTCTCTTCTTTTGTTGGCTCACTCCTAGTAGCTGTGTGACTCTCCTCCTAGAGGAAATCATGCCATAACCTCTCAAACGTGGGATAAATCTCTCTCCTACTTGCACTAGATAAGAAGGTCTCCCATGAAGAAGGAAGACCGTAAAAAATGGCCTGCATTAAATCATCATTGTCCATTTTCACCCCTGTGACCAAAAGTTGATCTTTGATCGAGGCTATCTTGGAATAGAAAGATGCCATTAATTCACCTTTCTCCATATTCAAATACTTAATCTTGTTCTTAAGTGTCCTCTTCTGACTTGGAGCCTATTTCTCAT
>JASDQU010100993.1:47474-63635 GCA_032191745.1 Picea mariana
GTGGTCACATATTGCTCGAGATCATGCTCTTGCAAGATATTTGTTATACAAAGCTTTCACACATTGAAGTTGGTAGCTCCTTCGAGTCTATCCTCGGCCCTGACTAAAATGGAGGATGCCATGGTCCTCACACTGGAAAGTTAATCAATCTTGATTGGATCTATGTGTAACTGTTTTTGACACTTCAACATGTTTAAAACACCCTAAGCTCTAATACCATGTTAAATTATTAGCTTGATTTCTTATGCAGATTAATTCTTTTATTTTCTTCAATATTTTGATTCCATCTTAATATACTTAAACAATTCCAAATCATAATCGAATAGAAATAACTATGCAGATAAGTAAACATGCACATCAACAACACACATACCCTGGGGAAACCCTATACAGGGAGAAAAACCCCAGCAAACAATATTCCTTTATTGCATTAATAATGTAAGATCTCTTACAAATATCCACCATGAATGTTCTGCTCTCAAAGAGCTTGCAAAGATGACTCTGACCTGACAAAGACATAAAATACCTTGCTGAAATACACCTCTGATATGTTGCCTCTTTATCACTGATGTGATCCTCTATTACTTCACCCTCAACCTGCATATAAAAACTTTGTTTCAAAATTGTGTTGCAAAACTGTATTGCAAAACTGTGTTGCGAAACTGTGTTGAGGAGAGGGTTCAACCTATTCTTATATAGGATGAATAGGAGAAGAGGAGAAGCTCAAAATAGTAACCTGATTGCATGCATTATTCATAAATAAACTTCATACTTTAGTTCGATCTTAGAACTAGACTTGAGATTGGTTACAACTCAGCATTATACTTTAGTTCAAAATTTAGAACTAGACTTGAGATTGGTTACAACTTAGCATTACACTTTAGCTCGGACTTAGAACTAGACTTGAGACTAACATGCTTTAGTTCAAACTTAGAACTAGACTTAAGACTTTAGTTGCAACTCAACATTACACTTTAGTTCTAAGATAGAACTAGAATCAAGACTTTAGTTGCAACTCAACATTACACTTTAGTTCTAGACTCAAGACTTTAGTTGCAACTCAACATTATTAAAAATAGAACTAGACTCAAGACTTTAGTTGCAACTCAACATTACTAAAAATAGAACTAGACTCAAGACTTTAGTTGCAACTCGACATTACTAAAAATAGAACTAGACTCAAGACTTTAGTTACAACTCTTGACAAGGAAATTCAAAATTCTCTTCATGGCGAATAATGTTTAAACGTGCCAACGCACTAGATCAATACAATTACATCATTTGAAATATTAGGAATATCGTTTGTTTCTAGCTCATAGGAATTTTACATTCAACTTGACTTTTGCTAGATACCTTGACTTTTGCTCATGGCTCACAAGGTTTGACTAGGCTCACAGAGGTTGTATGTTCCCCTTGACTTTTTCACTAGTCTATCTATGCTCACATAGGTTGTACATTTCCCCTGACTTTTTCACTAGACTGTCTATGCTCATAGAGGTTGTACGTTTCCCTTGAATTTTGCACCAGACTCACATAGCATCTCGTTCGTCCAGACTTTTGGTTTGACTCACAGAGGTTGTCTATTCCCCCTGGATTTTGTCAATACCTCACAAGACTGGTTGATTCTCCAAATCTCCCTGGCTAGCCTCAGGGTGGCCCATATGGCCTCTCATTGGAGAATGGATATCGATGTTGCCAAATTTAACATCATTGATGGGGGATACATCAAGGCCCTCATGTGACGATTTTTTCCCTGTCGACTTCAACTCATTATCTAGGAACAAGGCTTAGAAATCATTCAGTACCTCAGAGCTTGCATGCTTCAATGGTAGGTTTCTTCGCTTTCAATAGTGGGTTCACATCATTGACCCTTGATTGGAATATTCCATCAAGTGTTCAACTTCAACTAATTTATTAACATTCGTTGGATTGTATTGGGGTACCTTGGGAGTCATTGACATCAATGGTGATTTCCCTCACACTTGTTAACGATTCTCATCACTGACCGGTAATCAATTTGTTTCTATCATGTTCGACTTCAGCACCTGTAATCACATGGTTAGATTCGTACTTAGAAATGACGGAATTGAAGACCCTGGATCATCCCATTCTGGTCTAGGTTGCGACAGAGTATTCATGATTTGTATTGACACATAGATCCACTTTGTATGTCTCATGGATATGTCCGAATTTGAATTCTTTAGAGAATAGATCCACAGTGTATTATGGGTGGCTATGTTGATTCACCTTGACATGGATACACAATGTATATTTAGTGCCCATGACTCATTTGACATTTGTAATCTGAGTATGGGAATGCCTACCTTGGACAATGTTATATTATTATGCTGATGCTTGACTATTTCCAGGTCCCCGACTGATGTGCTCTTTATTTCCGACACACACATTCTACAAAGTATTTTGGCTATCATGAGTTCCAGCCTCATACTTTGGGGGGCATTTTGTTACACATTATTTTTGTCATCTTGGTGATCTATTAACAACATGTGTGCATGTTCCCAAAATATCCTTTCTTCATGAGGAAAGTGTCTGACTTTTTCTTATAAAAAACGCTATTAAGGAGTGTCGTCGTAGGCTGCTCCATAGGCAGGTAGCGATGATGCCTGGTCTTCACCCTCTGCTATACAACTAGCATGTGACATCTCTGCAGGATTCTCTACAGCTAGGGTGCGATGATGTCAAAAGGATAATAAAAGGTCGAACTTCACGAAAGTTCTAGAAGGGGATCTTCTAGAAGATGAGGTGGCATCCATATGGTTGGGATCCTACTCACTTCTCTGATTTAGTGGGATCATCCTAATATATTCAACCATCTCTCTTTCCTCTATATAAAGAGGGATTTATCATGGAAAAGGCTAAGGGTAATGAAGGTTGATTCAAGAAAGATTAATATTTAATAGGCTAAAAATTGGATGACGATTTCTACTTCAGTTCATACTTGAGAGATTCATTTCAGTTTATCAAGTCATTGTGGATCTTCTTCATTCATGGATTGGAGCAAGTGTGTGTGTTGGAGCAAAGGGTCATCAGAAGGGGACCTTGCAACATCAAGGCTTTGGTTGTAATATCTACTTTCATATTTTGTAATAAAATGATATGTTTCTTTCCCATAAAACTTGCTTTGTTTTATTGTATGATTCCTTGATGACATGCATAAGTTCTCATTGAGTATATTATATTTCTTTCACTTTGGTTGGATTGTGTTCCCTTGCAGATCCAATATCATAGGAGTAATAGAGTGGAGCTAGGATGACAATGGCAAGAGAAAACGATATTTAAACTGTTTGTTTCCCATCTCTTGTTAGATAATAAACTTGATGATTAGAGCTTATCGAAAACATCATATTCTGTTCTATTTTGTCATAGATCTAGGTGGATCTAGGGAGATATGTTCATGTCCTCATTTACCGATAAGTCCCATAACGAAGCGTAAATGGTTGTTTTTGTCTACATTTGCTAAATCTGATTTTTGGTTAAAAAGAAAAAGGGGCAAACTTAAAGAAAAAGGGAAATGTCTAACTTAGTAAGGAATCTAGCCTTTGGAACTTTCTAGTTATGAAATCAACTAGGATTTAAGTAAGGCATAAGTCATTTAAGAATTGTAAGGGAATAATGGGACACCAAAGAACATTTTTAGGAACGCTTTGAGGTGTGTGAAGGAAATAGGAAAATTAATTAATAAATAAAATTGGTTTTCTGGTGCAACTAGGGGATCGGGCAACATGTGTACGGGGGAGGTTTTTCCTAATTAAATAAATGAAAAAGGAATCTAATGAGGGTTTGGGAAAATAATCACTTGAAAACTCTATAAAAAGGATGATGAATGAGGACTATGGATCACATCTGGTTTGCATAACGTTACGTTGCTGAATTTTATATTGACTGAGTTTCTCTTATGGGAGTTGGGATACCTAGTTTGGGTAACGAGTGGTAGCTCAACCTTGCGAGGTGATTTGGGAGCTATAATTCTATGACATTGTGTGTGTGGTACCTTTGTGGCTCGGGGGGCTCAGGAGGAAGAAGAATACCCCGAGCGTTGGTTGGGAGGTACCGGTGAGGTCACATCAGTTGGCAAGTAGGAGTTGGATGGAGCACCCACGGGATTGAGACTTCAAACAATTCACATTTGGATACAGTACACATGTGTATATTTGTATTGAATAGTAGTTAAATCCCTTGTATATGCATGTCTCTAATGTCAAAATCATGCGTGCGTCATTGTGTTAAAAATTTAGTTAATTTTTTGTCCTCGCGAATAAATGAATTTGTAATTTGTTTGAAAGGTAGTTAAATTTTGTTTCTACACCTTCTTGGTTCACCAGTATTGGATGCATTACGTGTTGTATATTTGATTATGTTGAGTGTTAAGGAATATTTTGTTGTAATAGCAATTGGGGTTTTAAAATATCCTTGGGATCTGTTACTGATTGAGCAGCCCCAAAATCAACTGAACCTCAACTCACAGATCAATAATAGGGATTCAATCTTGATTGTGTATTGTGTAATGAGTAATTATTAAAATCATTTTCTTTGTGTAATCATTTTCTTCTTGTAATCAATTTCTTGTGTTAAAATCAATTGATTTGGCTGTGTAATTGTGTAATGAGTAATTGTTAAAATCATGAGTGATTTTTCGTTGCCTCAGCGAATCAATCATTGTTGTAACAACCCTAATTAATTATGTAATTATCTTGAATAATTAATACTAATTTAATTAATTATTAAAATGACTTTATGAAGATTTTATTATAATATTATTAACATTGGTAGATGAAGTAATGAATGGGAGAGATAAGGTAGTTGAGGGATTAATGGGGAGATAAGGTAGTTGAGGAATTAATGGGGGGATAAGGTTGTTGGGAGATTAATGAGGGGGACTTGAGAGAGGAGGGAAGGACTTGGAAGAGGATCTCATTTTTATTTGGGGTTTGAGAATTTTTTTTAAGAGAGAGGGATAAGGTGGAGGGAAAAACAATTTTTGGATTGCATCTATATTTTTGTTTTTACTGGCAGCTTGCTTGAGGAGCTTGCTTGAGGACCTTCACAGGGGGCACCTGTTGCTGGGAATTTTTGGCTCAGGGGCCAGGAAATTGCAAGGATTTCTGGAGCTAGGGAGCCGAAGAGGTTGTTCCTAGTTGGCTGGGAGGTTAATATTTAGTTTGGGAAAGAACTAGATAGGATCAAACCAAAAAGGGACTAGATAACCAACCTAAAGATGGAGGTATGTATTATAATGGAGGTATGCATGATAATGTTGTTTTCATTATACTGCTAATATTATTATGTTGTTATCCTCAATATGTTTCTATGTTGTTGTTATTATGCTATTATTGTTGTTCTCAATATGTTGTTATCCTCAATATGCTAGGGTTATTTATTTCTGGTAAAAAAAAAAAGAAAGAAATTATAAACTAAATTGAGGAGGAGATTTTTAGAAAAACTTTTATTTATTGTGAGTTATGGAAAATAACCAGGCTTTACATATGGTATCAAATCCTAGTTTCAAAACTGAAACCTCGGCTTCACCACCCACAACACTGAGATTTTGGCTTTTGCCAACATGGTCTGCAAGTTCTGCAACCTCTTCATCAACAATCCAATTTGGGTTGTTACAGATTAATAGATTCCTTCCCTTCTAAATTTCTAGGAAGAGACTTTGACATAAGATCATTTTTAGTAACCTTCTGCATTCCTAGAAATTGATCTGTAATAGACATTGATGCAGATCCAATACTGTGAAACTTCATTGACATAGAATAAGGTTACTCTACATGGAATTTGTCCTTGAATGATAACTTGTCATCCGATGGATCTATTAATAGTCTGAAATCAGGTTCCTCTGATGATGATTAGAAATACAGTAAGACTCCCTAGTCACTTCAGAATTTTTATCCATTGTTTTTTCTTTTGATCAACTCAGAAATTTAATCAGTTGAGCCCTTCCCCACCGCAGTTCCAACATATATCTTCACACATTGCTTCCACCATGAATTCACAGGTGGGCATGCTGGTTTAGAAGTTTTCAAGGTTTTAGTAAGCAACTACATAAAGACTTCCCAAGAATAGAACTACCTCGAAAATGAACACTTGCCTCTTTTGGTCCTTATGTCAGGAGAGTTCTTTCATGTCCATGAATACAAATGTGTCTTTTTGTATGATCTTGCATAGTTATGCTAGATTATTTAAGCCCATATAATTATGAACCAAACCTTCTTTACCTCCATATATGGGTATTCTTTATTACTTTCATATCATGGGATAGAATCTTTAGTCTTCTTCCCAGAGAACTGCCCCTTTGAATACCTAGAGAAATCATGCTCCAGCAAGGTCTCCTAACCAGGTATGCTATGTCTGAATTGTAAGAACTAGAAGTTAAACGTGAGCCATGCTACAAAGTAGCCTTCTTGCATTAATTTTATCTTTGAAATATCCATAATACATTACTTGTTAATTTTCAAGGCTAGAATGGCAACCAGTAGCCTATATGTGGATCAAAACCGAGTATACGTTTCTTGAAATAGAATTCCTGAAATGGACTATAAGTATAAATATATTCCAAGTCGAGAAGATTCAAGAATGTGGTAAAATCTTAGCACTGGGCCAAGTGGTTTTGAAAATCAATAGAGGTTTAAGAACCTGATAATATCCCTCTTATCCATAGAGAACAACTGGCAACAACCAATTATGAAATAAATCATGTCTCGGTGTCACAATATTGTCTTCACTACCCTGTTAAGGCTTGGTTCAGTGACTTGACATACACCAGTAATGAAGTCATCCCTTTTTATTCGGTTCTTGACTTGTATCCTCACCCTATCCACAGGCCTTGTAGAGTAGCATCAGATGCTAAAACCACTGATGCATTTATGGCTCTTATGTCACTTTTCACGTGTAAACAGATATGATGAACCTGTCTATCCATCCATTAAATACAAGGGATAGACAATATCCTTCTTTTTCTTACTATCACCAATAATCTCCACAGGAACAAAAACCATCCTTAAAATGATGGAAGCGATTTACATCCCTCACAACAATTTCTTGCCCTGCGATCTTTGCAATGAGCTTGATAGTTGTGTGGCAATATCCACACACAAGAAGGATTTTGATAATCTGGATAGGATTTCCAGGAGGCGTGCTGATAAGCCCAAAAGAAATTACCAGTTTCTCACTATGATAATAGAGAAGGTGCTCCTTTTCCATGTCTACGACATCCGTCAACACTATATTTCTGTTAGGCACATACCCTGCCTCATGTATCTGCTCAACCAATTTCTCCAATTTTGCATAGATCTTTTCTGTCTCCAATGACAAATACATGCACCATGTTTTTCACATCAATCTAGTTACATCCTGGCTTCTTTTTACTCCCTTGTTTTTCATCATTATTCTCACTTTAGTTACATCATCCCACATCTCCACTGCAGCGTAAATTCTTAACAACAAAACATAAGTTGAGTCATTCCCTGGTTCCAACCTAAATAGCCATTCTGGAACAAGCTTTCCCAGTTTCACATTAACATGCATTCTACAGGCACTAAGAAAGGAACCCCATACAACCACATCAAGCTCCATGGGAATTTCATTGATGAGTTTATTTGCCTCCTCCAGGTACCCAGCATAGCCAAGAAGGACGACCATACAGGCATAATGCTCCGATATTGCTGTTAAGCAATGGTCCCGTACCATGGAATTGAAGTAGTACCGATATTCCTCTACCAGGACTGCATGGTTGCAAGAAGAGAGAACACCAACAAATGTAATCTCATCGGGATTTGTGCCTGCTTGTATTAACCATTCAAAGAGTCTAAGTGCCTCTATAGTAATTCCATGTTGGGCATAACTTGTAATCATATAATTCCATGAAACCACATCTCGTTCAGGCATACTACTGAAGACTCGATCTACATATTATATGCTTCCGCATATAGCATACATGGTAATAAGGGCATTCTTTACAAACATATCATGTTTGAATCTAGTCTTTTTGATATGAACATGGACCTGCTTTCCCTGGTCCAAAGTTTCTAAGCTAGCACAAGCTCTTAGAACACTAGAAAATGTGGATTGGTTAGCTTTCACACCCCTTTCCTTGACATTTCAATAAAAAATACTAGAATATACTCATAATTCCCATTCTTTGCATATCCTACAATCATTGCAGTCCATGAGACAACATTTTTTTGCGAAAGTTTATCAAAAAAAAAAACTGTCGAGCATCCTCCATTCTCCCATTCTGGACAAATCCTGCAACCATGGCATTCCACATTACCATATCTCATTTATGTATTGTATCCATCACGTGGCATGCCTGATCCATAAACCCACACTTCACATACATGGTAACAAGGGAACTCCCCACAAACACATCGGATTCCATTCCAAATTTCAGGATGCATCCATAGAACTTCTTTTCGAATTCCAAGGCTTCTAGCATTGCAACCACTCTTAGAACACTAGGAAAGGTGAATGGATTTGGAATCATGCCATCCCGCATCATCTGCACCAAAAATCCCACCGCCTCCTCCCCTTGATCATTCTGACAGGAAACGATAAGGTTCATTGACAAATATTTCTTTTAAAGTCTACCTAAAACCAGGAAAAAAATAATGATCATGGGAAGGATCTCAATAGTCCTATCTGAAGTCTATCTAAAACTGGGAAATATTTAATGATGATGGGAAGGATTTCATATAGTCCCATCTCGAGCCACGCGATAGAAATCCAAATCCAAAATCTTGATCCACACAATAGAAGTCCAAATCCAAATCCAAAAAGTTCTTCAAAAAATGGGTAACAATGATAACATGAGTCATGAATACTTTACGTAGAGTGCAAGCCAAAATCATCTGTGTATGAGTGGAAATTCAATTAAATCATTGGATTTTGAAAATTCAATTCAACCAATGTCAAACGTAAAGTTTGTTTGACAAGATCGGTATAATCTTCACGTATCAATCTGCTAATTCAATCCACCCAATCACAGAGATTGTTTGACAAGACGGGTATAATATTTACGTATCAATTAATTACTACAACATATAAATTTCAGTTTGATCTTAACTACATCAAACACCTCCATTCACCATGATTCTACTTTTCTTTAATGTGTGGAGATGGAAAATGCATTGCTTTCACGTGGGAGACATTATTGGCAAACCAACAAAACAATTAATAAACAATAAAATTGAAATAGTCTAATTTTAACTGAAGTATGTAATTAATGTAATAAGATCATTTAGTTGACCATTTAAGCTTTTAAAGAATCCATTCTTTTGGGATTAAATTTTTAAAGATTTCCATAAGAGAGATTAAACTTTTAAAGGCTACATGAAAATGTTTCTTTAAATCCTCACAACTCTATGTACAAAAACCCTCATTGTGTTGTTGTCTTGTTGCATTTCATATATCATGCTAAATAATTAAAATAATATACATATAGTTATTCCAATATGTTATAGTATATGTTATGACTTATATACCATTTCCTAATTAATATAATAATATCGAGGTCGCTTTATTTATCTTTTTTACGTCTTTCCTTTTGATATTGCATAGTTGACATTATGTTTTCTTTCATTTTGGTCTAAATTACTTAAGTGTATAGAAAAGACAATGTTGTAGGTAATATATATAGGATTCAACTTTACCTAACAAGTGTGATGTGGAATACACATCTCTTTGAAGGCATTCTCAAAGTCTTTCAAAACTTTCAACCTTACTTTTCTAACTTTCTACATGCTTGAAACTTGTAGCCTAGCATTATCCATTCTTTGTAGAATATATGCTTTAAATATCTTTGTTAGATAACACATGTATTCTAATATATATGTAAATAAGGGCGCAAACAAAATAACATATAATACAACATATGGAGAATCAAATTTTTAGAGTGTGGAATAAAGAACTCAAAGTGCACATTATGGTTAAACTTGTGTAAATAATCCAAGTCCAACTTAATATGTTTTAAGATTAAGGGTCATGTAGTGAAACAAATCTTTTAACCTAGAAAATAATTTGTTGATGTGAGAAACATTGTAATGAATGACTTAGGGGTTATCCTCCACTTTGTAAGTAAGTGGAAGACCTCAAGTAAAGTTCATTTCAAATGAAAACATAGTCACAAGCTTGGTTCATAGTGATAATAAGGAAGAATCTAACCTTATCAATCCTAAGTATGGCTTGTACAGTACCACTTAAAGATGATCTAACCTTAGTAATGCTAAGAGTAAATGATATGGCATTGTTACAAGAAATACATTGACGACTTGCGAGAGTTTATTTCCATGAGAAGGTCAACAACTTTTAAATTTACCATAGTGTTTATGTTAAGAGTGGAAACTGGTGATGAGTCCTACTTCTAATTTATGGGTATTATACGATGTGTATGTGAGAAGATTCAAGACTTTTCTAGTGATACTTATTCTCTAGAAAGGCGAGGTCATGTGGAAAGTTACCATTGGCTAGAAAAATATTACATAGTTAATGGAGAATTTGGTGTGGTGTACCATTGAATTTTTACTATCTTAAGAGCATAGCTTATGCACTTGGGTTGCTTGTATACTTAGGAGTGAGTGGGAAAGAGTCTTGAGCCTAGAGAGAGTGTAGTGTGAAGGAGGAAGTTGTGCATTGTACTTAATCATTATGTAGGTTAGTATGGTGATATTGACAACATAAGGCTGTAGTGGGTGCTTATGTTTAGTTCCACATTCTAATGAACATTCAAATGGATATTGTAAGTGAGCCTATGTTGTGAATTTCAAAATTGAGTTAGAATGATAAGTGAAGTATCCTGAAAAGGAATTTTATTATGTCATAAGGTGTGGCATGGTATATCAACCGAGTTCTATTAGTCACTATGCACGAGTCCGTTGTAAGAGGGGTGAGTTATCTAAATGGGAGGACACACCTTGAAATGCATTAATTGGTCTAGCAACTACTTGTTCACTAACAAAGATTTTTCCCTATGAAGAAACTCCGTTTGAAAATAAAAAAGTAAATAAATAAATCTATATGAGGAATGATGAATACATGATTCCCATTGTTAAAAATGTCTTTCATAGTAGGGGAAAGAACTTGAAAGTGGTAGAAATGGACAAGAAAAGAGCTAGTTACCAAAGTTGGTAAGTACTATGTAGGTATAGAGGATATAATTCTGAGATGTAAGAAGTACAATGATGAGAAGAGAAGACCTTAGAGAAGACCTCAAGGAAAAATGAATAAATATTTTGGAATGAACTCTGGTAGTAAATTCGTTATTGATATAAAATTTTCACTAACCCACGTGTCAACATGGTGCTCTTTATGTATAGGCATGTTTGTAATAGTGAATTGATGATAGAAAGTAGGATTTTCCTCGACTATGATGAAGAGAATCCTATACGAGACAATTAACTTGTTTGAGATATAATTTATATAACTTAAAGAAAAGAGAGATATTCAGGACAATGGAAAAACAAACCATGAAGTAACAACATCACATGACTATCAATTAGCAGTATCTTAGTCAATGCTTGTAAGCAGGGAAAATTTTGGTGTGTCAATCTCATGAGTGATGGAATATGTATTGTCAAGCTAGAGTGATGATCAAAGTCGACAAATGCTTGTCTTAATTATCAATATATCTCAAGCGGAATTGTATGTATGACTTAAGGAAGTTTATATCAAACTCAATATAAGACTCAATTAACTAGGGAACTGATGATGAGCTAACATTCTAGCTAGTGAACAAACAAATAGACTATACTTTATATTTGGGGGTCATATATGGAACTTAGGAAGAATAAATCTATAACAAAATTGTGTATTATCATTAATTAAATTAAAAGTGACAATAAAATAGAGTCAAGACATGGTAAGGTGCTTACTAAATAGGGATAGTTGTAATAAATATATTAATAGCCTCAACATGTTTTAATCAGTGAAGGTACAATGGAACCAATATAGAATAGGGTTCACTATCATAGAAGACACACATAAGTTGTGTCATGAATTTTTCCTTGTATTGAGAATGACCATAACTTCGGGAAGAAGTTTTGTTTTGAAGGGTGGGTGTATGTAATGCCACCTTTTGACTTAGATAGCGAGAATTTCTTAAGGCCTAATCACCCTTTATTTTCTATTCATAGTCAAACTATTAATGATACACTTGAACTTTTAAGACGTAGGAACCTTTATGAATGTTTAAATGTTATTTGAATGATGATGGATATGATGCGATCTATTATGTGAATGTAAATTCTATGAATGTTTAAATGTTATTTGAATGATGATGGATATGATGCAATCTACTCTGTAAATGAAAATTCTATGAACTAGTTGTTAATATTATGGTAGCTGCGGGAGGTATTTACCTCTACATGTGAACCTGATGAGAATAGAAGACTCCAGGAAGCAAGAGAAACCCTAATGAATTGGATAATAACCGTAGAATCCTTATCAGCTCAAGAATATAATTTATATTAGGCTCTTAGCCTCCAAGAGAAGAAGTCAGCCAGAATTAATAATAATATAATGAACAGACACATACCCAGAAGGAGAAGTAAGCCCCAGTAAACTGGCAGGATTACTATAAATGCGCCAGTTTTTCATTTGTCACATCTCATGACTACAGTTTTCCCAGTTGGTGCACACTGCAGTTGCAGTTGGTGCACATGTTTGGAGGAGGGTTGCAGGTGCAGCTGCAGCAGCAACAAGTTTTAGTATTTGGCTTGGATATCTCTTGGCTAAGGTTTGGAACATCTAATCAGTCTTTTGTGTTGCGCTATCCTTGGGGAGAGATGTGCTACTCTTTGTTTGGCTGTCTAGCCTAGGGTTTACTTTCGGAGAAATTCTCAGGTCAAGGTTAAGGTGCTCGGAGGGAGGCTTCGGCCTGTGGTTGGGTGACGAGGGTATCGTCAATGGTAAAACGATCACACCATCTTCTATATTCTAAAAAGTTATGGGACCACACCCCTTCAGTTAGTATAAAACGCTGGAAGGAAACATAGCCGCTAGATATTGAACTCGTTGAGGAACTGTCGCTAGGGTTACTAGCAGGAGCAGCTTCCAAAAGCACTGCAGCTAGGGTTACCAGCAGAAGCAGTTGCAGAAACCCTAAACCTCTTGTTGAGGCACCTTAAAATGACGAGATTGATCTAATCTCTGGATAGATTAGTGTGCCCTAGCCCAGTGCATCTCCTGGTACACTCAGAAGGCCAAGACATGAAGTTTGGATTTCTGGTCAAATCTAGGGTTTAACCAAGTCAAGGAAGCCATGAAGAACTCTATGAAGTCTGAGACCAAGCTAGAAGGAGCCTCCAACTTCAGAGCATGGAAGACAAGGATTGACCTCATCCTTGCTAAGAATAAAGTGCTGGATATTGTGAAAGGAAAGCTTGTGAAGCCAGAGTTTAAAGAAGGAGAAGAGAAGGAATCAAAGAATGTTGCAGCTATGGAGAAGTTCAAATACGTTGACATCAATGCCATGAGTATCATAGTGGATTCCATAAAAGACCACTTGATACCCTACATCTCCCATCTTGACTCATCGAAGAAGATGTATGATGCCCTAACAAATCTCTTCTTAGTTAGAAACATTGGACAAGTTATGAGTCTGAAGAATGAGCTCCGTGACATGAAGATGAATGATGACGACGACATAATATCTTACTTTGTAAGGATCTCCCAGCTAAGAGATCAACTACAAGCTATTGAAGAGATAACTTCAGAAAAGGAATTGGTGAACATAGTACTCAATGGTCTTCCCAAGACATGGGATGCATTTGCCGCAAGCATGAATACAAGGAAGGAGTACCCGACATTTGAAGAACTTTGGACTTGTTGTTCTCAAGAAGAATCAAGGATCAATGCAAAAGAGAAACGTCAAAAGAAGTATGATGATCAAGCCTTCACAGCAAGATTCAAGAACTTCAGAAACAAAAAGAAGTTTTGTTCAAGGAAGAAGCCAAATCAAGAGAAAGACATTTCAGAAATACAATGCTTCAACTGTCAGAAGTACGGTCACTACAAGAATCAGTGTCCCGAGCTAAAGAAGAAGAAGGCGAAACACGAAGCATCGATTGTCGAAGAAAAGGAACCTACTAAGAAGACCAAGCAGGATGGAAGAGACTTATTCTACTAAAAGGTAACAACACTCTTCTTATTTTCTTATACATATCCTGCTTGCATTGTCTTTGTACATATCTTTCATATCTATATCTTGGAAGATAATGTGTTCCAAGAAGAACTATACCTATGAAAGAACAAACAAGATGAAAAGAGTTATCATTAGATATTACACATGAAAGAATGAAATATATCATGTGAAAGCTATTACAAGATAATCCGAAATCAGAATCAATTCTAAAGAGACTTAGAAGTCATACATCAAGAGAAAATGAAGAAGGACTTATGATGACAACTAAGACTGAAGCATGGACTCTGTTAAGACAAGAAAGCCAATTATATATTGCAGAAGACAATAAGGTTGCAGATGGAAGAATGGACTCTATTATATATTGTAGAAGACAACAAGGATGGAGACAGAAGCATGGACTCAGTCAGACGAAGGGAGAAGATTATATACACTCTTACATGAAGCAAGGATTAGGAGGGAGCTAATCCTATGATCCATTGAAGATGATGAAATGTATATATCCATGGTAGCAGCCATGAAAGAAAGTATGTGTTCAACTCAACCGCAGAAGAAGACCTTTTCGAAGAGAAGCCTTAAAGCATTCCTGGTTTTCCATCTAGATGAGAGAACCAATGATGAAGGTAATAAGTAGAATCTCTAAGGCATGGAATCTATAAGAAACTCCATGGACCCAAGAGCTAAAGAATAACAAGAAGATTCGAAGAAAGAAGAACCAGAACAACCAGTCATTGCATCAAAGAATCACAAGATTACCAAGCCTGATATGAACTCACTAAAAGAAATCAAGCAAAAGAACTGAAAGTCGTGATGAAGAACAGTGTACGGAAGACGTATGAATGAAAGAATTGCGAGATCCAGAACTAGAGGTTCTCTCAGATGGAGGGAGAAGACTATGATGATTGATTATTCCAGTACACCAGACTTATCTCTATATAAGTCATTATATTATCCGCAACATCCATGAGTCAGAATTCTACATCAGATGAATGCAAAGAATGTTCTCCAGAAGAAAATGAGTAAAGAGCGTGTGCAGAGAAATCTCAAGACTTTGAGGCATACTAGAAAGATACTCTTGTATGCATATAAGAAGAAGACAACTTGGTGGAGAACCTCCAGTGCACAACAAAAGCATGGTGAAGATTTCCTATAACATCAAGATGACTACTCAGAAGATCAGATCTCATGATGAAAGAAGAAGTACCACATGGATATATTACAGTTCTCCAACTATGATATACTCTATTGTTCACATCTACAAGAAGGCTTCACAGTGTTCCAGGCTACAGTACAAGCATTACACTACCTATGATGAAGTCCAGAAAGAAGAAAATGTTTCTCCAATACATATATCCATAGATGAACAGATAAGCATACATTTTGGTAAAGCCTTTATCCAAGATGAAAGGACTTGCATACTCAAGCTAGAGCTCGTGGAAATAACTCTATTAACCAAAAGGGAAGACTCTCCAAACTAAAAGAAGGTACGCAAACATTTATTTTTGTGATTGAAATAACTCTCCAGTTAGGAGGGAGCATTTATCTTTGTAAAAGTCCAGATTGGACAGATGCTTTCCTGATCGGAAAGTGGATTGAGATTTCTAACAGACAGTGGCTTCCCTTTGTAGTTAACATGGGAGGCAGACTGATTGCTGATGTATCATAGACAACGACTTCCCATTACAGGGATTGGTCTAGGACAGTCATTCTTCTTGGCAGTCACTTTGAGTAGTGGTCAAGTAGAATGGTCTGCCTCGTCGGGCAGTCATTCTTTCGAAGTTCACAGTTCTGAGTAGTTTCGAAGAATCATCCGTTTGGAGGTTGATGCAGGACAGACATTCCTCGAGGGTAGACTCATTCTTTCTAGGATACACTTTTTTTAGTGTCAGAGGAATGGCCCAGGGTGGGGAATGGTCCAGACAGTTACACCTCGAGGGCAGACTCATTCGCTCCAGGTTACACCTTGTTTGGTGTCGGAGGAATGGCCCAGGGTGGGGAGTAGTCCA
>JASDQU010100993.1:63657-90160 GCA_032191745.1 Picea mariana
GGGCAGACTCATTCCCTCCAGGTTACACTTTGTTTAGTGTTGGAGGAATTTCCTAGGGTAAGTAATGGTCCAAGCATTTCTCAAGGGCATACTCATTCTCTCCAGGTTACACTTTGTTTAGTGTCATAAGAATGGCCCAGGGTGGGAAATGGTCCAAGTTCAGAAATCAGAAATAATCCTTCTTCCTTGGTTGAGAAGAATGCAGTAGATAGCCTATTATTGATATTCTATGTTGAGGGCAGACATTCTTTCAAACCTCATAGATGTGAGTGAAAGATTGGCCCAGATGATTATTATTGATGTTATATATTGAGGACTGACATTCTTTTAGATCCCACAGACGTGAGTGAAATATTGGCCCAGATGATCATTGTTGATATTCTATACTGAGGGAAGACACTCTTTCAGATCTAATAGACGTGAGTGAAACATTTGCCCAGTTGATTCAGTTTTTATGATAACATTGTTTCTATGCATATGAAGACTACTGTGGTGGCAAACATTCTTTCAGATCTCACAGACGTGAGTGAAAGATTGGCCCAGATGATACAGTTTTTATCATAACACTATTTCTATGCAGGATGCTATCAAATGTTTGTTATTAAGACTATATGATAGTAGATGAGGACTACTGTGGTGAATGCGTTTCACTGCTCGCAACTATACGTTGTAGATCAAGTACTTGTGTGTTACTTGATGTGGTAGTTAACCACTAGATTGTAGTTGTGTACTACTATGAATAGACATAGGTGTGTTCTATCCTTGTTCTAATTGCCTTGAAGACTATCAGCAGATTATTGGAGATGATCATTCAGATGAATGGTGAACAGAGATTTTCCAGACGAAAAATAGTTCAGAGATTTTACTCCTCTTGTATCAATCCATCGTGAGAGTGACTTATCCAACATCATATGACTCAGATGAAGTATGATTTCGAGAGATGATGCAACTAATAGTGATGGTGATGCTCATGATCTAGTCATGAAATAGTCTAGATGACTATATTGATGTTACCGGGTAAATGGTATGTTTTGTGCTCAAGTCCATTACCTGTAAATACCTCTCTAGCTAGGAGGGAGTGTTAATATTATGGTTGCTGCGAGAGGTATTTACCTCTACATGTGAACCTGACGAGAATAGAAGACTCCAGGAAGAAAGAGAAACCCTAATGAATTGGCTAATAACCCTATAAGCCTTGTCGGCTCAAGAATATAATTTATATTAGGCTATTAGCCTCCAAGGGAAGAAGTCGACCTGAATTAATAATAATATACTGAATAGACACATACCCAGAAGGAGAAGTCGGCCCCAGTAAACTGGAAGGATTACTATAAATACAGGGTGCTAGTTTTCATTTGTCACATCTCAAGACTGTAGTTTTCCTAGTTGGTGCGCATTGCAGTTGTAGTTGGTGCACAGGTTTGGAGGAGGGTTACAGGTGCAGCTGCAACAGCAACAAGTTTTAGTATTTGGCTTGGATATCTCTTGGCTAGGGTTTGGAACATCTAATCAGTCTTTTGTGTTGCACTATCCTTGGGGAGAGATGTGTTGCTCTTTGTTTGGCTATTTAGCCTAGGGTTTGCTTCTGGAGAAATTCTCAGGTTAAGGTTAAGGTGCTCGGAGGGAGGCTTTGGCCTGTGGTTGGGTGACGAGGGTATCGTCAATGGTAAAACGAGCACACCATCTTCTATATTCTAACACGAGTAACTATATTTGAATTATGATGGATATTATGAGATCTATTTCTAACTTGAAAACTTTGATATTAAATTTGTTGGTATGTGGATACCGAATTAATATTATGGTTGTATGGAATTACATAATGATAATTCATAGATATGTATGTGTTTGTGTTACAGACTAATTTGCAGGTCATTGGGCTATGAAATAGCCAAGGGATAATGGTAATAAGAATGGATGTCATGACCACCGATCAAGAAACAATATGGTATGAATCTTTGTATGTGAAATTATATTGGTACAAATGCATTGTTATGATATATGGACCAGTACAGGTTTTTAGGGGGTGAGACTGCCCAAAAACTAAATAAACGATGAAAAAATTCCCAACAACATAGTGCCACTATATATTCCATTGTAGGGTGTGGACCCTAGTCCTATTAGGATGGGTGGAGGCATTTCCCACTATGTATCTTCCGAAACCTGGAATCATGGGAGGATGGTGTTAATTCATGCTCCCCTAGACGTCTGATGATGACTGTCAGTTGCCTGCTGGGGAAGCTTGGTCAAGATAGTGACACTTTCTCTTACGAGTTCTATTTGGAGTTAGGTCAATATAGTTGATGCTCCAATATAGTTCAGTAGAGGAAGGATAGGAATGGAATATGGAATTAAGTTAGGAAGGAAGGATGAATAGAAATAGTTGAAAGTGTGTGGAGATTTGTCTTTTGGTGGAATTTATTATTTTTCCTTCTGAGAAGAAAATGTGTATATCTATATATTCATAATTACTTAACTAAACTACAATTGTCTAAATAAACATTGTTGATCTAGATTATTGTAATTAAGGGATTTAGCAAAC
Organism: Picea mariana; assembly: GCA_032191745.1. Classification (NCBI taxonomy): domain Eukaryota; kingdom Viridiplantae; phylum Streptophyta; class Pinopsida; order Pinales; family Pinaceae; genus Picea; species Picea mariana. The sequence goes on from JASDQU010100993.1 coordinate 66,200, forward strand.
ATTTGATTGGTTTATTATCTTTTATAAAATGGATAGTCTTGTTGATTGGATTGGATGCATACATAAATTACTATAGAGGTGATAGTTATTGTTATTAGTACATGCACGAGACTTGTATGTTCTAGATACACATGCATTTCTTGCACATGTACACTAGTATGTATGAGTTTTCTTTGGCTTACTTACTAATAATGTTGTTTATTGGATATGAATGTGTGAACCATGTGTCATTTCCCTTGTATTATAAATTACATAAACTTCAAGATGAAGTTTCCTGAAGGGTGGGTGTATGTAACAACCCTAATTAATTATGTAATTATCTTGAATAATTAATATTAATTTAATTAATTATTAAAATGACTGTATGAAGATTTGATTACAATATTATTAACATTGGTAGATGAAGTAATGAATGGGAGAGATAAGGTAGTTGAGATATTAATGGGGAGATAAGGTAGTTGAGGAATTAATGGGGGGATAAGGTTGTTGGGGGATTAATGAGGGGGACTTGAGAGAGGAGGATAAGAGAGGAGGAGAGGAGGGGGGGACTTGGAAGAGGATCTCATTTTTATTTTGGGTTTGACAATTTTTGAAAGAGAGAGGGAGAAGGTGGAGGGAATTTTGTTTTTTGGACTGCATCTGTATTTCTGGTTTTACTAGTAGCTTGCTTGAGGAGCTTGCTTCAGGACCTTCATAGGGGGCACCTGTTGCTGAGAATTTTCGGCTTAGGGGCCAGGAAACCGCAAGGATTCCTAGAGATAGGGAGCCAGAGAGGCTGTTCCTAGTTGGCTGGGAGGTTAATATTCAGTTTGGGCAAGAACTAGATGAGATCAAACCTAAAAGGGACTAGATAACCAACTTGAAGGTGGAGGTATGTATTATAATGGAGGTATGTATTATAATGTTGTTTTCATTATACTGCTGATATTATTATGTTGTTATCCTCAATATGATGCTATGTTGTTGTTATTATGCTATTGTTGTTGTTCTCATTATGTTGTTATCCTCAATATGCCGCGGTTATTTATTTATAGTAAAAAAAAATGAAAGAAATTATAAACTAAACTGAGCAAGAGATTTTTAGAAAAACTTTTATTTATTGTGAGTTCTGAAAAATAACCAAGCTTTACAGCTGCACTCTCCTCATTCCACCTATAATTCACCGGAATGAATTTATTATTCTCATCATAATTGTTTCTTCTGGCTACTGGCGGTGACTCCGTGTAATTTCTTTTTAAGTGTAAAATTTTGGTGCAAATTCATTCCTCTTTCCCTTCCACATATATAAGGGTGAATCCCTATCACATTCCAAAAATAAAAGAAGAATATAGTGTAAGGGGACTTCATTCAAATTTTGTAAATCTCATTGAAGAGTTTTCATCCTATGCAAGACCTTGATCTTGGGTCTATCCAATGTAAACCTAGTGCTCAATTGAAGTTCCATACGTTAATAAAGATGGTAATGTATCTTCAACCTTGAATTGAAAACGTCGCCAAAGATTTTAATCAGGATGCTGCCAATCATTACAAAAATTAATGATCAACCCAATCCCATTCACAAATGACTAATACCAACATTTCATTGTAAAAAATCCCATGCCTTCAATTCATTTAATGGGTGCGACAAAGGACATTCTCATTTCCCTGCATCTTGTCCGCGACATTGAAATCTATCCTTAAAAGTTCCTTTAATTGGGATGCTTTGCAATAGGGAACGCCGGTAAATATTTAACGTTTTGTCCTGATGCGAAGTCCTTTATGAAGTCATTAAAGAAAGTATTATTTGAAATTGGTGGATTTATAACTCTAATACTGAAATCCTTGGGCCACGTTATGTTTTCTAATACACCATTCTCATTTTTAATTATTCTTTCATTTATGAAAATTCCCTTTTCGGATAGATTGCAACAAAAATAAAATTTCTATTTCCGAGATCATGGGTTTAAGTGCGCCCAGATTTCATATCCTTTGATTTTTTTTCAACGCGATTTTAAATTAGACAGAGGTTTCATATCACACATAGATTTTATAATAATAGTAATAATAAGAATAGTCGTAATGGTCATAGTAATAACAATAATAATAGTAATAGTAATTTCTTTATTAAATGTTGCAGTTGTTAATACGTATTCTAGTTTACTATACGAACACAAATCTTTTTCCAATCAGTGTTTACTATAAGAATACAAATCTTTTTCCAATCAGTGTTTGCTCTTATATACATGTTAACAACTAGTGGTTGATACAATAATAGTTTCTTCCTGGTCTCCCCATGCTTCAGGAGAGATAAGTGATAGGCTACATATGTGTGGCTAATCCATCTGAGTAGAAGAGTTAGAGAGAGGTTTGTTTCAGTGTCAAGTCATATGATCACATTTTCAACAACTTTCTAAGTCTTCAATAATTCCTATTTTGTTCTGAATCACATTACTACCACACCTCAGACATTCGTCCGATTGATTCGATTGGTACATGAATTCCTTAAAGAAAAGACTTGCCCTTTCCAGAGGAAAGATCCCCACTTAGGATCTTTATAACCATTCACACAGAATTTTAATTATTTAGTGGTTGAGAGCTGGTAGTGATTCTGTCATAGTAATATATTTATTTGGATTATGGCAGGTGGACATATGGAAGGGGATCGATTACGTTGATTACCCCTTGATCAGTTGGATGTTTAACAACTTTTGTGTTTAATTTATGAATGTTGTGATCATTGCTCATACTAGATCTCTAGTTTTTCAACCATTTAATCATTTCTTAGGAATTTAGGGCTCATCCCTTTTATTAGTTTTTGTTTTTAGGACAATTTAATTGTTTAATTAAGAATTTGTGGATACCCTTTTTTGTTATTTGTTTTACAATAGTTTTATTTAGTTAATTCTGATTATCACTTGATAATAAATTGGTAGTTTCTACTTCAGGGAGCTAATTGGAAACATTGATGTGGTTACGACATTAATTCCTTCATGAATGTTGAACGAATGACGTTAATTTAGATTAATAAATTTAAATGCCTTTACAACAGGGAAACAAGTAAGGAAGTGTGAATTCACTAATGTTGTCAATGGAATCCCTTATCTGATAGATTGTGATTATGATTTCGAGTTGCTTTATTCTATAAATGATGTAAGGGGGTGTAAATGAATGGAAAGTAAATGTTGCTTGGTGATGGATATGTTCGCTTACTCTAATATGGTGATTGGTTACTTATCCCATGGAGTAACCCTTATGACGATAAATACAAATGAGTTACTTATAGATGTTCATCAATTTAAATGTATCAAATTTTTGGTCACGCTGCATCCATTTTTCCTAATTGTTTAGAGTGCCTTCGTCAAACGATGTTGTATTTTGTATGTCAGGTCCAATTGGATTTCAAGCACATTGGATTTTCTTTCGGTTGTAGGTCTAGAAGTATTTTGTTTGTGCGTGGGTCCCTAGATCCTTTATCGCAAGGTGGCAATGTGATACCTTATGATTGGGTCATCGCACACATTTATCGATAAGTGTATATGAAACTTGTCTCAGGATCATTTGCCTCTTGATGTGGATGATGATTGTTGTATTCATGGTTGTACTTGATTTGCAACATTTATTGTGATTGTTTCTTGCTTGTTGGGAAGATTCTAGTTACTGGTCATTAAAGATCTTGTGTTGGATTGATTGATGTTGTCTTTTTCTTAGTAGCCGTGATCTTGCGTGTGTCGGGTGGGATGTAGACACCTCCTTGTTCCTCAAAACAATCGCTAGCCTTGAGACCTTAAATGGTAAAAATCAATGGGAACCTGGGATTGAGAGTTGCGTATGTTTCTTGGATATCCTAACCTTTCAAAGTAGGATGGGTGGGTAGTTGTTTTTATTTTTTCTGATTGATTGTCATATGTTACTTCCTGCTTCCTAATGTGCTAGTATGCTAGGTCGTTATGTTATTTGTTGTGTTATTTGCATGCTTTGTGTTGATCATCATGTTGCGATGTTGAATGTATGGTCATTATTACTTTCCCACAAAAAACAAAAAATGTACGGGTTTCGCCTCACATGTTGTTGTAACGACTTGGGTTGTTATGTATGTTATGAGAGTTGATTCGACCCACGACTTGGGATCACTACGACTTCCATTGATTGTATACTTGATTATAAATGCCGCTAATTAAAATTGATTTGTATTTTTGCTGGTAATCATGGTTAGAGGACATCGTGGAGGTAGACGAGGCGGTTCTAGGGGAGGAGGGTGATGCCCCCAGTAGCATCCATGCCTTAGGGGTCTAACCGCTAGGGAGACGAACAAGTTATCGGAAAAGAACAAATAACAATGGGTGAAGTGTATGGGCTGATGAGGTACTTCCATAGGATGTCTGAGGCACTGATCATCCATTTGGATATAGATGAGGCCAGGGCACCGATGCCTCCTGAGGATCAGACACACACTCTAATCAATACTGGTAGCATGCACTACGAACTCAAGAAGGTCAAATTTCTTGAGATCTTTGGTGTTGTGGATGGCACACCCACCGAGGCATGGTTGTTTAATATGGAGCTGTGTTGTGCAGTTCACGGCTATACCTCCAACATGAAGGTCTGCATGGAAGTCTGTCAATTGAAGGGTAGCACTCTTCTATGGTGGAAGATGCTCTTGTTGCAATTGAACATGGTCATCAAAGATGTGTCATGGTAACTATTGGAGGAATGGTTCCGGGAGAGGTATCTGTCTCAGGAATTCATTGAGCATCAACTCAACGAGTTCAAGGCTTTGCGACAGGGTGATAGTACGGTCCCCAAGTACGAGGCCCACATTATTTTGTTGTTTTAGTATGCTATGCACTTGAATACTGAGAAACTTAAGGTCAACAAGTTTGTTTTTGGACTTAACATCAACATTCATGCAAAAGTGAGGATTTTGATGCCTCAAACCTTGCATGATGTTGTTTATAAGGATATCATAGGAGAGGAGGAGATTATCAGTGGGGGTCAAAGGAGGACTCCAGCAAGACCAACAAGACAGGTGCCATCTGGTGTGCCACACCATCAGACACCACCTAGACATTCACTAGGATATCGTGACATCCAGAGGGGATACGCTTTCACTACACCTCGACTACCAGCACCTTAGTAGTGGACTCCTTACAGAGGACCAAAACACCAGTATCAACGTCAACAACAACAGTTTAGGATTGTTCAATAGAACAGACTAGGGTTCTAGGTCGGTGGGCTGTTAGCTTCTACTTTGGGTACCAGGAGTACGGGACCGAAGAAAGGGTGTTGCACATATGGAGAGACACATTACCAGTGTGACTACCCAGTTGAGAGGGCTAGACCATATGGAATAGCTGGACCCACTACCATGGGAGATTTGGGAAAGTCCCATCAGACTCATGCAGAAGTGAATACCCTCCAGGAAGAGCACTAGTCGACTGTTCTTGAGATGTCAAGTACCTTCACTGACCAAACCCTTAGTATTTTGATAGATCCAGGTGCTATAGAGAGTATTATTTCTTGTGTAGCGCTAAAAAGAATTAAGGTAAAGGTAGTCGAACAGTACGAGTTTATCTTTGTATAAATGGATTCGGGATCCAAACAAAAAGTTAGAGGGAAGGTTACGGGTTGTAGCCTTAGCCTAGGAGAGTTTGTCACAAGGGCCAACTTGTACGTAATGATATTAGGGTCTTATAATGTCGTGATCGTTATGGACTAGTTGGAATCGCATGAGGCGATACTCAACTGTAAGACTAAATTGTTGAGATTAGTTGATGACGAGGGAAAAAGACACATGATTGTAGGTCGAAACTAGGGACTCTCCCTAAGTTTCATCTCTTACTTGCATCTACGGAAGAGAATGAACCAACGATATAAGATTTATGCAATCCTTGCGTTAAACGAGAAGGGAGTAGGGGAAGGTCTAGAAAACCTTCCGTTGGTGTGATATTTTTTAGACGTCTTCCCTGAGGAGTTACACGAGATGCTTCCAGATAGGGAATTTGAATTTACCCTCAAACTAAAACTAAGAACTGAACCAACAACAAGAACGCCTTATCGGATGTCGACCCTGGAGTTACAGGAGTTGAAAATGCAACTGAAGGAGTTGTTGGACCTAGGACTTATACATCCAAGTGTCTCACCATGGGGTGTGCCTTTTATTTTCATACATAAGAATGATGGGTCGTGGATACTCTGCATTGACTACCGTCAATTGAGCAAGGAAAGGATTAAGAATCAATATATGTTCCCAAGGATTGATGATCTGATGAAAGGCGCAATGATGTTTTCAAATATCGACTTGAGGTTGGGGTAGCACCAGCTACAGATCAAGGAGGATGACATCCCTAAGACGTCCTTTAAGATGAGGTTTGGACATTATGAGTTTGTTGTTTTACCTTTTGGAGTGACAAACATCCCTGGGGTATTTATGAGCTTGATGAATAGGGTGTTTCGCGAATACTTGGACAAGTTTTTCCAAGTATTCATTGATGATATTATGATATATTCTAGAATTATGGTGGAGCATGACGAGCACTTACGCTTGGTGCTACAGTTTCTACAAGAGAACAAATTGTTTGGAAACTGTATAAATGCTCGTTCTATTAATAGAAGTTTCATTACTTAGGGCATGTCATCTCCGATGAAGGTATCGATGTGGATCCAGTACGGGTCGATGCTATTATGGAATGGCCTGCGCTGATGAATGTCCCTGAAGTGTGTAGCTTAATGGGTTTTGCAAGATACTATTGACGATTCATCAATGGTTTTTTGAAGATAAAAAATCTAATCACGAAATTGTAGAAGAAGAACAATAAGTTTGTTTGGACCCAAAAATGCGTGGAGGCATTTCATAGGCTCAATGAGTTTTTGATGACAACACCAATACTAAAGGTCCCATACATGGACAAGGAATTCTTGGTATGCACTAACGCATCCAAAGAAGGCTTAGGAAGAATCTTGATGCAAGATGGTCGAGTGATCGTTTACATCTCAAGAAATTTGAGAAGGCATGAGGAGAACTATGTGATGCACGATTTAGAGTTGTTATCCATTGCTTATGCCTTGAGAGTTTCGAGACACTACCTTATTGGATGAAAATTTGAACTAAAAATGAACCAATGTGGTCAACAACACATCTTTATGCAAAGCGACTTGAACGCGGGACAACGGAGTTGGTCAGAATTTCTTAGCGAGTATGATTTTGAGATTAATTACATAAAAGGAACAATGATCAACATGGTAGATGTGTTGAGTTGGAGGCCATGCATATTTTTGGCGATGCCACTTCAGACAAACCTGCATGAAAATATTCTAAGTTTATAGCGTGACATGACTGGTACAAAGAGATCAAGGATTTTATTGGACAAAACACAATGAAGGTACCAAAATGTGAGGCATTTATTGTGGACAATGACAGATTATTGATATTTAAAAGTTGAATTTATGTAGCTCCCAATGAGGAGTTGAGGAGTTTGATCCTAAATGAGTCGCATAGAGTAGCTTACATGGCTCATCCTGGAGTCACGAAGATGAGGGTAGACCTTAAACCCTTAATCTTTTGGAAAGAGATGAAGGCAGACATAGTCAACTACATGGCAAGATGTCTAGAATGCCAATAGGTGAAGGCAGAACATAGACATACATCAGGTTTACTACATCTCAACACTATTCCATAATCGAAATGGGAGGTCATTTCTATGGATTTCATTGTTGGATTGCCACTGACGAGAAGGAGACACGGCTCGATTTTTTTGGTAGTCGACACTCTGACAAAGAGTGCTCATTTTATTCCTGTGCATATGACTTATCAAGCACCTGACATAGCTAGAGTTTTCATTAGTGAAATTGTGAGGTTGCATGGTGTGCCTAAGAGGATTATATCGGATAGAAGATCGATGTTTACAAGATGATTTTGGGCTAGTTTCCAAGAGGCCTTGGGAACCCAACTTAACTTTAGTACCGCATATCACCTGGAGACAGAAGGGAAGACTGAGGGAACAAACCAAATCTTGGAGGATATTTTGCGTATGTAGGTGATGGACCAATGGAAGTGTTGGAAATAATTCTTTCCACTTGTAGAATTTGCATATAACAATAGTTATGAAAGCACCATTAAGATGATGGCTTTCGAGTTTATCTACGGGAGACCATGTCAGATTCCTTTGAGTTGGGATCGGCTTGAGGATAGGGTCATGGTGGGACCTGAAGCGATCCAAGAAATGGAATACCAAATGAAAAACATAAGAAAAACGATAAAGTGTAGGATCGATAGAAGAATTATGCTGATGCAGGTCATGTAGATCATAGTTATGAATTTGACGATCAAGTATTCTTGCAAGTGAAACCGCATAAGAGTTCGATCTAGTTTGGAAAGGGTGCTAAAATATCTCCTAGGTTCATGGTACTGTTTGATATTGTGGAAAGGAAGGGGCCCGTGGCCTATAGACTAGCCTTTCCTGATTCTTTGAGGCGTATGCACGATGTTTTTCATGTATCTCTTTTGAGACATTATGTTAGTGATCCTACGCATGTTATTGACATGAGTTCCTTGTAGGTATTAGACGAGGGTGCACTCACGGTGAAGCCAATATGCATCCCAGACCATCACATTCGACTACTAAGACATCAAATAGTATATCAGGTCAAGGTCCAGTGGGACAATTATAGTCCGCACTCGACGACCTAGGAAGACACATATGATATGTGCCAATAGTTTTCCATTTTTGTTTGATAGCTAGACCTATGATATTGTGATACACTTTATTTCGGCACTTACATACTGTGAAACTTTGGGATGAAGTTTAAAACAAGAGGGGGTGTATAGAACATCATGCTCTTGCACGCACCGAGCAGAGTTATTCTTTGAGGACACTTGCGTGCAACTAATCCAGTTCATTATACTATTGGATTTTTTTATTATGACTATGAGATATTGTGGATTTGATGATATGCTATTTTTGTTGTTTTTACATCTACAGGTGCTACTGACTAGGTTCTCTTGAGTGTGCAAGACTATGGACGTTGAGGATGCCAAGGCATCAATGAAAGTCCTTGGACTCTGGATCGAGTCAGGGAGTGGATTGTTAGGGTTTGAATTTTTTTTATGTTACAGATGTACATATGAGTAGATATTATGATGTTTATTTTTATTACTGCTATCATTCGTTGATGGATGCAAGTTAATGATAGCTTTCCGACCACACCCACATTTGGATTAAAGGGGTCATGCATGAAAACAGGAGACATTGAGGGAGAGGTGTGGAAGCAACCCTACCACAGCCTACTAGCACTCATGTTGTGTCTCAAACTGTAGTTTAACGATTACCTAGTTTGAGAGACCCGCGATGCCATGAGGGAAGACTGTGATAGTCGCTCACGATGATTCTAAAGGGTGCACCATAAGTCTGCGTCCTTATTCCTTAGAGGTCGTTAGTCTCCCACAATATCACCTGACGGAGTATTGACTCAGGGGGTTTGGTGTCTACCAAATTCAGTCAATAGGCGAGTGGCACCCTTGGAGCATGTAGTGCATCTTGAAGGGCATGTTGTGAAAGTAAAATGGAAAGAGGCGAGTGTCACCCTTGAAGTACGTAGTGCGTCTTGAAGGGAATGTTGCGAATTTTTCTATGGTAAGTTAATAAACGTAGTGCCTAGAAAACTAAGCCTCCTTCGGACCTAGTAGGCCTTAAAATGAGAGATGTCATTAGTAAATTTTAATAACAAGTTTTTCCCTTAAGATGTGTCTCCAAGCCTAGTGAATCGAAAACCTAGGTCTGAGTAGAACCTTTGAAAAAAACAAACTAATTAGACTTGTAATAAGAAGGGGGGTGAGAAATTCAAACTTTAATTATTAAAGTAAAAATTATAATGGAGAATTAAATGTATTAAAAGGGTAAATGGTTGTTTTTTTCTACTTTTGCTAAATCTAATTTTTGGTTAAAAAGAAAAAGGGGGAAACTTAAAGAAATGGGGAAACTTAAAGAAAAAGGGAAATGCCTAGCTTACTAAGGAATATAGCCTTTGGAACTTTCTATTTATGAACTCAACTAGGATTTAATTAAGGCATAAGTCATTTAAGAATTGCAAGGGAATAATGGGACACCGAGGAGGGTTTTTAGGAACACATTTAGGTGGGTGAGGGAAATAGGCAAATTAATTAATAAATAAAATTGATTTTCTGGTGCAACTAGGTGATCGGGTGACATGTGTACAGGGGAGGTTTTTCCTAATTAAATAAATGAAAAAGGAATCTAATGAGGGTTTTGGAAACTAATCACTTGAAAACTCTATAAAAAGGATGGCGAAGGAGGATTATGGATCATATATAGTTTGCATAACGTTATGCTACCGAATTTTATCTTGACTGAGTTTCTCTTGTGGGAGTTGGGATACCCAACTCGGGTAATGAGTGGTAGCTCGACCTTGAGAGGCGAGCTGGGAGATAGCATTCTTTGGAATTGTGTGTGTGGCCCCTTTGTAGCTCAGGGGGCTCATGGAAAAAAGGAGTACCCCTAGCATTGGATGGGAGGTATCGGTGAGGTCACATCTGTTAGAAAGAAGGAACTGGAGGGAGTGCACGCAAGACAACGACTTCAAAGAATTCACATTTGGCTACAGTACACATGTGTATATTTTTATTGAATAGTAGTTAAATTACCTGTATTTGCATCTCTCTAATGTCAAAAGAACATGTGCATCATTGTGTTAAAAATATAGTTAATTTTGTGTCCTAGCGAATAAACGCATGCGTAATTTGGTTGAAGGGTAGTTAAAAAAAATTTCTTCACCTTGTTGGTTCGCCAGTATTGGATGCATTACATGTTGTATATTTGATTATGTTGAGTGTTAAGGAATATTTTATTGTAATAGAAATTGTGGTTTTAAAATATCCTTGGGATCGGTTACTGATTGAGCAGTGCCCAAATCAATTGAACCTCAATGCACAGATCAATAATAGGGATTCAATCTTGACTGGGTATTGTGTAATGAGTAATTGTTAAAATCATTTTCTTTGTGTAATCATTTGCTTCGTGTAATCAATTTCTTGTGTTAAAATTATTTGATTCGATTGTGTAATGAGTAATTGTTAAAATCATGAGTAATTTGCCGTTTCCTCAATGAGGCAATTGCTGCACTCTCCACATTCCACCTGTAATTGGATGGAACAAATTTATTATTCTCATCATAATCTTTTCTTGTGGCTAGTGGCGGTGAGTCCGTGTAATTTATTTTTAAGTGTAAAATTTTGGTGCAAATTCATGGCTCTTTCCCTTCCACATATATAAGGGTGAATCCATGTCACACTCCCAAAAATAAAAGAAGAATATAGTGTAAGAGGACTTCATTCAAATTCTGTAACCCTCGTTGAAGAGTTTGTAGACTATGCAAGACCTATATCTTGGGTCTATCCAATGTAAACCTAGTGCTCAATTGAAGGTCCATACGTTAATAAAGACGATAATATATATTCAACCTTGCATTGAAAAAATGGCCAAAGATTTTAATTAGGATGCTTCCAATCATTACAAAAATAGTTGATCAACCCGATCCCAGTCACAAATGACTAACGCCAACATTTTATTGCAATAAATCCCACTCCTTCAATTCATTTGATGGGCGTGACTAAGGACATTCTCATTTCCCTACATCTTGTCCGAGGGACTGAAATCTATCCTTAAAAGATCATTTAATTGGGAGCCTTTGCAATAGGGAACACTTGTAAATATTTAATGTTTTATCCTCATGGGAAGTCCTTTGCGATGTCATTTAAAGAAATGATTATTTTACACTGGTGGATTTATAACTCTAATTCTAAAATCCTTGAGCCACGTTATTTTTTCTAATGTGCCATTCTAATTTTTAATTATTCTTTTGTTCATGAAAATTCCCTTTTCGGACAGATTGCAGAAAAAATAAAATTTCTATTTTCGAGATCATGGGTTTAAGTGCCCCCAAATTTCATATCCTTTGATATTTTTTCAATGCGATTTTAAACTAGACAGAGGTTTTATATCACATATAGATTTTATAATAATAGTAATAATAATAATAGTTTTAATAGTCGTAGTAATAATAAGAATAATAGTAATAGTAATTGCTTTATTAAACACTTCAGTTGTTAATACGTATTCTAGTTTACTATATGACAGTTTTCAAGATAACAGATCTTTTACCAATCAGTGTTTTCTCTTATATACGTGTTAACAACTAGTGGTTGATCCAATAGTAGTTTCTTCTTGGTCTCCCCATGCTTCACAAGAGATAAGTGCTAGGATGGATATGTGTGGATAATACATCCGAGTAGAAGAGTTAGAGAGAGGTTTGTTTCAATGTCAAGTCATGCGATCTCATTTTCAACAACTTTCTAAGTCTCCAAAAATTCCTATTATGTTCTGAATCACATTACTACCGCAACTTAAACATTCGTCAGATTCATTTGATTGGTACATGAATGCCTTAAATAAAAGACTTTCCCTTTCTAGTGGAAAGATCCCCCCTCGGGATATTTATAACCATTCACATAGAATTTTAATTATTTAGTGGTTAGGAGCTAGCAATGATTCTTTCATAGGAATATTTTGTTTTGGATTATGGTAGCTGGACATATGGAAGGGGATATATTACATTGATTACCCCTTGATCCGTTGGATGTTTAACAATTTTAATGTTTATGTTATGAATGTTGTGATCAATGCTCATACTAGATCTCTGGTTTTTCAATCGTTTAATCGTTTCTTAAGATTTTGGGGATCATCCTTTTTATCAGTTTTTGTTTCCAGGATAGTTTAATCGTTTAATTCGGAATATGTGGATACCCGTTTTTGTTATTTTTTTTACAACAATTTTATTTAGGTTATTGTGATTATAGATTGTTAATAAATTGGCAGTTTCTACTTCAGGGAGCTTATTGGAAACAGATTGGAAACATTGATGTGGTTATGACATTAATTCCTTCATGATTGTTAAGCGAATGAAGTTGCTTTGGATTAATAAATTTAAATGCCTTTACAATAGGGAAACAAGTAAGGACATGTGAATTCACTATTGTTGTCAATGGAATCCCTTATCTGATAGATTGTGATTATGATTATGAGTTTCTTTATTCTAGAAATGATGTAAGGGGGTGTAAATGAATGGAAAGTAAATGTTGCTTGATGATGGATATGTGCCCTTACTCTAAGATGGTGATTGGTTACTTATGATGTGGAGTAGTCCTTAATACGATACATACAAATGAGTTACCTCTAGACGTTGTGTAAATTTAAATGTATCGAATTTTTGGTCATGTTCCATCCATTTTTATTAATTGTTTAGAGCACCTTCATCGAATGGTGTCGTATTTTGTATGTCAGTGCCAATTTGATTTCAGACACATTGGATTTTCGTTGGGTTGTAGGTCTAGAATTATTTTGTTTGAGCATGGGTCCCTAGCACCTTTGTCGCACAGTGGAAATGTGATACCTTATGATTGGGTCATTGTGCACGTTGATCGATAAGTGCATATGAAACCTGGCTCAGGATCATGCACCTCCCAATGTGGATGATGATTGTTGTATTTATGGTTGTACTTAATTTGTAACATATATTGCAATTATCTCTGGCTCGCCAAGAAGCTTCTAGTTATTGGTTGTCGAAGTTGTTGTGTTGGATTGATTGATGTTGTCTTTTTCTTAGTAGTCACGATCTTGCATGTGTCGGGAAGAATGTAGAAACCTCCTTGTTCCTCAGAACAATCGCTAGCCTTGAGACCTTAAATGGTAAAAATCAATGGGAGCCTGGGCTTGAGCATTGCTTATGTGTCCTGGAGGTTCTAACCTTGCAGAGTAGGATGGGCGGGTAGTCATTTTTTTTTGTTTGATTGAATGTCATATGTTGCTTCCCGCTTCTTGAGGTGCTAGTATGCTAGGTCGTTATGTTCATTGTTGCATGATTTGCATGCTTTTTGTTCATCACCGTGTTGTGATGTTGAATGTATGGTCGTTATTACTTTCCCACAAAAAAACAATGTACGATTTTTGCATCATATGTTGTCGTAACGACTAGGGTTGTTACATATGGTATCAGAGCCGGTTCGACCCGCGACTTGGGATCACTATGACTTCCATTGATTAGATACTTGATCATAAATTTCACTAATTAAAATTGATTTGTATTTGTGTCAGTAATCATGGTTATAGGACTTCGCAGAGGTAGACAACGGGGTGCTAAGAGAGGAGGGCGATGCCCCCAGTAGCATCCATGCCGAGGGGTCTAACCGCCAAGGAGATAAACAAGTTATCGGCCAGGAACAGATAGCAGTGGGTGAAGTGGTTGGGCTTATGAGGTCCTTCCAGAGGATGTGTGAGGCACTGATCAAATGTTTGGATAGAGATGAGGCTAGAGCTATGACACCTCCTGAGGGTCCACTGCACGCTCTGGTTAGTACTGGTAGCATTCACCGCGAACTTGAGAAGGTCAAATTTCCTAAGTTCTTTGGTGCCCCAGATAGCGCAGTCGTGGAGGCATGGCTGGAGAATATGGTGACGTGCTTTGTATGTCGCGACTATACCTCCAACATGAAGTTTTGTATGACGGTATTTCAACTGAAGGGGAGCGCTCTTCTATGGTGGAAGATGCTCCTTCCACAATTGAAAATTTTTGTCAAAGACGTGCCATGGGAACTCTTCGAGGAATGGTTCTAGGAGAGGTATTTGTCTTAGGAATTCATTGAGCGTCAGCTCAATGAGTTCAAATCTTTTTAATAGGGTGGTAGTACGGTGCCTGAGTATGAGGCCCATTTTATGGAGTTGTTTTGGTATGCTACACACCTGAATACTGAGAAACTTAAGGTCAACAAGTTTGTGTTTGGCCTTAACGTCAGCATTTGTGCAAAAGTGAGGATTCTTATGCCTCAAACCTTGCACGATGTTGTTCAAAAGGCCCTCATAACAGAGGAGGATATTATTAGTGGGGGTCAAAGAAGGACTGCAGCGAGATCAATGGGACAGGTGTCATCTGGTGCATAGCAGCATCAGACACTAGCTAGACATTTGCCATGATATCGTGTTATCCAGAGGGGATCCAGTTTCACTACACTTGGATACCAGCGCCTCAACAACAGACTGCTTACAGAGGACCATAACACCAACAACAGTTTAGGCATGTTCAACAGAACAGATGAGGGTTCCAGGCTGGTGGGTCGTCAACTTCTAATTCAGTTACAAGGAGTACTGGACTAAAGAAAGGGTGTTGGACATGTGGAGAGGCACATTACTAGTGTGAATTCTTAGTTGAGAGGTCTAGAGCATCTGGAATAGCTGGACCCACTACTGTGGGAGATTTGGGCAAGGCCCATCGAAATCCTGCAATGGTGAAAAACTGCGAGGCAAAGAACCAGTCGACAGTTCTCAAGACATTAGGTACTGTCACTGAACAAACCCTTAGTTTTTTGATAGATCTAGGTTCTACAACAAGTTTTATTTCTGGTGCACTGCTAAAAAGAATTAAGGTAAAGGAAGTCGAACATAACAAGTTTAGATTTGTAGAAATGGCTTTGGGAGCCAAGCAGAAGGTTAGAGGGAAGGTTACGGGTTGTAGCCTTATCCTGGGAGATTTTGTCACAAGGGCCAACCTGTACATCACGATGTTAGGGTCTTATGACGTCGTGATTGGTATGGACTAGTTGGAATCGCATGAGGTGATACTCAACTATAAGACGAAACAATTGAGCTTGGTCGATGACTGTAGGTCGGAACTAGGGAGTCTCCCTGAGGTTGATATCTTCCTTGTAGCTACGAAAGAGAATGCATAAGGGATGCAAGATTTATGAAATCCTTGTGTTAAATGAGAAGGGAGTAGGGGAAGGTCTAGAAAACCTTCTGGTGGTGCGATATTTTGCGGCCATCTTCCCTGAGGAGTTACCTGGGATGGCGCCAAGGAAGGAATTTGAATTTACCTTCGACCTAAAACTGGGAACTGAACCAATAGAAAGAACCCCTTATCGGATGTCGACCCTAGAGATACAGGAGTTGAAAATGCAACTGAAGGAGTTGTTGGACCTAGGACGTATATGTCCAAGTGTGTCACCATGGGGTGCACCTATTATTTTCATACAGAACAAGGATGGGTCATGGAGACTCTACATTGACTACCGTCAATTGAAAAAGGAAACGATCAAGAATCAGTATCCATTTCCAAGGATTGATGATCTGATGAAAGACATGATGGTGTTTTCAAATATTGACTTGAGATAGGGGCACCACCAGTTATGGATCAAGGAGGATGACATCCCTAAGACCACAGTTACAAATGCCCCTGGGGTATTTATGACCTTGATTAATAGGATGTTCCGTGAATACTTGGATAAGTTTTTCCAGGTATTCATTGATGATATTCTGATATATTCTCGGACGATGGAGGAGCATGACGAGCACTTGATCTTGGTGCTTCAGTGTCTACGAGAGAAAAAATTGTTTGGGGAACTATCTAAATTGTCGTTTTATCAATCAAAGATTCATTGCTTAGGGCATGTCATCTCCGACGAAGGTATCATTGTGGATCTAGAAAGGGTTGAGGCTATTATGGAATGGCCTGCACCGATGAATCTCCCCTAAGTGCGTAGAATCATGGGTTTAGAGGGATACTATCAACGTTTCATCAAGGGTTTTTAGAAGATGGCAATTCCAATCATGGAATTGCAGAAGAAGAACAAGAAGTTTGTTTGGACCGAAAAATGTGCATAGGCATTTCGGAGGCTCAAGGATTTGTTTATAACAAAACCGATACTAAAGGTCCTAGACATGAACGTGGAATTCATGGTATGCACTGACTCATCCAAAGAAGTCTTAGGCGGAGTCTTGATGCAAGATAGCCAAGTGATATCTTAGCTTTTGAGAAATTTGAGAAGGCATGCGAAGAACTATGCGACAAATGATTTGGAGTTGTTAGCCATTGTTTATTCCTTGAGAGTTTCGAGACACTACCTTATTGGATGAAAATTTCAACTAAAAATAGACCAATATGGTCTACAACACATATTTATGCAAAGCAACTTGAACGCACGACAATGACATTGGTCGGAATTGCTTAGAAAGTATGATTTCGATATTACTTACATAAAGAAACAATGATCAGAATGGCATATGCATTGAGTCGAAGACCACACATATTTTTTGTGATGCCTCTTCAGACGAATATACATGAAAATATTCTAAATTTACAGTACGACGATGATTGGTACAAAGAGATCAAGGATTTTATCGGACAAAGCACAATGATGGTACAAAAATGTGAGAGATTTACTGTGGACAACGACGGATTATTGAGATTTAAAAGTTGAATTTACGTACCACCCAATGATGAGTTGAGGAGTATGATCCTAAACAAGGCTTATAGAGCACTGTACATGGCTCATCCTAGAGTGACGAAGATGAGGGAAGACCTTAAACCCTTATTCTTATGGAAAGGGATGAAGGAATACATAGTCAACTACGTGGCAAGATGTCTAGAATGTCAGCAAGTGAAGGATGAACATAGACATCTGATAGGATTACTACAACCAAATGCTATTCTGGAATCGAAATGGGAGGTCATTTTGATGGATTTCATTGTTGGATTTCCACTGATGGTAAGGAAACACGACTCAATTTTTGTGGTAGTCGACACTTTGACGAAGAGTGATCATTTTATTCATGTGTGTATGACTTATCAGGCACCTGACATAGCTAGAGTTTTCATTGGTGAGATTTTGAGGCTGGATGGTGTGCCTAAGAGAATTATATTCGATAGAGGATCGATGTTTACAGGACAATTTTGGAATATTTTCCAAGAGGCCTTGGGAACCTAACTTAACTTTAGTATCGCGTATCTCCTAGAGACAGACGGACAGAGAAAGCGAATGAACCAAATCTTGGAGGATATGTTGCATATGTAGGTGATGGACCAAAGAAAGTGTTGGGAAGAATTCTTTCGACTATTAGAATTTTCATATAACACCTGTTATTAAAGCACCATTAAGATGGTGCATTTCAAGTTTCTTTATGGGCGACCGTGTCAAATGACTTTGAGTTGGCATCGGCTTGAGGATAGGGTCCTCGTGGGACCTAAAACGATCCAAGAAATGGAAGACCAAATGAAAACCATAAGACAAAGGATAAAGGAAGTGTAGGATCGACAGAAGAGTTATGTTAATGCGCGTCATGTCGATCATAGTTATGAAATTGGTGATCAAGTCTTCTTGTGGGTGAAACCACATAAGAGTTCGATCAAGATTGGAAAGGGCGTTAAAATCCATCCTAGGTTCATGGTACCCTTCGATATTGTGGAAAGGAAGGGGCCCGTGGCCTATCGACTATCCTTGCCTGATTCTTTGAGGCGTATGCATGATGTTTTTCACGTATCTGTTTTGAGACATTATGTTAGTGATCCGACACATGTTATTGGCATGAGTTCCTTGCAGGTATCGGATGAGGCTGTGCTAATGTTGGAGCCAATATGAATCCCACACCATCTCATTCGAAATCTATGACGTCGAACATTATATCAGGTCAAGGTCCAGTGGGACAACTATAGTCCGTACTTGGCGACCTGGGAGGATGCATATGATATGCACCAACATTTTTTCGATTTTTGTTTGATAGCTAGACCTATGATATTGTGATATACTTTATTTCAACACTTACATACTATGGAACTTTGAGACGAAGTTTAAAACAAGAGGGGGTGCATGTAACATCCCGCTCTTATGTGCACTGAGCGGACTTATTATTTGAGGACACTTGTGTGCAAGTGATTCGGGTCATTATACTGTTGGTTGCTTTGATTATGACTATGAGATATTGTGGATTTGATGATATGTTATTTTTGTTATATTTAAATTGACAAGTGCTATTTACTAGGTTCTCTTGAGTGTGTAGGACTCTGGACATTGAGGATGCCGAGGCATCGATGAAACTCTTTAGACTCCGGATCGAGTCAAGGAGTGGATTGTTAGGGTTTGAATATTGTCGATGTGACATATGTACATATGAGTAGATATTATGATGTTGATTGTTATTGTTGACATGATTCGTTGATGGATGCAAGATGATGATAGCTTTCCGAACAGACTCACATTTGGAGTAAAGGGGTCATGCACGACAACCAAAGACATTGAGGGAGAGGTGTGGTAGTAGCCCTGCCACAACCTACTAGCACTCCCATCGTGGCTCGAGATGTAGGTTAACGATTACCTAGTTCAAGAGAATTGCGATGTCATGAGGGAAGACTGTGACAGTCGCTCACGATAATTCTAAAGGGCACACTATAATGCATGGTCCTTATTCCTTAAAGGCCCTTAGTCTCCAACAAGATCACCTGATGGAGTATTGACTCTAGGGGTTTGAAATCTACAAAATTTAGTCAAGAGGTGAGTGGCACCCTTGGATCACGTAGTGCATCTTGAAGGGCATGTCACACAAATAAAATGGAAAGAGGCGAGTGGAACCCTTGGAGCACGTAGTGCGTCCTGAAGGGCACATCACGATTTTTGCTATGTGTTATCACTTTGTAAATTCCTAGAGGTTTTTATGAGGTAAGAAGAAACTTATCAGAGGTAACCTTAACCAACCACTTCGAAACTTGAAGCTATCCCTACCATTTTTAGAGAGGGATCTCTCTGTGAGTTTTAGCTTTGTTTCAGTTTTCAAGATTTTAGGCTAGTTAGAAAGAATATAACTGAGTTGTTTATATTGTTTTTGAATGAAAAGGATAAATATCACTTACGCTTCCATTGGCATATGGGGTGTTTTTTTAAAAGATATAATTTAAAGACAACCGTTACAATATTCGTTTCACAGGGCGAGATAGTGCTAATGTTGGATTCTTTAGGAATAAAAATGGTGTATTGCTGAAAAGGTGAGATATCAGTTAAAACATAAAAGCATTTAAGAATTTCTTTGTTATAACATCAGAGGAAAAACATTTAAATCTATAAAATATTAATAACAGACTACACAATGGTAAATTTTGCAACTTTAACTTCCTTTAAAGATTACATTTAGAAATACAATATGATAACTAAGAAGGAAAAACTTGTACGCTGGAATCCTGTGAAACTTCTCTTTGTATTACTGGAATAACTTCTTGATCAACCCCCTCGATACTTCTGAGTTGGAAATATTTATAATAAAAGTTACAATGACCCTGACATTAATGATCAGGACATGATGGATTCTAAGTCTAACTAACTAACTAACAAAATGCAGAAATGTAGTAACTGATGACGATGTTTCAAATCTTTCATGCTAATTTCGAGGAAGACCATTGGTGAGTCATTCAGATGAATTTGACTGTGCTGGACACTGAGATGGATGAGGCTTTACCTTTACTATATCAATTCTCACAACTCACCTCATCTTTGTGGGCTTGGGATGGTAACTTTCAATAGTCAGTGATAGACTTCGTCCATCTCGGTGTACCTAGAAAAAGTCGGMTTGATGAGGAAAATGTATTTAATTTCATGTTGTATACTGAGGTCATGCTGTAGAGTCTCCAAGAATGCTTTGCCTGTGATGTTGCCTTATATTCCTGAAAACTTGGAACTATMTTTTTCCACGATAGCGATCTTTTGCTTGTAATCGAACAAAGTCATTAATTTATCATTCAAGACTGGTAGATCTGGAAGACCCTATTTCTGTAAGTCTTCAATTTTGCTAAAAAATCTCTGACCTCCAATGTCCATGTTCTAATACTTTTCCTCCAACTACAACATTAATCCTCTTTTAGTCAACACTCTTTTTACTTCTATGATAGTCTCTGTTCTGTCTTCGAATTTTAGTTCTTTGAGCTCTTCTTTGGTTTTTGATTTCATAAACTTGATGATCTTGTTGGCTGCCGAGGGCATTTCATCCAATTCTTTTCTTATCTTGTCAATGGCCTGTTGGCTCTTTCAAACCAAATCATGTTGTTCAAACATGATTTCCACCATGGGCCAAATCTCATTTATGGAATTAGAGATATATGTCCAAATATTTTCCTTAGCCTCTGCTAATGTCTTTCCTGGCACTGTTTGTTTCTGGAGCTGTTGTATTTCCTCTTAATCTTATATGTTGCCTATCTCTCAACATTATATCTTGTTTGGAGAGAATATTTGAGTTCCTGGAGATTTTTTACCTCCCTTTTCAACCTATTAATCTCTGTTTCTTGCAAACTCATTTCCTCCATGGACTTTGCTAGCTCCACATTTTTTTCTAGTGCTGTCAATGGGGTTGCTGATGTAATTTCTGCAGTAGTGGTTGTTGGCATAATTGTTGTACTGACTTATGCTATGGAAACTGCACTTAATGGAATGAATTCCATCAGGGTCGATTGTTCCTTCTCTTTCAATAACTTTTCCAACTCTACCTCCATTTTCTTGAGATGTTTGTTCTGTTGCATGATAAGTTTCAACAATTCTTCTTTCTCATTTTCTGCCTCGGCTATCTCTTTGGCTTTTGAATCCTCTGTTGGTGGAAATTTCAGTTGTTTTCTTAGAGATGCAATGTCGACATTCTTTTTCTTTATCATCTCCTCAGCTTCTTTTACATTTGAAGGATCGTACCCAATCTTGAGCACCAACTCCTCTAAGGATTTTACTCTGTTGTCTTTTGCAAAAGAGGATATCTTTTCCAACTTCAATTGGGTCTGAACATTGCCTAAACATAACTGTAACTTAGCTGCGGTATAGGAAGCATGTGCTAATGTGGAGAAGACCATTTCTCCAGTCTATCTGTGCAAATCCATATGGTCAGCTGGATGCACTTGTTTAGTATCAAAAACAATAGTTGACATCTTGTAGTCAGTGATCTCTTTGGGGTGAGGCACATGTTCCTGCAGGAATGCCTGATGCATTCTTCCTTTCTCTGTATCAAAGGCTGAAAATAGTCTGTTCTGTGTTGTGGAGGTTTTCTTCCAGAACTGGGAGTAGGTGCTATTAGTCAGCATCTAGTTCTTCTTTTTAATCATATCATATTTCTCAAAAATTCTTACAGGTGAAGATCCTTGTGGAGTTTGGGTGGTCACATCTATCTCTGTCTTCTTATTTGAAGAAGAAGTGGACACCACCTACTGTCTTCTTTCAATCATTGTGGAAGAGTAGGGATCTTCCTCGCCAGACATGTGAGTAGCATGAGTGGTTTTGGGTTTCTTGTTGTATACCTGAAAATATTCTGCTGATACCTCAGTGATTGAAGGTGAATCATCCTTTCTTGGCCTTTTTTCCTTGGGTATCTAAGGAGTAGCAGTCTGTGAAAAAGAGACCGAAGGAACTTCCTGTTTTTCATTGTCTACCAGAGTATTTGCCTCCCACTTTGTTTGGTTCACATACTTTTAAATTTCTAGTTTGAGGATGTGAGCATAAGGTGAGCTCTTGTTTTTGGATCTCATCTCTGCAATGATCCCAGCTGGATCATAGTGCCAAATGAAACTGGTTCTGAACTTCATTTCCTATAGTAGTTTATCTGCCTCTTCTCCAACAGCTCGATTGTTGCAAATAAACGATCCAATTTGCCATTTAATCCTCATCTGTTGTTTTTTCTTCAGAGACAGAAAATCAATGTCATCTGAATTTATCATCTGACAAATATATTCTAGTGAAAATATCCAAACCAGTACATAATTAGGCAGTTTATATGGAGCCAGTTCACACCCGTACACTCTGATTTCTGTATGATTCTTGTATAAGAACCACTTCCTAGTCTTTGCGAGATCTGAAAGGTGCATAACCCTTTGGATCTCCTTGATTATCCTCAGCTTCGGTCTTCCACTAAGCATGCCTACCACTGGATTATAGAAAATCTCGATGAATTGTTTGAAAGTGAACTCAGTTGAGCTTCTCCTGAGAAGCGACGTCCATAAAGTGACTGCTTGAGGTTTTATTTCCTTGTCCATCTTCTACATGTGAAAGGAAAATTTGTTCGCTTGATAGAACATGAACATGTAGGCCAGTATTGAAGAGTACTGGAACATGCCTTTTGTACAGAAATTTGCTAGTTGGTCGTGCAGGTTCTTGGCCAAGAAATCGTTGTAGTCGAAATGGGTGGCCACTTTCTCTTCAGTAGAGAAAATAGACAGGAAACCTGAGATAGGTTCATCCACCCATTCGTCTGATAAATAGCCAAGCAAACAACAAAATGTTGAGATAATCTAACATCCCTTTTCAGAAAATATGGACGAGCAATAGGGAGGATTCTTCTTGGAGAATTGGGCATCTTGTGGAAGGAACATCTAGAAGATTTGTGCTCTTTGGGGAAACGTCAGGTTCTGATATAGTTATGTCAAAATTTCAATTGTGAGGGGAGAACAGGGTTCGGATCTGGGTACTTGCATCATATGATTGATGGTGTAGGGTGAAATAAGGAAAAGGGTTTCTCCAAATGAAGATAGAATGGCTCTCTGATCAGGGAGGTAGTGTTCTTGGCACTTGAGGGAAAATTTAGTAAAATGATAGACTTGGGGAAAAAGATACATCGGGAGATTTAAATGCCAAAGCCTGATTTCATCGCTCTGATCGATGAAGGTGTCTCTGAGCCATGACTGTAGCTCAGTAAAGTCAAATTCAGACTTGGTTTCTGAGATTAGATAGTCTTTGTCTGCTAATGGGATCTGGTCGAGATCGACAGGAGGTGGGAGAAAAGGATTTTCCTCTGCATTTGATTTTTTACTTTTGGACGCCATTGATTTCCTCCAGTACCTGCACACTGAACACATGCTACTAGGTGAAAAACTTTGGTTGGATGAGGTGTTGCAGAGGTGAAAGAAAATGAGTCTCTGATACATAGGGAGTGTGAGTGGAATGGGAACTAGCTGAAACAAGGTTGAATTTGAGTGAACAGGTATCCGTTGGGTGAAGAAGGACATGTCAGATGAACAATAGGTATGTGGCCAGTCATAAATGGAAAACAGGTCATTTAGAGCATGAGAGGGTGAGGTGAAGGACATATGACGTATGAAAATGATTGTCATGCAGAAAGGCGATTGGGAGATGAA
>JASDQU010100993.1:94203-117444 GCA_032191745.1 Picea mariana
AATGAGTCTTCACTGCTATTTATAGCAATTTCCAGGCGGTCACGTAACTAGCCTCCGGTGTAAACACGGACCTGTTTAGGGTTCGCTTAACCCATAAATTTGCCGTATTTGCAGAGCCGACCCTGATCTGAGGGTCAAATCATCTCGGGGGCCGGTCCACAGGCAGTCGGGAGGCTGACTTAGGCAATTAATGCACCGTATTAGCAAATGCGCGGCTTTTTGTATGGACAGTCGCGCATCGGGCGCGCATGCGCTCGTTATACGTTTTTGTCCCGCGCATACGCACGCGCACCCTACTGCTGTAAAGCGCCCTTCAATTTTTTGTTACTTTGTATAGTTTTTGACCCTTCTGGAATGCTGTGAACTTAATTCAGTGCCATGAATGACTTCATTGCTGTTTTGATGATGTGGAGTTCTTGTCGCCATGTGCAGACGAAATTTCAGTGATAACACTTTTAATCACATAGATCTAGAACTTAGCTCATCGGCTACTAGGTCTCTTTCTACCTTGCCTAGCCTTCTATTTATACATACAAAACTAGGCCTAAACATGGGTAAACCCATGGGCCAACATTCCCATACCCGTTACATATTCCCAAATCCCAAAAAGGACCCAAAAAGGGTCCGAGATCCCACGATATCTTCTTCATCTTGCACATCGTATTCCACTGGATGTTGAAGCCCCAAAATAGGTCAAAATTGACCAAGGATCTCCCAAAACTTCGTCAAGGGCCAACAGGCCCCCAACACTCACCTGTGACTCGTCTCGAGTCACTCTGACCTGGGTAGTTCCACTTCAAAATCCTCAATCTTGGCTCGAGCTGCTTCGACTTGTTTTTTTTATATGGCCTCTTGTGCAGCGAAATCTTGGATGACTACCTCATTCATAGGTCTCTCCAGGCGTTGTTCAGCTGTGGTGACAACCTGCTCCAGTTCTGCTCCTCGGTCTTCGACCTCTGTGAACAATTGATAGGCCTTATCTTGTACAGGTTGGAGTCTTTGAGTTACTTCCATAACTCTTCTTTGGATAGTCTAGATCTATTGTTGGGCGGTGCATTTCTCTTGGGAGCGCTTCATTCTTTCCACAACTGACAAGGGCTTCAGCTACGCCTGTATATTTTTGGCTTAATACTTCGCCTCTTGGAGATGCGATTCCAGTGCCTTCAGTTCTAGATTCTTAGTAAGTTGCTCATAGGTCTGGGCACTGTGATCGGTGAGTTTCTTGCATTACATATCAAGGGATTTCATTTGCTCAACTGCGCTTCGAGCAGTTGCTTCTCTTTGATCCCTTCCATCCTGTGGAGTCTCGGGTACTGTGCGGAGCTCTAAGTCTGCTATGTGTTGATGTAACTGTTGGATAGATTCTGCGAGCTTCTCCACTTGCTATGTGACTCGATCCTTTGCCTTTATTTTGACGATAGTCACAGAGAGAAGTTCTCTATTGACCGCTTCTTTCACTTCAAGTTGCTCTTCGAGCAACTATTATTTTCCTCACTGTATCTGTGCTTTTTTTTCATTGAACTTCGCTTGGAGAGTGATCTTTTGCTGTTCTGCAATTCAACATTGTTCAACAAGTACTCCTTGTACTTGTGTCAAAGCCTGGGTGGCTTGTTCTATCTCCTCTTGTGCTCGACGAAGTCAAGCTTCGACTGTATCAACTAGTCGGTGGAGTTGGGCTGGATCATCTCCCAATTCTGGTTCTTTTGATGCAGTGGATACTACGCAACTGGACTTAAGGGCATGTTGTACCCCTCGGAATTTGACTTCAATCCTATCATACATTTCCTCCTACTTGGTTTCTTCTTTGTATTCTATTTCCAGTGAAGCATCATTCAGGGCTGTGATGATGAAATCAAAATCATCGGAGGTGAGGACAGTCTGCATCTTCGTCATAGTGGCTTTTGACTTCTTTCAGGAAGAAGGTTTTGGGGGGGGGAAAACTTCCTCTTCTTCAATGGATCAGCCTCGTCTCTGTTTGGATTTACTTCTCTTGTCCTCTGTTCAGCTTCTACATTGTCACCACCCCCTCTGTCAGGTGACATGGAAGTAGTCTTCCTTGAGGTGCTGCTTAAGTTTTGGACTTCCTCAGTCTTCTTGGGCTTGCTAGTTCTGGGTGTATTCTATTCTTTCTGGGTGTCTTCTGGGATGTCAATATCAGATATCTCTGCAGGGTTAGCGGGGATAATGAGGTAAACAAACCATTCCTTAGTGATTTCTTCGAGGTCTTCTTCTGTAATATTATAATATGTCTGGAGCTACTCTTTATGTTCATATGCTTGTGTTGTAATGTAGGTGAAGTTCCAATCTGCGCTGAACTTCATCAATGGTCAGAACCTTTGTAAGGTATTTGGGGTCATGCGAGGTTTGGCTTCAATGGTTGTCTTTAGCTGGAGGCAGTATGTATGAAACATAGCATTCAATTGCCACTATTTGTTCATATCAGTGGAATACCACAGGGTAGCGAACATCACAACAAGCAGTTTGAACGACTCTATGTCGAGGAAGGTTGCTCCTTTTGACATCTCCCAGGAATTAAATGCAATAAGTACCAGAATACAGCTGAAATTAAATTCATACCCTTGATCTTGTGCTTCTCAGCAATCGAGCTCCAACTGGTTAACTAGTTACTTCACCCAATTCATCTGTAGTGCTTCCGTGCACTTCCCTGCGAGGTCAACTACAAAGCCAGTTACCTGTGTAGGTCAGTTCTTTCTTACTAACTTTCCAACTATCAATTGGCATGCGAGGCACACTCACCACTCTGTATGGAAGCTACCTTGTAGCCTCTTGTTCCCTTCTCAACATCACCATAGGTGTCTTTGATCTTCTGAGCTAGTGAACGATCTACGGTTTTTCTGGATAAAATTCTTATGGGTCAGATCCTTCCATACTCAGGCCTGTGATATTGTGGATCAGTTTTGGGTCAACTGTAATGTAGAGGTCTAGCCATAAGTATCTTCCATGGTAACACAATAGTAGCATATTGACACAAGCATTAACTTCTTGGTGTCTTCCAAAGTGTGGGATCTTCATGACGTTTAGTAGGGTGGACTGCACGAGGTTCATTGTCCATGAATGGGGGATGATATTTGATTCCCTTTAATTATGGTTAGGTACTTGTATGGGGCGAGCATACCATAGATCTTGCTATCTCCAAGTTAAAGTCACTGAACTTAAGTGTTGCGATCTTGTCCTGGTCTGTTCGAACTATGTGTATCCCCTTCGGGAGGTACGCAGTAATGATGGTGTACTCAAAATCACATGGTACACTATCAAAATTCACCGCACCAGCCAGAGGCAGGATGTAATCGGGCAAGATGGTTGGAATCAGTTTGGCATTTTCGAGGTCATCTTTATGCTTGGTTCTCTTTTCTATTGATGTCCAGGATGGTCTGACTCTGCGAGCAGTCAACAAAGAAGCTTGAACCATTCTCATCGATGAATCTTGGATACCTTCAGACATCAACATGGCTCTTTCAGTCATGAGGTCGATCAAAACTTCTTCAACAACTTTCTCTACGGTGCTAATCTCATCCGACATACACGCTCGGGGTTGGAAATCTTGGGTTTAAAGAGTAACTTAGACACTGTAATAAGATAGAGGGAAATGGCATAATGATCACTGTGTAAAATCAACAAGTCTGTGGGCTCAATTTCACGGTTAGAAAAAGTGTTCTTGGTGCATGGCATGATGGGATAAATAGAAAACTTGGCAACAGATCTCTTGTAATGAGCGAGAAGCCTTCATTAAATTTTTTTTGTCCATTACGGTGCGTTCCAATGGTCTAGTGGCAAACCATAAATGCCTTTCTACCCGTTCAGGGGATCGACCAAGCGGTTCTATTGGTCCCAACGACTATATTGCTTCGTCATGGTGAAGTGCCATGTGATGTTGTTCTGTTATCCCGACAAAGCTCCAATTTTTCAAATTTTCCTTCTATGAAGTTCCCTCTTGAACCTTCTGTAACTTGTCGATCTTAGCTTTCTTCTTACTTAGCTTCCTATATTTCTTTCCAGTGAGCTTCGTATCGGTATGCCTTTTTCCATTCTGATTCTTATCTTCTTTTGGCATAGTTACTTTGCGTTGTTGAGATTCTTTCCTAAGATTCGAGGGTGATACTTCTTCTTTGTCTGGAATAGATACTTCAATCTTCTGTGGGTCTTCTAGTGTTCTTGTAACTTCGTTATCTGGGTATCTGGTGTTAAGTAGCTTCGATCTATTCTTTTGTTCTTCAATCAAGTATGTGATCCTTCTAGTCATGAAATCTTTTAACTCTTGCTTATGCTTCTCTAAAACTTCTTGTGCTTCTTTCCTTTTGGCCTGGTCTTTTTCAATCCAAGGTTTTCCTAGCAACATAGTAAATGGGGCGATGTTCTCAATAAATTTAACAATCTCAAAATCTTCCTCTGTCAAAGTTTCATTGGCATTCATAGATATCTGGGTGAGCTTTCCACATAGGTTTATCAACTTTCCTTTAAATAAACCTATTCCTCCCAATGAAGGAGTCATAGCATGCTTCCCTAAAATTTCCCAAGTTCTTTTTGTCATGATAGTCACCTGTGTTTCCTCATCTAGAACATAGTCAATGTCGAAGTCTCCTATTCTTTCTTCAAGGCATTCTTTTTCTTTGAAGATCTCTGATAAGCTAACATGTCGGTGGGCATTCAGGGTTTCTTTTATCTGTAGCAATACTTTTTCTGAATCTTTCTGGGGTTCTACCATTTATGGATCTACCTTAGGGTTTTCTTGTCTCATGTTCATTTCTTCAAGCTTAGCAATCATTCTAGAGAAATCCAATACTTCATGGCCCATAGCTTTGCAACAAAGACAACTAGGTCTTCTCCCAGGGAATTCCTTAGCTAAATGTCCCAGTCTTCTCAACTGTAATAAAGGGTTAATCCTCTTTTTATTTTAAATGATCCACAACCTTTCCTGTACTGTGCGCTAGGTTCATAGTAGCTAACCTGTAAAAAATTCTTTCTAGGATCCTGCATCCACTTGTTAGTCCAAACATTCTTTCTATGCATAGGTATAATATATCTTTCACTATTATTATCATATCTATGCACATCAAACCTTTTTTCATCTATTAGTGCCCTAGTTTTCAAGCTAGGACATAATCTATCAAACATACCTAGATTCATACTTTTGAAACAAAAATTTCCACTTATCTTACTTCTATAAAGCACAAAGCTTTCAAATCTATAACTTTTCACTATTCTTACCTTTAACAGAGCACAAAGCTTGCAGATCTTACCTCTTTAAGAAAAAATTCTCACTTTAACCTTTCTCGGAGCACAAATCTTTCAAATATTACCTCTTTTCTTCAAATTTGTCCTCTTTTCTCCAGATGAAGCTTCTTTATTTTAGCACAGAGCTTTATAAATCAAGTAGAACATTGCGCACTAGGGCAACATATCTATGCATAGAGCTTCTCTTTTTATTTATTTCAGTTCCCAACAATCACAGTTTCAAGTCCAATACTTTGCACTTCAGCAGCAGATCTACACACAGAGATTGTCTTTTTCTTTATTTCAGTTCCCAACAATCACAGTTTCAGATCCCGACAACGAAACTATTTGTTGGCACAAGGGAAAATCGAGGGTTCAACACTACAACAACGCACCAACAAAACCCTAACTATTGGCCCTTTCGACAACACCTGTGAAGTAGATGAAGTCTCACCCGAGGTAGAGGCAGGGGTGGTTGCAAGACTTGGGTGTTTGCAACCTTAGTTGGGACAAATATTTGTGACTATAATACTTAATAGAGAACTTAGCACTGATAGTTCATCAATATAATAACACTATCTACTTCATAGATAAAATAGAGCATCGCATCATTCACTCAGATCTGATGTATCTAAGCACTTACCATAAAGAGGTAGATTAGATCTAACAGATTCAAGCACTAAGCATATTCACATAGGTCAGATCTACATTCATATACATCATTAGCACAAAGCATAAACAGATCTATCCATCTATATCAAAGCACTTAGCAAGTAAAGACATAAAACACATCAACACATAGCACAAAGTAGAATAACACAGTATTTATGTGGTTCACCCCCACCCTAGGGCTACGTCCACCAATTCTTCTTCTTTATTATCTTCGGTCAAGCTTCTTATAGGCACATAGCATCAAGAACCTACTCCATAGAAGACAGGATATCTATGCACACTTCGCTATATCCTTATTCCTTGAGCTAGGTTACAACACTAAGCTTCTTACAATTACTTTCACGTAACTCTGCAAGTTTCACACAGTATGCACATAGCACTTACGATCCTTCAATCACATAGATCTAGCACTTAGCTCACCGTCTACTAGGTCTCTTTCTACCTTGCCTAGAATTCTATTTATACATACAAAACTAGGCCTAAACATGGGTAAACCCATGGGTCGACATTCCCATACCCGTTACATATTCTCGAATCCCAAAAAGGGGCCGAGATCCCACGATCTCTTCTTCGTCTTGCACACGGTCTTCGACTCTATGTCGAAGTCCCAAAATAGGTCAAACTTGAACAAGGATCTCCCAAAACTTGGTCAAGGGCCAACATATATGAAGACCTAGAAAGAAGGATAGTTCTTCGAGTAATGACATTTCAAATTAATGTTGCATATCCGTTGCAAATTTTTGGCTTAACCTGTCATTAGTACTTCCAAAAATAATATCATCAACATAAACTTCAATTAATAAAATACTATCTTGAGTTACCTTGACATAGAGGTTGTTGTCTGCACTTCCTTTTCTGAACCCTACCAGCTGTAGATATTTATCCGGACTAGAGTACCATGCTCTAGGATCCTGTTTTAGACCATACAAGGCCTTCTTCAATTTACACACATAATCTGTGTTCTCTAACAACTGAAATCCTTTTGGTTGTTCTATTATCACTCTGTAAATTCCTAGAGGTTGTTATGAGGTAAGAAGAAACTTATCAGAGGTAACCTTAACCAACTGCTTTGAAACTGGAAGTTAGCCCTACCAGTTTCAGAGAGGGATCTCTCTGTGGGTTTTATATTTGTTTGAGTTTTCAAGACTTTAGGCTAGTTAGAAAAAATATAACCGAGTTGTTTGTATTGTTTTTGAATGAAGTGGTTGAATATCACTTACGCTTCCATTGGGCTATGGGGTCTATTTTTAAAATATATAAGTTAAAGACAAATTTACAAGACTCGTTTCACAGGGCGAGATAGTGCTAATGCTGGATTCTTTAGGAATAAAAATATGTTTTGCTAAAAAAGGTGAGATGTCAGTTAGAACAAAAAAGAATTTAAGAATTTCTTCGTTATAACATCAGAGGAAAAACATTTAAATCTATAAAAGATTAATAACAGAGTACACAATGGTAAGTTCTGCAACTTTAACTTCTTTTAAAGATTAGATTCAGAAAGACAATATGATAACTAAGAAGGAAAAACTTGTACGCAGATAGAGGGAACTTCACCAACAACTGACACTCAGGAATCCTGTGAATCTTTTCTTTGTATTACTAGAATAACCTCTTGATAAAAATTACAATAACTAGAGCTTGCTCGGGCATGAAGATCAACAACCCTTGATACTTCTAATTTGGAAATATTTATAATAAAAGTTACAACGACCCTATCATTAATGATCAGGACGTGATGGAGTCTGAGTCTAACTAACTAACTAACAAAATGAAGAAATGTAGTAACTAATGACGATGTGTCAAATATTTTATGCTAATTTCGGGTAAGACCATTGGTGAGTCATTCAGATGACTTTGAATGCACTAGATGTTGAGCTGGATGATGCTTTACCTTTACTCGATCAATTCACATAGCTCACCCCATCTTTGTGGGCTTGGGATGGTAACTTTCAACAGCCGGTGGTAGACTTCGTCCATCTTGGTGTATTTAGAAAAAGTCAGCTTGATGAGGAAAACATATTTAATTTCATGTTGTATACTGAGGTCATGCTGTAGAGTCTCCAAGAACGCTTTGCTTGTGATGCTGCCCTGTATTCCTGAAAACTTGGAACTGTCTTTTGCCATGGTAGCGATCTTTTTCTTGTAATTGGACAAAGTCATTAATTTATCATTCAAGACTGGTAGATCGGGAAGACCCTTTTTCTGTAAGGCTTCAATCTTGCTAAAAAATCTTTGAACTCCAATGTCCATGTTCTGAGCCTTTTCCTCCAACTGCAACATTAATCCTCTTTTATTCAACGCTCTTTTTACTTCGAGGATAGTCTATGTTCTGTCTTCGACTTTCAGTTCTTCAAGCTCTTCTTTGGTTTTTGAGTTCAGAAACTTGATGATCTTGTTGGCTGCCGAGGGCATTTCATCCAATTCTTTTCTTATCTTGTCAATGGCTTGTCATCTCTTTAACACCAGATCATGTTGTTCAAACATGATTTGCACCATGGGCCAAATCTCGTTTATGGAATTAGAGATATCTATCCAGATATTTTCCTTAGCCTCTGGTAATGTATTTCCTCCCACTGTTTGTTTCTAGAGCTGTTGTATTTCCTGCTTAAGCTTATCTGCTTCCCGTCTCTCAACATTATATCTTGTTTGGAAAGAATATTTAAGTTACTAGATATTTTCAACCTCCCTTTTCAACCGATTAATCTTTGTTTCTTGCAAATTCATTTCCTCCATGGACTTTGCTATCTCCATAGTTTTTTCCAGTGCTATCAATGGGGTTGCTGATGGAATTTCTGTAGTAGTGGTTGTTGGCGTGGCTGTTGTACTGAATTATGCTATGGAAACTTCACTCAATGGAATGAATTCCATCGGGGTCAATTGTTCCTTCTCTTTCAATAACTTTTCCAACTCTGCCTCCATTTCCCTGAGCTGTGCGTTCTGTTGCATGATAAGTTTCAACAGTTCTTCTTTCTCATTTTCTGCCTCGGCTATCTCTTTGGCTTGTGAAAATTCTGTTGGTGGCAATTTCAGTTGTTTTCTTAGAGATGCAATGTCATCATTATTTTTCTTTATCATCTCCTCAGCTGCTTTTACATTTGAGGGATCGTACCCAATCTTGAGCACCAACTCCTCTAACGATTTTACTCTGTTGTCTTCTGCAAAAGAGGATATCTTTTCCAACTTCAATTGGGTTTGAACATTGATTAAAGATACCTGTAACTTATCTGCGGTAGAGGAAGTATGTGCTAATGTGGAGAAGACCATTTCTCCAGTCTGTCTGTGAAAATTCATCTGGTCAACTCGATGGACTTGTTTAGTGTCAAAAACAATAGTTGACCTCTTGTATTTAGTGATCTCTTTGGGGTGAGGCACCTGTGCTTGTAGGAATGCCAGATGCATTCTTCCTTTCTCTATATCAAATGTTGACAATAGTTTGTGCTATGCTGTGGAGGTTTGATTCCAGAACTGGGAGTAGGTGTTATTAGTTAGCATCTGGTTCTTCTTTTTAATCATATCATATTTCTCAAAAAAGCATATAGATGCAGATCCTTGTGGAGTTTGGGTGGTCACAACTATCTTTGTCTGCTTCTTTGAAGAAGAAGTGGACACCACCTGCTATCTTCTTTCAATCACTGTGGCAGAGTAGGGCTCTTCCTCACCAGACATGTGAGTAGCATGAGTGGTTTTGGGTTTCTTGTTGTATACCTGAAAATATTTTGTTGATACCTCAGTGATTGAAGGTGAATCATCCTTTCTTGGCCTTTTTTCCTTGGGTATCTGAGGAGTAGTAGTCTGTGAAAAAGAGACCGAAGGAACTTCCTGCTGTTCATTGTCTACCAGAGTATTTTCCTCCCACTTTATTTGGTTCACATACTTTTCAATTTCTGGTTTGAGGACGTGAGCATAAGGTGAGGTCTTGTTTTTGGATATCATATCTGCAATGATCCCAGCTGGATCATAGTGCCAAATGAAATTGGTGTTGAACTTCATTTCCTGCAGTAGTTTATCTACCTCTTCTCCATCAACTCGATTGTTGCAAATAAACGGTCCAATTTTCCCTTTAATCCTCATCTGTTGTTTTTTCTTCAGAGACACAAAATGAATGTCATTTGAATTTATCATCTGACGAATATCTAGTGAAAATATCCGGACCGATACATAATTAGGCAGTTTATACGGAGCCAGTTCACACCCGTACACTCTGATTTCTATATGATTCTAGTATAAGAGCCAGTCCCTAGTCTTTGCGAGATTCGAAAGGCGCAGAACCCTTTGGATCTCATCATTTATCCTCCGCTCCGGTCTTCCACTAAGCATGCATACCACTGGATGATAGAATATCTCAATGAATTGTTTGAAAGTGAACTCAGTTGAGCTTCTCCTGAGCAGCAATGTCCATAAAGTGATTGCTTGAGGTTTTCCTTCCTTGTCCATCTTCTGCATGTGAAAGGAAAATTTGTCCGCTTGATAGAACATGAACATGTAGGCCAGTATTGAAGAATACCGGAACATGCCTTCTATAGGGAAATTTTCTAGTTGGTCATGCAGGTTCTTGGCCAAGAAACCGCTGTAGTCGAAATGGGTGGCCACTTTCTCTTCGGTAGAGAAAATGGACAGGAAACCTAAGATAGGTTCATCCACCCATTCGTCCAATAAATAACTGAGAAAACAACACAGTGTCGAGATAATCTGATTTCCCTTTTCAGAAAATATGGACGAGTGATAGGGAGGATTATTCTTGGGGAATTGGGCATCTTGTGGAA
Organism: Picea mariana; assembly: GCA_032191745.1. Taxonomy (NCBI): domain Eukaryota; kingdom Viridiplantae; phylum Streptophyta; class Pinopsida; order Pinales; family Pinaceae; genus Picea; species Picea mariana. Next base: position 104,871 of record JASDQU010100993.1, read on the forward strand.
GGAACAACTCAAATATTTGTGCTCTTTGGGGAAACATTGGGTTCTGATACAGTTATGTCATAATTTCAATTGTGAGGGGAGAAAAGGGTTCGGCTCTGGGTACTTGCATCATATGATCAATGGCGTCGGGTGAAATAAGGAAAAGGGTTTCTCCAGACGAAGATACAATGGCTCTCTGATCAGGGAGGTAGTGTGCTTGGCACTTGAGGGCGAATTCAGGAAAATGATAGACTTGGGAAAAAAAATACAGCAGGAGATTTGACTGCCAAAGCCCGATTTCATCGCTCTGATCGATGAAGGTGTCTCTAAGCCATGACTGCAGCTTAGAAAATTTGAATTCAGACTTGGTTTCTAAGATTAGATAGTCTTTGTCTGCTGATGGGATCCGGTCGAGATCAATAAGAGGTGGGAGAAAAGGATTTTCCTCTACATTTGATTTTTTACTTTTGGGCACCATTGATTTCCTCCAGTACCTGCACACTGAACACACATTAGTAGGTGAAAAACTCTGGTTGGATGAGGTGTTGTAGAGGAGAAAGAAAATAAGTCTTTGATACATAGGGAGTGTGACTGGAATGGGAACTAGATGAAACAGGATTGAATTTGAGTGAACGGGTATCAGTTGGGTGAAGAAGGACATATTAGATGAAAAACGAGTATGTGGCCAGTCATAAATAACCAACGGGTTGTTTAGAGCATGACAGGGTGAGGTGAAGGACATCTGACGTATGAAAATGATTATCGTGCAGAAAGGTGATTCGGAGATGAACGAACAAGATATGACCTGTAACGGTTAAGAGGATGGGAAGTGATGATGGGGTCGTGACGTGGAACTTGCAAAGGGTGGTTGAGGGATGCGACACCTCGAGATGGTAGTGGTGAGTTGGACAGATGGTAGGCTTCAAATGTTTGGAGAAGGGGAGTTAGGATGCAATGGGGTGATGCCATGTTGGGATGGGGCCCACCAGAAAACCATTTCATTCCAGACCCCCCCCCACTATCGTTAAAAAGAGAATGGTCGGGGGGGTCTGAAAAGCATTATCATCCGTCCATTCGAACGCCTGCTGCTAGAGCGTAGAAATGAGCGCTTCCTTTAACGAACTTTTCGGANCCCCCCCCACTGTTAAAGGAAGAACGATCAGGGGGGGGTACGGAATTATATTTCAACCGTAGATCTAAGCGCTAGTGTCTCAGCCGTTCATCTGTGTGCTCTCTTTAATCTGCCAGCGCGAAATCATATCTGCAGTGGAGACTTAGGCTTGCGCCCTTTTGTGGGTTTCTCATCTTTCCCTGCTTTTGTCACCATGGGGGTCAAGCAACATACTTTCAAACTTCAAAGATATGAATCAACATCGATCATCATGCATGATTTATTGAAATCAAGCCAACTAACCTATGCTCTAACCTACTTCCCTATGACATTTAGCCTAGATTAAATTGTTGGACTAAGAAATTACTCTACCTTAGGGTTATTTGACCAAGATTAGGCAGTTTGGTCAAATTTATTCACTATCTAGCCTATCTACTTGGCCAATATTAAACAGTTTAGCCAAGCTTATTCATTAATCCTATCAACATCAATTTAAAAGGACTTGGCCATGCTTAGACTGTATGGATCAAGCCATTGTTATTGCATGGGGATTTATTTAATTTCTTTTATGCCCTCTTTTATTCTTTTCTCATTTTCTTTTCTTTTCTTTCTTTTTCAGAATGCAGTAGTCTCTGTAAGTCAAAAACACTGAAGGGACAAAAATACAATCAGTTGATCCTATAAATTATAGGGTTATAACATGTTCAATTTAGACTTATTCTTCAAGTTCCACATTCAGAAAAGTTGATTTCATGTCCATCATATACGCTTTAATATTCTTGGAGCATGCATAAGCTAAACACAATTGGATTTATTCCATTCTAGAAACTGGGGAAATTGTCTCTTCAAAGTGGATTCCTTCAACTTGTGTGTATCCTTTACATACCGATCTAGCTTTTTTCCTTGTAACCTGTCCATCTTCATTTAATTTATTTCTAAAAACCCACTTTGTGCCAATCACATTCTCATTCTTTAGTCTTGGAACCAATTCCCAAGTGTCATTCTTCTCTATTTGATCCAATTCTTCATCCATGGCCTTATTCCAGAGTTCATCCTTGTTGGCCTCGTCAAAACTGCTTGGTTCAATCGTAGATAAGAGTGCTAGGTGTGTTTGTTCCGGTGAACATATGCTTCTTCTAGTCTCAACTCTTGCATCTTTGTTTCCGATAATCTGATCTGAAGGATGATTCTTCTGTACTCGTTTTCTAGGTGTCTTTGGAGGCACTTGATGAACTTTCTCTTCTACTTCTATTTGATCCTCTTCATCTTCCCCTTCTATGTAAATTTGTTCCACTAATTCATGTTCTTCTTCTTTTAATTCTTGTCCACCTGTTTCATCAATTGTTACATTGATTCTTTCCACAACTTTGTTCAACCTAAGGTTGTAACACTTGTATTCTTTCCTTGTACTTTAGTAACCATAAGTACTCCTTTTTTCACACAAGAGTCAAACTTTCCCATTCTACCATCTTCTCTTTTGATGTAGCATTTGCTTCCAAATACTCTAAAGTGCTTCACATTTGTTGGTCTTCCTTTCCACAACTCGTAGGGAGTTTTGTCACTATTGTTTCTGAGCATCACTCTATTTTGAATGTGATATGTTGTATGCACTACATGTGTCCAAAAAAATATTTGTCAATTTGGAATTCATTAGCATTGTTCGAGCCATTTCTTGTGTAATTAACATCCATAATGTTCATTTGTCTCTTAACCACTCTCTGAACCAATATATGAATCCATGATCTCGTCCACTATCATATATCTATCCAAACCTTCTAAGTGTTCTTACAAATCCGTCTATGTCCATACTTTCCAAGACTCTACTGCACAACTGTCCATAATGCTGACCCATTTATTACTATACTGTCATGAAGTCTTCACTACTACAAATATCAAATTGTATTTCTTCTAACTTAATGCACTAAATCTGTCTACTCAAACTCTACTAGCTACTCGTAGGATGGTTCTTTGGTCTGTCTCAGCTACCGCATACACTCCCCCTATCTATTATTCATATTATCTGGGAGTCTCTAAGTCGGATGGATCAGAATAATTCATCGTCATCTTCATTGGTGCATTCATCATCTCTTTGAGATCTGACTTCTTTCCTTCTGTCTGGGGATTCATCTTTCACTACAATGCCTGAAAGTACAATCTCTTGAACCCGTTCCTTATTTATATGTCCTTATTTTCTTTAATTTATTTTCCAAACCTTTATGTATCTGACATCTTTCCTTTTCTTTGTAGAATTTTCTTCATCTTGTTTTATTGCCAATCTTGCGATCTCTGGGACCTGGTATTTGTTCACATGTTCTTTGTGTTTTCTTATCCATAATTTCTTATATCTGATATCAGTTTTATATTTCATGGAAGTATCGATCATGCTTCTACAATCACTAGCTATGTGTCCATAGTTATGACATTTGTAACATTCAATGTCAGATGGGGCCACGTAGGCATTTCTTGCTTGAACATTTCTTTTACAATCCCTACAATCTCCAACCTTATTTCCAAAATTAGTATAATAAAAACAATAACCATAAAAGAAATTTGCATACCTGGTGTAGTCCTTCTTATTTTCTACCTTGACCGATCATGATCATGATTGAAGCTTCTTTTTGGCTTGAACATGGATGGTATTCTTGAAGGTGTATCGTCAAAAGTTTTCTTAGATTCTGGTTGACCATGATTCCTTCCTTTGAGTACTTCTGCATAACTCTTTATATTTTCTACATTCTTATTTTATAGCAACCTAAATTGCTTCTCTTCATTCTCTACACTTGATACAAATGTTTATGTCTTCAACGTTCTTTTTGAGCTTGACGATTTTACTTCTCAATGTGAAAACTTCTTCTTCAAGATTCTCAACCTCTTCTTGTTTCTTTAATATCTGAGACTTCATGACTTCTTTTGTTCTCTTCGCTTCTTCAAGTTGATTTTTTAATGTGATTGTTTCTTCTTCAAGTACATTATCTTCTTGACCAAACTTTGACTCAAGCTGGTTTAGATCGTTAGTTCTTTCCTTGAGATGATTTATCAATATATTCTCTCTCATTTCCGCTTCTTCCTTTTGTGTTGCTATGTTGGCTTCCCAATACTTTTTTTGATCTTTAAGATTTTCTTTGTTCTTTCTGGCTTGTTCTAGCTAAGTCCTTAAGTTCTTGAAGACATGTTGGGCTTCTTCAAAAAAGTGAGCACTTTCCTTTTGTTTCATCAATTCCTTCTTGAGTGACTTGTTTTCTTCTCTTTATTTTCTTAGTTCATCTAAAGCACTAATCAATTCTTCTTCATAATTGTCTTCCTTTTCAATTAGTTTTTCTGTCTCTTGGCATTCTATTTCAATATGTTTGCGCTTTTCACAATTAAAGAAAAACAACATACCTCTGTTGATTATGTACTCTTTATCTTCTAAACCTATTTGACATGGTGAACATATTTCTTATTGATCTGTACCTACATCTTCTTTGGCATTTTCTGAATCTACGATGGGTGAAGAATATATATCAAGTAAATTATCCCAAATCTCTTTGGCTGATGAATATTTACCAACCTTTTCTCTTACCGGATTAGGTAATCCTTCCCAGATGAAATCCATTTCTATTTTTTTATTCTTCTTCAATTCCCTATTGGTTGTAGTCTTTTCCCTTTTTGAACTATCATATCCTGTAACAAATGATAGACAAATATAATACTTATGTTCTTGTAAAAATACTTTTGCCTTCCACTCCACATCTCATACTTTAAACCATTCTGACCATTGAACAATGGTACTCCATTCTCAGAATAATCCATGATCTCCTTCCAGTGGTTAAACTGTTTCCTGAACGAACCTACTCTGATACCAATTGTTGGATTACTGAGAGGGGGGATGAATCAGTAATAGAGTAATTTAATCATTTTTAACCACAAAATTCAAGTTTCATATCAATGTAGAATTATCATCCAATATTTGCAGATTAAATAAACAATGAACAAATGAGAAATCTTACACATACACAGTACACCAATGTTTTTACGAGGAAAACCAAAGTGGGAGAAAACCACAGAATGTTTTTTCTTATATGTCTTTAAGAATTACATTCATTGGAAGAACCAACTTCCTTTGTTTTCTAGTTGCAACTGGAAGGAGGTTCCAACCCCCTAGTTTATGAGGCTAAAACCTGAGGGAAGCTCCAAATCCCCAATTCTTTGGCTACAACTAGAAGGAGGATACAACCCCCTATGTTCTCCGACTACAACCAGAAGGTGGCTACAACCACCTATCCTTTCCCCATCCAACCACCCTGTCATAGAAGTAGAATGATGGAACCATTGTCACACTATCACTGTGCAATATACTACCACAAACTTGTACCAATAAACCTGCACCAAACAACCTGTAACAACCTGTAATCAACCTGTACCATAAATAAGTGCATCAACCATGCACCGACCTATACCCCAAACTGTACCATCAATAAGTGCATCAACCATGCACAAAATATGTACTAATCATGCATCAAATACATATAAACTATGACTGATCAATATGTACCAACATCATCAACTATACACCTCATGTATGTGCCAACTCATCAACTACTTGTCTCAACCATGTACCCAACATGTACCTCAAACAAAATCCCTCATCAATTTCATCATGCAAATCCGATTTGTAACTTTGCAATAGACCTAGTGTATATGATCACATACCTGCAAACCTTCCTTAACTTTAACAACAAGAGACTAGCATTTTCATCAAACTTTACTTTAGTCTCACATGAATAATTTTGGATTAGTCAACAACCCTAACTTGAAATAATCATAACTATGTACCTGTAATGAATAAAGATCTGAAAATAGTATACCATGTTCTTCAGTTTCTTTTATGCAATTCCTCCAGGTTTCGCTACTTGGAACCTCTCGGAAAAGGAGTTATAGCAAAAATGACATACCTTGTTGAATTATGGTTTATTCTAGAGAGAGAAATTGTAGAGCGTGCCTGCAAAGAATATTTATTGTATGGATCTTAAAATCATACACAAAATATTACATACGATAATATAACCAATAAATTTGGTCTTACTAAATTTGGATCTGTTATGAAGAAGTTATGATGTTTTTACTCGAAACACATGTTTTAGACTAGTTTTAGGACTAGCCACAAATCTTATTTTCCATGGAGTGTAACTCCAAAAATACATCAAACCACAAGATGAAATTTGTATCATAGCTACTTGGATATTTTTCCTCAATGACCTCCATATTTCACGGTCTAAATCATTCTAGAAAAAAAATTATTGTGAAAATGGTGAGATGGCCTATAAATAACATACCTTAGAAAGCATCATCAAAAGAATTTATCCTCTCTTGAATTTTGGCCTTCTTTACTTCACCTTTCCTCTTAAATTCTCCTTAGATATCCTTTGGTTACCTCAAACACTTGTAGATATTCAATATGCTCAAGTTTATTTGAATGAGAGACCCTTGCCTCTTATTTATACTTTCATGTAGCTTCCTCAAGGGGTTACCTTCTAACCATCTTAACTCACTTTCCTTATTTTAGGGCTAACCCACTTCTAACCACTTGTCCACAATTAGTAAGTTCTCCATTAACTTTATTATTTAAATAATTTCAATTTCATCCACTTTGACTTATAATACACCCATCACTTCACTTTATTATTTAAATAATTTCTTCTTTGCAACCACTTTGACTACTTTGACCTTTTGGGGCTTCTAGATGACTCATGAGGGTTCTCCAACTTCACATGGCCATAACTCTCTAACCTTGAGGAGTTATGTGACATTACACATACCACCAGAAATGGCATGACATGTACTATCCATCTAGAATAGTCTTACCTGAAAATATATCAAAATTCATACCATTATCCATCAAACAATCTTGGGTCCATTACCCAAACCTTTGTGCTACCAGAATTCACTACAAGACTTTATTCAAGGGTTAACATCATTGACAACCAACCAATCAATCAACATAAAACATATCAATCAAAAATAGAATATTTGACCGTAAGAAGTCTCCTGGCCTGTCCCAAACCCTTCATACCACGTAGGCACCAAGCACACAAGACGAACTGGCAAGAATCTGAAGCAAAGAATCCAAAAGAAAACCAAACGAACTCATGATGGTATTAAAAAAAATATTTGGATCCATATCTGCAGAGACGAACAAGAGCGAGGGAGAAAGATGATGTAGAGGCCGCCAGAAGCAAGACTAGGTACAAACCTACAGGTTGGAAGGGAGAAAAGAAAAGTGGGACCACGACTAGGGGTTTCCCTAGCCGTAGTCTGCCCCGATAAATGCAGAGAAACACTCTTGAGATACATCCCTTATTTATGCAAATCATCAATTTATATATATAAATATATATGTTTTTATTATTAATAGTTTATTATTATTATTATAATTAATACGTATTATGTCATTAATATATATAATATATATAATGATGATGATGATGAAGATGACGACGATGACTATGATGATGATGAAGATGAAGATGAAAATGACGATGATGACAATGTTGATTAATGGTGGTCACAATGGCGATGAAGATGATGATTATGACAATGATCATTCCAATGACGATATGATGATGATGATCATGAAAATGACAATGATGATTTTGATGACAATAAGGAGTGTGTCATTTGTGAATTGGGAGTGGTTAATTTCCTTCACCCCTCTCACTATTTTAATGCCCATTAGGTTCCAATACATGATGATAATACCATATTTAGTTCTCCCACCAATATGTTTTTGATAGCTAAACTATGGAATCTAAATTACCCTTCAAAAAATTTCCTACCATTTCTAGCATATTACTTCCTTCTATATTTGTTTCCTAGAGGAGATGAATGTTTGGTCGATTTTCTCTTATAATTTCTCTTAACGTTTCCTTCTTTTCCCCATTACCCATTACTTTGTATTTCCTATACATAACCTTCACCATTTACTGGATTGCAATTTGGTACAATTTTCAAAGGCATTTTCCATTGTTGGTATAGAGGATAAATTGTGCCTCTAGTTGTTATTGCCTCTCTCTTTTAATTATTAGTTTTGTGGCCACTTTTTTGTTGTAATTTTTCCATTTCTCACTAATTCTCATCCTCCTGATGATGAACATTGATCCTTATTCTTTGTCACCATACCACTAAATGAGGGCTATAAGCTAAAAGGGGTAGGAGAGTATGAGAAAAAAATAGTTAATGATGGGGTACCAAGCCCGGAGACAGATTCCTCAAAAACTAAAGGTGAATCCAGGGAGCAAGGGAGAGGGGATAGGATTTAGGGGTGTAGGGGAAGGATCCAAAGAGGAGTATGGAGAGAATGAAAAAGAGGATGTTAAGGCCCATAATTAGGCCCTATGTTAAGGCCCCTAAGTTCCCTATGTTAAGGCCCTAACACTCATTTAATATTAGTTTATTAGTTATGGTTAGGTTGGATTAGATTAGGTTACATCGTGTCGATAAATTTATATAATATTTATAATAAATGATATTCATTTGTATAAGAATATTGTATTGTATAGGATGAAGGGTTGTCCTCCTTTGGGATTAAATATAATGAGGATGAGTTTATTCCTCCCCCTGAGTTTATTCCCTAAAAAAGATAGAGAAAAGGAAATTCCTCTTAAGCATGAATATTTCCAAGGTAGAAACGATGGAAAGCGATAAGAAGGCATGCATCTATCATAGTAAACATGGATGCTACCTTTAATATGATGCTAGGAGTGCAACAAAAATTCCATGAGCACCTCAATATCTAAGACTGGAATTTAATGGAAACATTGATAATAGTGGGGATGGAGAGAAGGGTTGATCTTACATCTAAGCATCCAATGAAAGGTGCATATTTGACATTAAAACATAAATCTAATTTATTTTCTACACATACTATATTGAGTCCAAAGGCCATGAAGAATTTGTTCTTCATGAAGATCCAATTATAGCGTGGATGGAGAAAGTTTACCAAAAATAAGAACAACAAAGAACATATAGAAAATGATTAATTTGTTACCTTCCAAACTCTAATGACATCTAGCATCCCATCAACCCACTTCATGCATGGTTCTCATAACATTATCAAATTGCATACATGATTTCATTGGAGGTTCCATGTCACCTAGTGGACCCACATTCTAGTTAGGTTATGTGGGTAGGTTTTCCATTTGTCTTAGTCAATTCACTACATTTTCCTTTCAATCTTTCTAGAATTTAGTTTAATTTTAGGATTATTTCCAACAAGATTATACTATGTTGTCATAAAACACAAAATATAAGAAGAAGCAAATTGTTTACTCCAAAGTAAAACTTTTAAGGCATTGGTTTACTCACCCTAGAGTCTAGTTCTTGGAACCACATAAGAAATATCCATCCCATAAAAGGAGTTGTTGTTGTCACCTAAAAAGAATCACTACCCAAAATTTGCCCTTTTACCTATGGGGCCCACACCGGGACAAATTTTGCAAATCAACTAAATAATAAATTTGAATGTAGGAAGTGGATCACAGATGTTTATTGGGGTCATTGATCATGTTGGAGCTATCAGAACCCAATTAAAAATTGCAAAAATATGAAAATTTGTTTTGTCCCATGGTGCTGACCACCTGAGGTGGAATTGTGTTTTCAAGACAAATGATTAATTCAAGTGGAGAAAGTGGTTGAGATGGTTTTTTCAAGGTCACTAGTCATATTGGGACTAACATGATCTGATTCAGAATTGAAGAATTATGAAATCACAACATTAAAAAAAGTCCCACTAGGATGCCAAGTTTCTCATTCTAGTTTATAAAGTACATGATAAATGCATCAAAATATATTGTGCAGATTTTCTTTGGAAATCCATCTATGTCTTCTATATCCATCATTCTATGGAATTAAAACCAGAGGTATTTTTTGTTTGTTTGTTAGTTTGTCCGTGATATGTGGGACTAACCTGTGGGTAAGAAACCCCGACTCGAGGGCATCTAAGCCGTCAAAATCACCCAGGAATCGCACCCGGCCTGAGCCACACCAACCCTTAACATGGCCGGATTTTTTGTCCCCACAGGTTTCGAACCCGTGAATTTTAACATCACAGAGTGCCTTAACAACACAATCTGTCACCGACTGTCCTACACCTCGGGGATGGAATTAAAATAAGAGGTATTATTCCCATCATATCCCTAATTTTTTCCAAGAACCCATGGAAAAGGAGTCTGTGGTTGAGTTCAAAAAGGGGTTTAATATTCTTATAATTTTGGTCACTCTCATCATTTATAACTTATCATTTATCACATTCTTCCATAATCCTATCTCCACATCCTTATCTCTCCACATTCCCATTTCTTTGCATTTCACCTAATTCCTCTTTATTCCTCCACATCCCTTATATATCCTCCACATCACATTCTTCTGCATCCACCATTCTCTCATTATCCCTCCCTCTACATCCCATATTCTTTCTACATTCCCCTTTCCACACCTCCACATCCTTTTCCAACATGGAAAGCAGAGATGTGAAGCCACCCATATCTTCATCCACTATATATCCTTCATTTTTCCCTACTTACCTTGCACACTTCCTATTGAAACTCAACCTATCACAACATTATGACACATGGAAAGAAGCACAACATGACACATGGTAAGTAGGTGGGCACATGGCATGGTGACACTTAGTAGGAAAGGTTTGACTGTGATGGTTGGATAGTGACATGGCATGCATGGACCAATTGATGGAGATTTCTAGCTTTAGTGTTGCAACATTAGAAGCAAAGGTTTACAAGCCAAATGAATATGATCTCAAAGTGCTCATAATTTATAGTGCTAACAACAATAATGGGGATGGAATTGGGGTTGGGAACCACCTTTATCATTTTAGATATATGTCATTTGTTTGCTATCTAGAGCACATGAATAAACCTCTTTATTATGATTTTTTACTTATCTAGGGTACTTGCTATTCCATTATTGTCACTCAAGGAGTTACCAATAGAACTGACTAACAATTTTGAGATTTTCATGGATGCAATGTTTGGGTTTTCACTCAACAAAATTGTGGAATAGTCGTGATTTTGTTTGTAAATATTCCTACAATATGGTGTGTTGAACAAGGAGACATTGAAGGGATAGGCCTCAAACCAAATATGTTGGTACCATGATGTATGTGCGCATTGGAAATTCCCTATCATTTGATGTAACATATCTTTGAGAGAACTATGTTTCTCCAAATTTACCTAGGGATAATAGAGTAAATCTCATAATCGAAGCCTAGTACTTTTCCTCTACTCTATTCAAGGATTCAAGATGGTGAAAACGTGGACCAATGGATTCAAGGTGATGTGGCCATGGGCCCATCACAACTCAAAGGTTTGAAGGCTCATGAATGGAAAGGTTGTATTACTTTATAATCAAAGTCTTATGATAAGAATAAATATCCTATCCCACTTTAAACCGATGTATGCCTATAAGAGGGCTACAATGAAAGGAAAAAGTGAACAAATCACCAAAACAATGTTGATACTGAGAGGGGGGTGAATCAGTATCAAGTACAATTTAAAACCTTTTTCAACTTATACTTAAACCATTCAATTATATCCAATGAGCAATGAACAATAGTATAAAAGTTACACCAATACACCACAATACACCATGCACAATATATGAGAAATAATCAATAGTTTTTGTTCAAGGGAAGTAATGACTTCCAAAGGTAGCTACAGCTTCCAAGTGTAAAGGGAGGGATAAACCTCCAAGAGGAAGATACAATCCTCCAATATCAAGAGATATTTGAACTCTCTATCCTTGCCCCTTCCTTCCACCCAAGAATATATGAGAGATAATAAAACTTTACATTAAATCATCACCATCAACCAATCATCGCATAGAACCTAATAATGCTTTCTGAGACTTCTTCAATTTCTGAAATTATTCAATTCTTGGAGTACTTTGATCCTGTAGATAATGTTACTCAATGTATTCTCTTAAACTCCTCTAATTTTCACTCCTTGAATCCTCCCCAAAAAAAGGTTATAGAAAGAATGGTAGACTTTATTCAATTCTGGTCTGTTCAGAAGACCCTACTTGTACAGCCTGCCCCGCGCTCAATAATTAACATATGATTCTGAAACTCGTAAAAAAGAAACTAAAGTCCGTACTGTTTCCAATGGAAGTGGTCCCACTTCATTTGGATTCTTTATGAAAAAGTTATGACTGTTTTACCCAGAACACCTGTTTATTGACTAGTTTCAGGACTGGTCACAAACCCTATATTCCACAGAGTGTATCTCCATAGTTATAGTGAATGAAGAGCTTAAATGTTTACCAGAGGTACCTTGATATGTCTTCTCAATACCATAGCGATTTCACCATCTGAATCGTTCTAGAAAAAAAGTTATAGTAAAAATGGTAAGATGACCTGAAAATAACATACCTTAGAACACATCACCAAAAGACTTCATCCTCCCTTGAAATCCGGCCTTCTTTTACTTCTTC
>JASDQU010100993.1:121722-136182 GCA_032191745.1 Picea mariana
CATTTCATTATCAAAATCCCGCACTTTCCATTAATCATCTTACACATTTTATTGAAAATAAACCAACTAACCTATGTCCTAACCTACTCATTTGCACCCTTAGCCCATCTTAAACTGTTGGGCTAAGAAAATACTCTACCTAGGGGCTATTTGACCAAGATTAGATTGTTTGGTCAAACTTACTTACTAACTAACCTGATTACTTGGATAAGGTTAGACAATTTAGCCAAGCTTATTCACTAATCCTAGGTACTTAAATTCAAAAGACTTGACCATGTTTAAACTGTATGGATCAAGTCATTGTCATTTCATGGGGCTTTGATCCATTTTCTTTTGCCCTCTTTCATTTTTTCTTTTTTTGTTTCTTTTCTTTTCATTTTTTTTATTTTTTTTAGAATGCAACACCATCTGCAAGTCAAAAACACTAAAGGGACAAAAATTACAATCAACAGTTGATCCTATATAATTATAGGGTTATAAAACTATGTTAAGTTAATAAACTTAGTGCCTAGAAAACTAAGCCTCCTTAGGACATGGTCAGCCTTAAAATGGGAGATGTGATGAGTAAAGTTTAATAACAAAATTTTCCCTTAAGAACTGTCACCAAGCCTAGTGAATCGAAAACCTAGGTCTGAGTAGAACCTTTGAACAAAAAAAAATAATTAATCCTGTAACAGGAAGTGGGGTAACAAATTCAAACTTTAATTATTAAATTAAAAATTATAATGGAGAATTAAATGTATTAAAAGAGTAAATGGTTGTTTTTGTCTACACTTGCTAAATCTGATTTTTGGTTAAAAATAAAAAGGGGGAAACTTAAAGAAAAAAGGGAAACTTAAAGAAAAAGGGAAATGTCTAACTTAGTAAGGAATCTAGCCTTTGGAACTTTCTATTTATGAACTCAACTAGGATTTAAGTAAGACATGAGTCATTTAAGAATTGTAAGGGAATACTGGGACACCGAGGAGTGCTTTTAGGAACGCTTTTAGGTGGGTTAGGGAAATAGGAAAATTAATTAATAAATAAAATTGATTTTCTGTTGCAACTAGGGGATCGGGCAACATATGTACGGGGGATATTTTTCCTAATTAAATAAATGAAAAATGAATCTAATGAGGGTTTGGGAAACTAATCACCTAAAAACTATATAAAAAGAATACCCGAGGAGGACTATGCATCACATCCGGTTTGTGTAACATTACGCTACAAAATTTTATCTTAACTGAGTTTCTCTTATGGGAGTTGGGATACCCAGCTCGGGTAAGGAGTGGTAGCTTGACCTTGCGAGTAAAGATGAGAGATAGCATTCTTTGGAATTGTGTATGTGGCGCCTTTGTGGTGTGGGGGGCTCAGGGGGAAGAAGAGAACCCTTAGCATTGGTTGGAAGGTACCGCTGAGGTCACGTGGGTTGGAAAGTGAGAGCTAAACGGAGGGCGCGCAGGACAATGACTTCAAAAAAATCGCATTTAGCTATGGTACGCATGTGTATATTTGTCTTGAATTGTAGTTAAATTCCCTGTATATTCATCTCTCTAATGTCGAAAGAACACATGCGTCATTGTGTTAAAAATTTAGTTAATTTTTTGTCCTTGCGAATATATGCATGTGTAATTTTGGTTGAAAGGAAGTTAAATCTTGTCTATGCGCCTTCTTGGTTCATCAATATTGGATGCATTACGTGTTGTATATTTCATTATGTTGAGTGTTACGGAATGTTTTACCATTATAGCAATTGGGGTTTTAAAATATTCTTGGGATCTGTTGTTGATTGAGCAACTCCCAAATCAATTGAACCTCACCACACAGATCAATAATAAGGATTCAATCTTGACTGTGTATTGTGTAATGAGTAATTGTTAAAATCATTTGTTTTGAGTAATCATTTTCTTCATGTAATCAATTGCTTGTGTTAAAATCATTTGGTTTGACTTTGTAATTGTGTAATGAGTAATTGTTAAAATCATGAGTAATTTTCTGTTGCCTCAACAAATTAATCATTGCACTCTCCTCATTCCACCTGTAATTGGCTAGAACTAATTTATTACTCTCATCATAATATTTTCTTGTGACCAGTGGCGGTGATTCCGTGTAATTTGTTTTTAAGTGTAAAATTTTGGTTCAAAGTCATTTCTCTTTCCCTTGCATATATATAAGGGTGAATCCCTGTCACACTCCCAAACATAAAAGAAGAATATAGTGTAAGAGGACTTCATTCAAATTCTGTAACCCTCATTGAAGAGTTTGCAACCTATGTAAGATCTCGATATTAGGTCTATCCAATGTAAACCTAGTGCTCAATTGAAGGTCCATACATTAATAAAGATGGTAATGTATCTTCAACCTTGCACTGAAAATGTGGCCGAAGATTTTAATCAGGACACTGCCAATCATCATGAAAATTACTGATCAACCCGATCCCAGTCACAAATGACTAACACCAACATTTCATTGCAGGAAATCCCATGCCTTCAATTCATTTAATGGGTGTGATGAAGGACATTCTTATTTCCTTGCATCCTATCCGCGACACTAAAATTTATCCTTAAAAGCTCGTTTAATTGGGACCCTTTTCAATAGGGAACGCCTGCAAATATTTAACATTTTATCCCCATGCAAAGTCCTTTGCGAAGTCATTTAAATAAAGGATTATTTGACATTGGTGGATTTATAACTCTAATTCTGAAATCCTTGGGCCACGTTATTTTTTCTAATCTGGCATTCTAATTTTTAATTATTCTTTTGTTTATGAAAATTCCCTTTTTGGACAGATTGTAGTGAAGATAAAATTTCTATTTCAGAGATTATGGGTTTAAGTGCGCCCAGACTTCATATCCTTTGATTTTTTTTCAACGCAATTTTAAACTACACAGAGGTTTTATATCACACGGAGATTTTATAATAATAGCAATAATAAGAATAATCATAATAGTCATAGTAATAATAAGAATAATAGTAGTAGTAATTTCTTTATTAAACGCTTCAGTTATTAATATGTATTCTAGTTTACTATATGATAGTTTTCAAGAATGCAGATCTTTTTCCAATCATTATTTGCTCTTATATACGTGTTAACAACTAGTGGTTGATCCAATAGTAGTTTATTCCTAGTATCCCCATGATTCACAAGAGATAAGTGCTAGGCTGGATATGTGTGGCTAATCCATCTGAGTAGAAGAGTTAGTGAGAGGTTTTTTTCAGTGTTAAGTCATGAGATCACATTTTCAACAACTTTCTAAGTCTCCAACAATTCCTATTTTGTTCTGAATCACGTTACTACTACACCTTGAACATTCGTCAAGTTCATTCTATTTGTACGTGAATGCTTTAAAGAAAATACTTTCCCTTTACAAAGTAAAGATCCCCCCTTAGGATCTTTATAACCATTCACACAAAAGTTTAATTATTTAGTGGTTAAGAGCTGGTAGTGATTCTTTCATAGGAATATGTTTATTTGGATTATGGCAGCTTGACATATGGAAGGGGATCTATTACATTGATTACCCCTTGGTCAGTTGGATGTTTAACAATTTTAATGTTTAATTTATGAATGTTGTGATCATCGCTCATACTAAATCTCTACTTTTTCAATCGTTTAATCATTCCTTAGGAATTTGGGGATCATCCTTTCTATGAGTTTTTGTTTTCATGACAGTTTAATCATTTAATTCAGAATATGTGGATACCCATTTTTGTTATTTGTTTTACAACAATTTTATTTGGTTAATTGTAATTATTGCATATTAATAAATTGGTAGTTTCTACTTCAGGGAGCTAATTGTAAATAGATTGGAAACATTGATGTGATTATGACATTAATTCCTTGATGAATGTTAAGTGAACGACGTTGCTTTAGATTAATAACTTTAAATTCCTTTACAACAGGGAAACAAGTAAGGACGTGTGAATTCACTAATGTTGTTAATGGAATCTCTTATCTGATATATTGTGATTATGATTATGAGTTTCTTTATTCTGTAATTGATGTAAGGGGGTGTAAATGAATGGAAAGTAAATGTTGCTTGATGATGGATATGTGCCCTTACTCTAAGATGGTGATTGGTTACTTATGTTGTGGAGTATTCCTTATGACGATAAATACAAATGAGTTACTTATAAAAGTTGCATCAATTTAAATGTATCGAATTTTTTGTCACGCTGCATTCATTTTTCTTAATTGTTTAGAGTGCCTTCGGTGAATGACATTGTATTTTGTATGTCAATGCCAATTGGATTTCATGCACATTGGATTTTCTTTGGGTTGTAGGTCTATACTTATTTTGTTTGTGCGTGGGTCCTTAGCGCCTTTGTCACAAGGTGGCAACGTGATACCTTATGATTGGGTAATTGCATGTGTTGATCGATAAGAACATATGAAACCTGGCTCAACATCATCCGACTACCGATGTGGATAATGTTTTTTTTATTTATGGTTGGACTTTCTTTGTAACATTTATTGTGATTGTCTCTCGCTCACCGAGAAGGTTCTAGTTACTGGTTGTTGAAGTTGTTGTGTTGGATTGATTGATGTTGTCCTTTGCTTAGTAGGCGTGGTATTGCATGTGTCAGGTGGGATGTAGACACCTCCTTGTTCCTCGGAACATTCTCCATCCTTGAGACCTTAAATGGTCAAAATTGATGGGAACCGAGGCTTGAGCGTTGCTTATGTGTCTTGGGGGTCCTAACCTTGTAGAGTAGGATGGGTGGGTAGTCATTTTTATTTTGTCCGATTGAATGTCGTATGTTGCTTCCTATTGCCTGAGGTGCTAGTATGCTAGGTCGTTATGTTCTTTGTTGTGTGATTTTCATTCTTTTTGTTTGTCGTCATGTTGCGATGTTGAATGTATAGTTGTTATTACTTTCCCACAAAAAAAATGTACGGGTTTTGTGTCACATGTTGTCGTAACGACTGGGGTTTTTACAGAAGGAGTGTATGTGGAACAATGACAATATTATGAGGCTCCAGGACAAGAAGACAAAGTATTCAGATTGAAGAAAGCATTGTATGGGTTAAATCAAGCTCCCAAAGCTTGGTATAGTTGCATAGATTCTTATCTGACATAGAATGGATTTTAGATAAGTGAAAGTGAGCCAACATTGTACATCAAAGAAAATAAACAAGGTAATATGTTAATTGTTTGTTTATATGTAGATTATTTTATTTTTACAAGTGATTTTGGCATAGAAGAATTCAAGTCATTCATGAACGATGAATTTGAAATGATTGATTTGGGGATTATGAGATATTTTCTGGGAATATTAGTTCATCAGTCCAAAACTAGTATATTTATTTCACAGTCTAAGTATGTTCATGAAATATTGAAAAGATTCAACATGATAAATTCAAAAGGATCCCCAGCACCTGTCATAATAGGATTGAAGTTAAGCAAGGAAGATAAAGGTTCAAAAGTGGATCCCACACTATTTAAAATATTAGTATGAAGTCTTACTTATCTCAAAGCCACAAGACCTTATATTATGTATGGAGTGAGCCTAGTCTAAAGGTTCATGGAAACCCCAAAAGAATCACATTAGAAGGAAGGAAAGAGAACCATGAGATATGTGAATGGAACAATAAATTTTGGCATTAAGTACTCCACTTCAGAAGATTTCAGACTCATTGGATACACTGACATTGATTTTGGAGGAAACATAGAGGATATGAAAATTACCTCTCGGTACACATTTCATTTTGGAATAGGTATGGTATCACGGGCATGAAGGAAGCAACCCATAGTGACTCTTTCTTCATAAAAAGAAGAGTACATCGAATTTACAAGCATAACATGTCAAGAAGTTTGAATGAGAAGAATGTTAAAATATTTGTTGCAGGAACAAGAGGAACCAACAATAGTATTTTGTGACAACAATTCAACCATCATGTTATCAATGAAACATGTGTTTCACAAGAAAAATAAGCACATTGATACAAGGTATCATTTTATCAAAGAATTGGTGAATAACAAAGAGATCTGTTTAGAATTTTCGAGGTCAAAAGAACAAGTTGCAGATATTTTTACAAAGGCTTTAGAAAGGGATGCATTTCAACATTTGTGCAGTAACAAATGAGTGATAGTAAAATGTAAACTCAATTTTTGATGAAAATTTTGTAATCCCACCTACTTATAATTAAGGGGGAGTGTTAGAAATAGTAATTACAAGTCAGTGATATATTCATGTCTCCACCGATTTGTCAGTCATTCAATTTGACAGTAGTTTTGTCAATGAGCCGAATTGTCAATTAGTTTGTCTATCTGATAGTCTGCAAATATAAAGCTGTACATTTACTCAAAATCAGTCTAAGTCAGTCGACAAGAAGGGAAGTTATAAATGGAGTCAATCTTTATCTTCTCAAGTACAGATAAGTAGTGGAAGATTTAGTCATATTAATGGTCATCTTTAATGTTGAATCAGTATTACTTCTACATGAAGTCTCAGTTGGAGTCCATATAAGTTTGACTCTTTAGTTAGTCGAAGATGATGAATAGAGGATGCAGAAATAATGCAGAGAGGTAGAAAGAATAGAGTTTGAAGAAGAAGAACAACAACAACTGAGGAGTTCAAGAAGTCTGAGCACAAGATCTATGTCTTTGAAGTCAACAAAATTCATTGGAGTCGAAGCTCATCTCGGTTATTGTATTTTGTATTCGCACATTACGTCAAAGTTAATATATATCAAGTCGTTTGTGTCTTGACAATTCAAGTGTATTTTGATCTTCTATCACATTTCTGAGTTTATGTGATAAACATAGCACTATCTTATTCTACATCCATAAATCATTTCATTAAGTGTGTTTTTCATAGTGTGCAACAAATCATGTAGTCAGTGCACTGCATAGTTAGTCTTGTGAACTCTGTCGGGAAGAGTTTTTGGTGCACATTATTTTAAACTGTACTACACAAAACAGTCTGTGCGTGTCTCAAATCCAAGAGCTTCCCTAGTGGAATTGTACGATGATGACACTAAATTGAATTATTTAGATGTATTATGGACCATGGATGGACAAGACAATTGTTTCATTCGCAGTACACAATCTTGGTGTGGGGATGACAAACGATCATCTTAAAGAACAATAAAGAAGCCCATGGAATGGAATTGTTTCTTCTCTCTGTTTTTTTCCTATACATTCAGATCACTAAAATTTCGTAGACACCGACAATTTGAAATTTTACTTACGTTTTGTTTCTAAATCTTATCGTTTTTAGAGAATACAGTTTCTAATGTTCTACACACACATTTCTCTGATATCCTAGTTTTTTGGGGTAAATGTTTTATGAATTGTAGTTGAATCATTTTCACATAACATTGTTTCTAATCTTTTACACAATTTGTTTTTTCATAGTCAAGTATAGGAATTTTTTTTGTGTGTCTGTCATTTTCCCGATAGCACCACGCTCGAGCCACACCAACACTTAACATGGCTGGAATTTTTGTCCCCTCAAGTTTTGAACCAGTGACTTAACATCAACGAGTGCCTTAAAAGCACACTCCGTCACAGAGTGTCCTACACCTCGGGGACTAGTCAAACGTAGGAATTGGTGCATCTTGACTACTATAATTTGTTGCCAAACAATGTTGTTTTAATATTCTAGTAACATTCTCTATGATATATTTTTTCTAACAGAAACGGGTATTTTTATGTATTATAAAAAATTGTCAAAATTCCAAAAAAATACAGACTGCAGGGTGCTACACCTCTGCTAATGTTGTGGATACAAATGGGTATTTCTGTGTCAGTACAAGATTTGGTCATTGTACTGTGTAGGCTACAAATTTTTCATGTGATAATGGCTATAAAACTATTTAATAAAAATAGAAATTTACAGTTCATAGGAAACCAAAGCTATATATTGGGTTGGTCTGAATTGTTATACTGTGTTGTTTGGTTCTCCTCTGCTTGGCGTGCTTCCCCACGGTGTTGAGCCTGAGTGCCCTCCTCCCAGACATGATCAGAGAAACCTGGAGCCATCGGGATGTGTTGGTCATTGCTAGCTGTTGAGCGAAAGGTTGATGATAACTAGGATTCGTCTGTGCCTACTGAGTGGACTTGCTGCTGAGGATTACCTAGACGATGGGTGATTTCTCCTATCTTCCTCATGTTGCGATTAACTCCCCTGAGCATAATTTCTAGTTCGTGGTTGTGCCTGATTTCCAGTTGTTGCATCTGAGTCTGAATTTCGGCCATATTTTTCCGGATCGCTTGATTTTCTTGTTGAAGTTCTCGATGTATCGAACCTGATTGTTCTTTTATGCACCTGTAGTCAGTCTCCAAGGCGTGAAATTGTTCGCGTAGGTATTTTGTGGCGCAAAATGGGTATGTGCAGGGGTCTCTGAATCTACATTGCATGGTGTTGCAATGTGTGAGGGGTATGCAGGCATTGTGCAAGAGGCTATTGAGGTTAGCTGGGAGGGAGAGTCGTGAAGGGGGGAGCGGGAAAAAATGTCCAGAGCCAAGAGGGAAGCAAGGAAAAGAGAGCGGGATAAACAATATGGAGTGAATCAGATTTCCAAGGCTTAACATATCGTTAAGAGTTGGGGTATCCATCGTGTCCCATGAGAGAGAAAGGATTTGTAGCAGATGAAGGTGTCAAGCTGATGCAGTGGGATGACAGATGATCGTCTGCAACTTTATACATAGATCCTTAATAAAGAGGGCTTGAGCGAGGGGGAAGGGAAGGCGTAAGGGGGGGAGGGGAGACACTTGGTTGGTAAAGTGCCACATGCCAGAGGGAAAGGGGGATAGAGAGGGCATGGGAGAGTGGGGAGGGAGTGGATTGGGGGTCGAGGCAGGGGGGGGTAGGGGAAAGGGGGGAGCGAAAGGAGGGAGGGGGGGAGAGATGAGTAAGGGAAGAGAGGGTTAGGAAGAGCGGGGGTGCAATCGGGTGGGTGGGCGCAGATATGATACTAGAGTCAAAGGGGAGGGTGAAAAGATGGTCGAAAATAAGGAAACCACACATAAGAAGGGGTTTGATTAGTGAGAAGGTGGCTCTACTCCATATTTTTGGTTGCTTTCGCCATAGTATATTCCTCTTAGTTTTTCTTTCACAAGATATGGAAGAAGCTCAGCCTCGTGAAGTTTTTTTTAAGCAAGTTTATAGTTGAGCATATGCCTTTTAGTGGGTCTTTTGGTGAGCTAGACCTACCCCGAAGTTCCTTTATGACTATTTCGAAGCTCCCCAACACAATCAGATTTTGAATGTTCTACTCCTAGGCGAGCTTCAGTCCCATGTAGGATGCGAGGATCTCTACTTTATTATTTGTTGTCTTCCCCAAACCCTGGGAATAATCGACAATTTTTTTCCCTCGGAATCGTAAATGTTTCCCCCCACACCTGCTACCCCTGGCTTACCTGTTGTTGCCCCGTTGAAGAAGAGAAGGGAGGAATGTTGTTGGCTTTGCGAGTGTGAGAATTTATTGTTATCAAGGTGAAGTTTCCAATATTGTTGTTTGAGGGCCTACCTAAGAGAGGCAAGGATGGCCTTTGATGGCCCCCGAATGTGAGTGACCTAGTCTTCTTCACTTGATTCTAAGGTGCCTGGGGATTAAAACCAACTTCCTTGGCTCTGAAAACTTTTGATATTAGGCCATAGATCTTAGAAAATATACTATGCATTGGGGGGAGCTTCTCATGAAAGATGGCTTGATTGTGAGCTAGCCATAGCTCCCAACAAACAGATTTGGGGATTTGTCTCCAAAGAAGGGTGAACTTATTTTTGTTTCTGAAGGTGTCAGCATATCTATGCTTTCAGTCGGTAAAGAGGTTAATCCAACTATCTGGGGGAAGGGGGGGATTGGAGAGGGGAAGGTAAATGAGATTCCAGAGATGGATAGTGAAATTTCTTTCCATAAAAAGGTGGAAGATGGTTTCTCAGGCTTCAAGGCAAAAGAGGCATCGAGAGGGCCCCTGGATGCCCCGCTTGAGAAGGTTTTCAGGTGTTAGAATTTTTTCGTGGACCAATAGCCAACAAAAGTTATTGATTTTGGGTAGCGAGGGGTCAGACCAAATCTCTTTCCATATTTTGGAGGGAGGGCAACCATGGTTTTTAGAGAGAAGATGGGTGTATCCTTCCTTGATGGAGAAGGGTTTACCACCGCATCTTCGGGAATCAGGGATGGAGCAGTTGAGGGGGGAAGAGCCAACTAGATTGTTGAATAAAAGGGGGTGGAGAGGGTTCAGAATATTTGGGGGGTTAGGTGATTTGAAATATACCCAGTCTTCATCATTGCTCTAGAGGCAAAAATCTTGTATCTTGAGGAAGTCATTTGCGCAACACCAGTATTTAAAAGGATGAAAAGTCGCAAGGGAACTCATGGGCTAGTGGTTGAGGATATGGTCCAACCAGATATTTATTGTGTCTCCATTTTTGGGGACCCAAGAGAGTTTGGCCTATATTAGCGGAGATGCATTTTTTAGAAGGTGCCATATTAGGGAGCCTGGAAGGGTGGGAATGGGTCCCTCTAGGCATATAAGCCTGGGGGATTGGAAGTATTTTTTTATAAGGGCTATCTTTGACCAGTCGGGTTTGCCCATTGTTAGGTGCCAGGCTAGTTTAGCTCCCAATGATATGTTCATTATAGCTAGGTCCTTGATGGCCGGAGCACCTTTATGGTAGGGCTAGAAAAATTTCTTCCATTTTATGATATGGAATTTCTTCATTTTTGTTTTGCCGCCTACCTAGAGAAAGCATCTTATGGCTCTAGAGATTTTCTCTAGAATTCCTTTGCGAACTAGTAGTACTGAACATTGGAAGATGGAGAGGGAGGAAAGGACTGATTTGATCAGAACGGTTTTCCCAGTAGGATTGAGCCAACGGCCTCCCCAATTATGAATTCTCGTTGATATCTTCTCAACGATTTCTAGACATGCTGAAGAACTATATGAGTTGTGGAAAATGGGCATTCCCAAATATTTGAAGTAGTTCCATGTGTTTATGATAGGGAAACTGAAAATTCTAGCAATTTGATCTTTTATGTGTCCTGGGACGTGCCAACCATAAATTATGCATTTAGAAGTGTTCATCTTGCCACCTGAAGCTATAAGGAAAGAGCTGAGAGCCTTTTGAAAATGGTTGGAAATGTATATTGTGGTTGCTCCCAATAAGAGGGTGTCATCTGCAAATTCAGAGTGATTTATTTTTTTTACCCCCTTCACTATGAGTAGACCAGGGAGCTTTCCTTTTCTTCGTTCCTCTTCCAACTTTCGATTGAGAGAGTCTGCCAGTAAAATATAGACAAAGGGAGAGAGGGGGAAACCTCGACGAAGACCTCTGCATGCTTTGAAAAAGTTGGTTGGAGGCCCATTAAGGAGAGGAGAGATCGAGGGATTACTGATGCAAGCTTTGATCCAGTTGCTAAAGTTTTATGAGAATCTGTAAGCTTTTAGGATTGAGAAGAGGAAACTATGTTTAACCCGGTCAAAGGTATTTTTCATATCAAGCTTGACAACCATACCAGGAATTTTTTTTTTCTTTCTTGAATGGATGGCTTCTTCTACCAGGACAATGTTGTCTCTTATCTGCTTGTATCTAATAAAACTTCTCTGGTTTTCTGAGATTAGCTTTGTGAGCAAGGGGGTGAGGCAATTCACAATGATTTTGGTGAGTATTTTGTAGGAGGAGTTGCAAAGTGAGATGGAGTGGAAGAGAGAAAAGTTGGAGTGGTTGGATTCTTTGGGAATAAGAGCTAGGAAGGTAGATTTTGTTGCTCCTCCGACTTTCTGTTTGTGCATAGTGTAGTTTAGCATTTTCTTTAGGTCCCATTTGATTTTGCCCCAATAGGATCAATAGAATATTATTGGAAATCGGTCAGGTCCTGGAGCTTTATCTGGATCCAGACTCCAAATTGCTTTGATTATTTCTTCCTCCGTGATATCTTGAGTTAGTTGGTTGTTTTCTGCTTCTGAAACTAACTCAGGGATATTTTTTAGCATGTCCGTAGCCTCCATGTGT
This sequence comes from Picea mariana, assembly GCA_032191745.1. Taxonomy (NCBI): domain Eukaryota; kingdom Viridiplantae; phylum Streptophyta; class Pinopsida; order Pinales; family Pinaceae; genus Picea; species Picea mariana. The sequence goes on from JASDQU010100993.1 coordinate 133,669, forward strand.
GTTGCTTCTTCCCTTGGTTGCTGGTATAGATTATTATCATGGTGGTAGGCCTCTTCTTTGACCTGATCATAAGAATCGATTTGTTGCCCCGAGTTGGAGGTAATGGAAATGATTATGTTTTTTTTCCTTCGAGATTGAGCTTGCTTGTGAAAGAAGGAGGCATTTGAGTCTCCTTCTTTTATCCAGAGGCTCACGGAATTCAGACGCTAGTGTTCTTCCTCCCTACATCAGGTAGCCTGAATTTGTTGCTGCGCCTCTTTTTCCTGATTCATCAAGGCTTCTGTAACTAGTTCAGATTCTATTATCTGTTGAATTTGTCTGAGCTGCTCTATTTTTTCTTGTTTTTTCTGATGGGGGTAGTGTAATATTTTTTCACCCATTCTTTAAGAGAAATCTTAACGGACTTAATCTTACTTTCCTAGACGAAGTTGGGGGATCCAGAGAAAGAGGTGGTCCAAGCTTGTGTGACAATATTGAGGATGGTAGGGTTATCCACCCAAAGATGATTGAAGTGGAAGGGCAGTGGGACAATGTTCTGAGGAGATAGGAAGGAGAGGTTAGTGGGTTTATGATCTGAGGTTGCGAAGGGGAGAATTTGGGAGGAGATGTCAAAGGGGGAGAGGAGGATGTCGCTGCTAATGAGAAAGCGATCCAGGTGGGCTGCAATATGTTGAAGGCCAACCCATCTATTGTTCCAAGTGTAGTTTCCTTTGGAGGGATTGATATATTGCATGTCCCAATCTGAAATGAGATTAGAAAGGTTTTCTGAGAAGGGATCTCTAACTTTGCTTCCTCCTTTTTTTCTCCTGGGGTTGAGGTGGGTGTTGACATCTCCCCCAATTATACAAGAAGAGGAATCTATGGAGTTTCAGAGATTTGAGAGAGAGCTCCAGGTTACCATTTTGTCTTTATAAGTGTTTGGCATATAGATATTGACCACGAAAATAACATTGTTGTTATCCTTGTTTTTAAGGACTGTTAAAATCCAGTTTTGAGTTTCAGAGATTACCTTAGAGCTCCATATATGTTCGTTCTAGAGTGTTGCGATGCCGCCATAGGCACCCTGAGAGCTAATCGTCTCTCCGTTGGTGTTATTGAAAAGTTTGCTTGTTGCTTCAAGAAGAGATGACGAGTCCATTTTGGTTTGTTGGAGGAGAATGACCGAGGGACTAACCATTTTTTTTAGATCTTTTAGTGCTTCATCTTTAGTTTTACTGCCGAAGCCCCTACAGTTCCAGGAGAGAAAAATCATTGGGGGGGATTGGAGGGAGCTCGACTGCCATGGACCGAGTGATCCATTCCTCTAGTTCCCGCTTTCCTTGTGGATGTATAGATTGTATGTTCTATAGTCTGTTGTTTTCCTTGATCTTTTTTTTTAGTTGTTGCTTCTTCTTTGACTTATTTGTTTGTTCGCTGCCCCGATTTTCTTGGCTTCTTCGGTGGGATCTCTCCTTCTTTTTCTTGATTATATTTCCCATGCAGGTTTGAGGTTGAAAATTCCTACTGTGTGGGCATATTTGCGTCTTCCATGGAGGGATCATCTGTGTCTGATTCATCAATGGTGTTGATTAGGGGTGGGTCAGGGGGGGAGGAAGAAATCACGGTTGGAGAGGGGTTCTGCTTTGAGGAGGTTTCTCCTAACACTTCATAGAGATTGCGGTTGAGGGGAGGACTAGGGATCAGAGAGGGAGATTTTTTGGGTGGGGTTTTCGGGGTAGGGTTTTTCCTAGAGGGTTCTGTCATGGGTTGAGGGCCTATAGATCCCGGACGAGGTCCGTTATTTTTATCAATGGTGTTTTTTTTGGTGACCTGTTGCCATCCGTCTTCTTGTAGGGGAGCTTTGATTTATGTGGACTGCTTGTTGTTGGGGCAGTTCTTTGCAATGTGGTCGTATTCATGACAGGATTTGCATTTGAATGGAAGTTGTTCATAGTCTAATTTTTGGATGTGAATCGAGTGATCTAGCTTTAGCTTGATTGCTTCTCGAAGCCCCTTTTCTAGATCTACTTTTACACAGATCCTAGTGCATGAGTAGAGGCTGGATTTGGGCGCTGCCCTTTCAATATATTTCCCTAGGGCATCTCCTATGCTTTTCAGAACTTCATCACCCCAACAATGAAAAGGCAAGTGTGGAAGCCTTACCCATACTAGCACAGCTGAAGGAATATCGTTTTTTGGTCAAAGTCAGAAATCCATTTGTTTAAATATAGTCCTCTTGGGTCAAACAAATATCGGTCATTTCTGCTTAATCCAAAGATCTATATGCCAAGTGTGGGCCAAAGGCCCATGAATTGACCAACCAGTGCTAATGAGGCGAAGGAAAGGGCTTTTCTTGTCGCAATGGTGCTCGGGATTGAGATTTCCGGGATCTGCTCCAATTTTTTGACATATTGAGAGGAGGTGGGCCGTGCCGGGGGAGAGCAAAGCGAACCCACGAGGGCCTTGAAGGCGACGACTTTGTCTTGGAAGTCCGGAGGGGTATCCGGATCCAGATTCTCCGAGGCCATGAGAGGG
>JASDQU010100993.1:136202-163333 GCA_032191745.1 Picea mariana
CTCTGGTTTTCTGAGATTAGCTTTGTGAGCAAGGGGGTGAGGCAATTCACAATGATTTTGGTGAGTATTTTGTAGGAGGAGTTGCAAAGTGAGATGGAGTGGAAGAGAGAAAAGTTGGAGTGGTTGGATTCTTTGGGAATAAGAGCTAGGAAGGTAGATTTTGTTGCTCCTCCGACTTTCTGTTTGTGCATAGTGTAGTTTAGCATTTTCTTTAGGTCCCATTTGATTTTGCCCCAATAGGATCAATAGAATATTATTGGAAATCGGTCAGGTCCTGGAGCTTTATCTGGATCCAGACTCCAAATTGCTTTGATTATTTCTTCCTCCGTGATATCTTGAGTTAGTTGGTTGTTTTCTGCTTCTGAAACTAACTCAGGGATATTTTTTAGCATGTCCGTAGCCTCCATGTGTGTTGCTTCTTCCCTTGGTTGCTGGTATAGATTATTATCATGGTGGTAGGCCTCTTCTTTGACCTGATCATAAGAATCGATTTGTTGCCCCGAGTTGGAGGTAATGGAAATGATTATGTTTTTTTTCCTTCGAGATTGAGCTTGCTTGTGAAAGAAGGAGGCATTTGAGTCTCCTTCTTTTATCCAGAGGCTCACGGAATTCAGACGCTAGTGTTCTTCCTCCCTACATCAGGTAGCCTGAATTTGTTGCTGCGCCTCTTTTTCCTGATTCATCAAGGCTTCTGTAACTAGTTCAGATTCTATTATCTGTTGAATTTGTCTGAGCTGCTCTATTTTTTCTTGTTTTTTCTGATGGGGGTAGTGTAATATTTTTTCACCCATTCTTTAAGAGAAATCTTAACGGACTTAATCTTACTTTCCTAGACGAAGTTGGGGGATCCAGAGAAAGAGGTGGTCCAAGCTTGTGTGACAATATTGAGGATGGTAGGGTTATCCACCCAAAGATGATTGAAGTGGAAGGGCAGTGGGACAATGTTCTGAGGAGATAGGAAGGAGAGGTTAGTGGGTTTATGATCTGAGGTTGCGAAGGGGAGAATTTGGGAGGAGATGTCAAAGGGGGAGAGGAGGATGTCGCTGCTAATGAGAAAGCGATCCAGGTGGGCTGCAATATGTTGAAGGCCAACCCATCTATTGTTCCAAGTGTAGTTTCCTTTGGAGGGATTGATATATTGCATGTCCCAATCTGAAATGAGATTAGAAAGGTTTTCTGAGAAGGGATCTCTAACTTTGCTTCCTCCTTTTTTTCTCCTGGGGTTGAGGTGGGTGTTGACATCTCCCCCAATTATACAAGAAGAGGAATCTATGGAGTTTCAGAGATTTGAGAGAGAGCTCCAGGTTACCATTTTGTCTTTATAAGTGTTTGGCATATAGATATTGACCACGAAAATAACATTGTTGTTATCCTTGTTTTTAAGGACTGTTAAAATCCAGTTTTGAGTTTCAGAGATTACCTTAGAGCTCCATATATGTTCGTTCTAGAGTGTTGCGATGCCGCCATAGGCACCCTGAGAGCTAATCGTCTCTCCGTTGGTGTTATTGAAAAGTTTGCTTGTTGCTTCAAGAAGAGATGACGAGTCCATTTTGGTTTGTTGGAGGAGAATGACCGAGGGACTAACCATTTTTTTTAGATCTTTTAGTGCTTCATCTTTAGTTTTACTGCCGAAGCCCCTACAGTTCCAGGAGAGAAAAATCATTGGGGGGGATTGGAGGGAGCTCGACTGCCATGGACCGAGTGATCCATTCCTCTAGTTCCCGCTTTCCTTGTGGATGTATAGATTGTATGTTCTATAGTCTGTTGTTTTCCTTGATCTTTTTTTTTAGTTGTTGCTTCTTCTTTGACTTATTTGTTTGTTCGCTGCCCCGATTTTCTTGGCTTCTTCGGTGGGATCTCTCCTTCTTTTTCTTGATTATATTTCCCATGCAGGTTTGAGGTTGAAAATTCCTACTGTGTGGGCATATTTGCGTCTTCCATGGAGGGATCATCTGTGTCTGATTCATCAATGGTGTTGATTAGGGGTGGGTCAGGGGGGGAGGAAGAAATCACGGTTGGAGAGGGGTTCTGCTTTGAGGAGGTTTCTCCTAACACTTCATAGAGATTGCGGTTGAGGGGAGGACTAGGGATCAGAGAGGGAGATTTTTTGGGTGGGGTTTTCGGGGTAGGGTTTTTCCTAGAGGGTTCTGTCATGGGTTGAGGGCCTATAGATCCCGGACGAGGTCCGTTATTTTTATCAATGGTGTTTTTTTTGGTGACCTGTTGCCATCCGTCTTCTTGTAGGGGAGCTTTGATTTATGTGGACTGCTTGTTGTTGGGGCAGTTCTTTGCAATGTGGTCGTATTCATGACAGGATTTGCATTTGAATGGAAGTTGTTCATAGTCTAATTTTTGGATGTGAATCGAGTGATCTAGCTTTAGCTTGATTGCTTCTCGAAGCCCCTTTTCTAGATCTACTTTTACACAGATCCTAGTGCATGAGTAGAGGCTGGATTTGGGCGCTGCCCTTTCAATATATTTCCCTAGGGCATCTCCTATGCTTTTCAGAACTTCATCACCCCAACAATGAAAAGGCAAGTGTGGAAGCCTTACCCATACTAGCACAGCTGAAGGAATATCGTTTTTTGGTCAAAGTCAGAAATCCATTTGTTTAAATATAGTCCTCTTGGGTCAAACAAATATCGGTCATTTCTGCTTAATCCAAAGATCTATATGCCAAGTGTGGGCCAAAGGCCCATGAATTGACCAACCAGTGCTAATGAGGCGAAGGAAAGGGCTTTTCTTGTCGCAATGGTGCTCGGGATTGAGATTTCCGGGATCTGCTCCAATTTTTTGACATATTGAGAGGAGGTGGGCCGTGCCGGGGGAGAGCAAAGCGAACCCACGAGGGCCTTGAAGGCGACGACTTTGTCTTGGAAGTCCGGAGGGGTATCCGGATCCAGATTCTCCGAGGCCATGAGAGGGSCGAGAAGGCCGAAAGGAGTCGGGAGGGCCGAGGGAAGCGTATAGGAAGGCTTAGGGTTTTTTTTTCTTCCCTTTATGGGGAATTGGGTTGTTACTAGTTGAAGGAATCAACCTTCTCTATGATATTACGGTTGATACTAGTTATTAATTTTTTTTTTTAATGTATAGAGTTGATTTAAAAATGTTTGACATCCCGTATTAATGAATCTTCTTTTAATTTATATAACTGATTTATGAATTGTTTTTTTAATTTAAAGAACTGATTTAAAATTGTTGTACATCCCATATACACAATCTCCTTCCATAATATACCTGCAGAGGTAAATGGCGAAATAGAATTAGCATCTGCAGTACCATCGGCCATGCTGTAAGCAATTTCAATTACCAAAGCACGTTTAGTAGAGTCGATTGGCAACTCATATGAAGCTGCCGCAACAGGTCAAACTATTTGCCCGAACAGTCAAGCCATTTGAGCTGGGAATCGGGCCGCAGTTTAAGCGTGGAGACTGACACGATCCAACTGAGCATGAATGAACGAACCTAAGGATCGTGACGCTCATCATTCATCGGATTGGAGATTAAGCTCGTTGGATTGGAGATTAGCCGTCGGTTGTGAAGCCATTTGAGCTCATCATTCATCGGGTTGGAGATTAAGCTCGTTGGATTGGAGATTAGGCGTCTGTTGTGCACAGGAAGCCTCTAGGCAATCTTTGCCAATGACGGAAATAAGCCAAGTCTAAATGTCAAATTCCTGCCTCCACTTCAAAGAATCAGCACGAACATTTCACAAAGACTTGCTCAGGTGGTCCAACGTTAGAGCGTTCAACTCCATACAATCTTCCTTTGAGCACCCACTTGTCTTCCTTTGAATGCCCATTGTACCATTAATGCCCACTATCCCAGATGAGAAATTACTTGAGACACTTTATGTGCTTTGATAACGCTGAGCCTGATAGCCATCCTGGCGAGATCGGTCGAATTTGCCTGCAATGATCCCGGAAACAGGCTCGACATTCTAGATCCAATGTCACGTCGCAGGCAGATTTCAGAGAAATATAGAGCGGTTGTTCATGCTTTCAATTTAGAAGAACATATCATATAGATATATATAAAGAAAACCATAGCCGTAAACCTAAATCTAAAAGCCTAATGGATTCGTCTGCTCTCTCAGACTCTCACGCACTTATATATATATATATATATATATATATGCGTTCGAAATGATTTTTTTTTAATGTATACCCGCGCCTACTACCAAAGTCACTTGCCATATGGGTGCCTATTTTACCTGTTAGTCCGAAAAAACATAATAATATCGAATAACCTAATAATATTTCTATCAACATTAGCTTTCTCATATTGTCCATCTCTTTGTTGTATGGCAATTTTCTTCAAATTTAATTGTGATAATGTTTGTAATGATTTCACAAATTTGGGATTTATTGGAATTTAATTTGCAATTTTGTTTCTACTGCCACTAGAAACAAACAAATTTGTTAGAGTAATCAATTCACAATTTTCTAGAAATGCCTCGAGGTCAATTGCTTGTCACACTTATTTGTTAACAAAATAATAGTTTATTTGTAACTATTATTTATAGTTTATATCTAAGGAATGAAAGAGAGATACGTCAAGGTCTTAAATATTGAAATATATTCCATCATGTGGTTGTTTCCCTTGCTATAAAATTTTATTGGTTGTGAATTGTGAATATATGTTATTTTCCTGTTCACTGAGGCTCCTAAGGAAAAATATATGTTACATTATTTCCAAAATTAATTTCATTCGGTACCAACATTCAAAGAATTGGAGACCTACGCTTTACCAAAGAGAACTATGTTGAGTGATTCATGGAAGATTAAGGAACTACACAAAGCGTAATCATTCATAGAGGTTCTTGTGTAGGAATATCTCATCCATATGTCGCCCATGATCATGTTATGTTCATTCATCAGGTACACGCCAATATTCACACAGCATGAGCTCCCTTCTCTTCCAAACTGTATAACAAGTTACACCACGAGTCCTCAGTGCTTTGATCCATCTCAACTTTTGGCAAGCAGTTCCATTCATGCCGACCCAGTGGGGGCGTCTTTAGGCGAATTGTTCCTACTTCTCCCATCGATGATACCTCCATGCCTATTAGTGAGGAGAACATATTAGCAGAAGCAACAACACTCGTTTGTGAAATCCTCGACGATTTGGGACTTTCAACCGTGTGCGGGTTGTCCATATTAAAAATAGAACTTCTAGCTTCAGTCATATAGATACAACACCCACCTTCATGTTCATTAGTGGTCGTCGGATAATTATGTTGTGGTTTCTCTCTGCAATTTATACAGATCTCCAACTTCACTAATAACTGCATGGGAGAATTAGTTATCTTAGTTACTGAATTTGCTAATTTTTGTTGGGATTCGATCTCGGAAACTCTAACCTTGTTGCTCCGATCATTGTTTCTTAGTTCACTGCTCAACGACTGATACGCAAAACTGATTTAGTCAGTGCTTTTGGCCAATTGATGCAACAAGAAACCCCGATGGACCGAGCAGATGTAGTAACTAGCATACCCCTAAAGAACGGAAGAGGAAATGCAGAAAATAACATTATGGAATATTTTGTTAATTTTATTTTATAAGTATATTTTTTCATGATGATAATTCTAATGGTATATTAAGTACTAGTAGAAAAGTGATTTATTGCAAAGTGTTTAGGTCAAAGTATGGTTGATAGGAATGGTAGTAAATATTTGAAACAATGTTATAGTATGTATAGAAGTATGGACCAAGTTGAACAGCTAATGTATAGAAGTATGATTAAAACATAGAAGAATCTAGAAGGTAAGAGACAAAGAAGATAAGCACGCCTCTTCTTTTTTTTGTAGTGAAACATAAGCAATATCCTTCATTTTTTCATACTATTCGAAGGAAAATGTTGATGCTATTTGCATTCCTTCTATAGTATTTGTGTGTAAAGTCGTCGTGAAGGTCAAGCCTTGACGCTCAATGTTTCCAATGTCAATAGTAAGCATTATTAATGTCACTTATTGAGAATTATGTATAGTAAATGCCCAAGCCATCTTAAGAGGAATTTGTTTCTTGTTACTCCTTTGTATAGTGGAATTCCCATCTTATCATAGAAGAGATATATAAAACCATTAGTATTATTTTAAAATAATTGTCTATGATAAATAAACAATAAGTATTATATATACCCATATGCAAGAGAATATATGGATAAAATCCAAAATAAATAAATTATTTGTAAATTCATTTTATTTAAAAGATATAATAATTATCTCAAACATATTAAAAGATAAGTCTAAATATTTCAATTTAGATACAATAGTGGATATATAGTGTTTTTTAATATAGTCTAGTCATATATATAGTTCTCTTTAATTTTCCATCTCCTATTTTAATCTCTTCATATAACTTTCCTCCAAAAGTACATTGTCATAATTTTATATAATCAAAATCCAAATTTAATCACGGTTTTATTTGATAAAAATCCAAATCAAAGTAATTTTTATTTAAATAAATAAAAAATTACACCTTTATTAAATAAAACTTACAATCTCATCCATTCACAAGTTTTTGAAATTTCAAAAACAACTCAAAATGCCAAAATTTCACAATTATAATGCAAGATATCAACTATTGCAATTTGATTTTTTTTTTCTATATATTTCTATGAGAGTATGAGAGTAAGACATTTTAATTAATTTAAAAAATGGAATTTATATGAGAGTAAGGCATTTTAATTAATTAAAAAAATGGAATTTCTATGAGAGTAAGGAATTTTCCACAATATTCGTATTCAACATTTCTCTTAACACGAGAATCGGGATGTGTCATACCATTTTTCTTTGGTTGAAAACGACGTTTGTTCTTGTCCTACGGTTTACCTTGGTATGGTTTTTTACCTCTTGCAATCAAAGCCAAATCTAAGCCACTTGAGTCCTGATCATAGTTCTACATTCTTTCTTCTTCTTGAAGGAGGATACCAACCAATTCATCTAAGGTAGGGGGCATTTGTCTAGCTGAGAGTGTTGAAATAAAGACTTTATAATCTTGCACTAAAACCTTCGAAGAAATTGTTACTAAATCATTACTGAAAACCTTTTCACCAATGTCACCCAATTTATCACTTAAATATTTAATTCTGGATACAAAATTATTAATGCTTTCATTGGCTTTGATTTTGATAGATAATAGCTTAGTTTTTAAGAATAAAATTTGGTTTGCATTAAAGGTTTCGTACAGACCTTTGAGAATGTCCCACGCCTATTTGGAAGTTTTACAGTCTCTTATATGAGGAATGATGTTGTCCTTTATGGACATACACAACAAAACTTTCTCTTTCATATCTCTCCTATCCAAATCTAGAAACGAGGAAACAACAATGGGTTTGGGCTCATCTCCTTTGACAATTGTCCATAGGCTATATGCCTCTAAAATGGTGGTCATCTTAAACTTCCAGTTTACATAATTATCACCATCAAGTTTAGTGGACTCATTTAAATATGAATCAACAAGAGGGTTTTTCATCTTCTACACAAATAATTCAGCAAGCTTTAACAATCATTCACCAATGGAAAACAAGGAAATTATTGTCTTTCTGACTACCTGGTACTTCTCCTTTTTGGTTCAATCTGTAGTGGACAACAAATCACTGGTGAGTAGCGAAAGACATATATTAGGAGTAGGCACTCAGCACAGAAAGAATTAATAAACAATGCATCTTCACACTCCATGCATGAATGATTCTAGTGCAATGCACACAGATAGCACTTCACCAAATAAGTAATTATAGCTATACTAGGACTGTGAAACACTCCATGCAGATAGTTGTTTTTTTTACTCACAGCTCCAAATAGTTGGTATAGTGTGAAAAAAATTATTTATCACTATATACTCGATATTTAGGTGTAATAACACACTATATATATATATATACAATATGAGTGGGCCTAATGGTTAATAACATTTGTTTCCTATTTGGAAGTCACAAGTCAAAATATAGAGATATTTGTGTATTTAAAAACACTATTTAAACAATGTAAAATTGAGATTCGGTAATATTCATGTGTCTCTACGATGAATAAAACCATTTTAATATTATTATGACATTTTGATGTTATTATGGTTAATCATGATTAGCTATGTTTAACCATATTTGAATTTAGTTATCCATGGTTGATTATAGTGACTTTTGTTTACTATGTTTGACAATAGTTGAATTAGGTTCACTATGGTTGACCTTAGTTAGCCATGGTTCATTATAGTTCGCAATGTTTGACCATCGTTGGATGTGTTTAAACATGGTTGAAAATGCGTGGACATGGTTGAACATGGCTAACCATGGTTGACTATTCATGGACATGGTTAAATATGGTTAACCATGTTTGACTATGATGAAGCATGGTTGACTATGGTTGACAATATTTGACCATGGTTTACTATGGTTAGACATTTTTTAGCATGGTTGAACATGGTTAACCATGATTAACCATGGTTGGCTATGGTTCCCATGTTTAAACATGGTTTACTATGGTTGACCATGTTTAATTATGATTGATAATGGATGACTATGTTTTCCATGTTTAAGCATGATTGACTATTGTTGAAGATGTTTGAGTGGAAAGCTAGCGGAGCTATAACCATTTGGAGAGAAGATTCTAGAGATATCGTGGGGGATAGAAATGATCACGCAAGGCATGAATTAAAGTGTCCAAAAAATTAATATGTCCAGTTGTTGGAGAGGGTGGCGTATCGAGCTCAATGACCAATTTGGATTGCTCCAATTGAATCTCCCACCAAGCTTGAGCAATGCCTTCAATTTGTAGGTTAGAGATATGTAATTTAGTCTACTCTTCCATCTATGGTGAAGTATTGAAGTAAGTGAAGGGACTACGAATCCAAGAATCGAGAGTCTCACCATTCATTTTCCTGAGGAACTTCGACAACTAAAAATGAGTGTCGAGTTGTATATTTATCGAAGTCCTACATTGTCGTAGTCGAAGTAATTCATGTAGATCCAGCACGAATTCTTCAACAGGAGTAGACATGGCGGAACTGAACTCCTCACTAGATATTTATCTTCGTGGTGGCATGCTTTTCATTCACGGAAGAGAGAGCGTATCCACTTGTAGAAGATACATGAATTTTATATCAAAAGTGAACTACAAAGTGGCCCTTATAAGGGTGAACGAGGATCCTTGAGAACGGAACAAAGGGGGTCCCAAGCCTTGATACATAGAAGAACCCTGAGAAGGGAGACTTGGAAGATCTGAAAAGAGTGTGCATTTACTAACTCAAGAGCATGAGAGAAAAAAAAATGTTTGAATCTTGCAGATTGTCAATGTTTCATTGAAACCTGCACAAGAGATCTAGCTAAATAAAGTATAAACAAAGTTACCAAGAAAGGAAAAGATTCAATATGGAAAAATGAGAAAATATATTCACACTACTTCAATGATCTGATGATTGATACATAAATGATGATCAATATGATACAATGAATGAGTGAAATACACTCATATATAGAACATAACATTCCATAATAACATAATGCATGCATACATAATAGCATAATGCATGCATGCATAACATCATAATAGTGATGATATAAAATAGAAAGTCTAAAATAGAACTAATTAGTTAACTCTCACTGAACTAGTGTGACGAAAATAGAAATATCTCCAAACCCCCCTGGACATTGTTATGGAGTAAAAAATGAGTCTCGGCCACTAGGCCATATTAGGTACTCATGTACAATGCAACTAATGAACACTGAAAAAATGAGGAAAGAGGAAAAACTACATGGGAACAAAACCCCCCTTTAAAAGACAATGCATCAAAAGAAGAAAATGGCAGTTGCTGCAAAATTGTGCTCTTCACTGCAAGACGATCCCACAAAGTATGAAACTTCTTCTCACTGAAAGTCTTCGTGAAGATGTAGAAATATTTATGGATCTGATGAAGTCCTTTGACAATTTGTTTAGATTTGTACCTCTTGATCATGTGGACCCATCTCCACCTAAAAATATTCCCTTTTGGTGGAAGTGGAACCAAATTTCAAGTCTAATCCTCGAGGAGTGAGTCATCCTCATTTTGCATGGCTGCTTGCCATAATGGATTTCCCACAGTTTCACTGTAGGTCTGTGGATCAGAATATTGAACCATATAGAAATGCATGGGCATCGTTGGTTCAAAAGATGAAGGTACATGAGAAGGCTCCTCATGATGATATTGAGCCCTCCTCGAATCCAATGGACACCCTATAAGAATGCTTGATGCCTGAAGTGTGAACTATGCCCGCTTGGGCATCTGCTGAAGCTTTGATGATGGCTTCTTATCTGAATGTATTACCTTATTATTTCCATGTAAAAAATCTGAGTGTATGGAATCATCTTTGAATTCTAAAGCTGATGGAAGAACAATAGTATCTGCATGTTGCAATGGAGGTGCATGAAAATTAATCTCCTTATGTGTAAGTTGAAAAGATGAGTCATCTTCAAAAAACTTAGTGAATTTATATAACCTTGACTTGTGATCCACCTCACCAATTGCAATGATGGAATTTCCATGCATGTTAAGTACGTAAACTGAATTTGATGTAAATTCAACCTTTTTACCTTTTTGAGTGATATGATAAACTGAGAGAATATTCATAGAAAGCTTTGGAACATGTAAAACATTCTCAAAACTACCATTATGGAGTTCCACTCTTCCCTCTCCTGCTACTTCTACTAGAGTATCATCCCCCATGAGAATAGGGGGTCTTGAGCATGGACTCAAAGAAGTAAAAACTTCCCTTTTCGTTGCCATATGATGTGATGCACCAGAATCTATAATCCATGAATTAGATGAGGAATTAATTACAAGAAGAGCATGATGATTACCTTTCTTAGGAGCAAGATCATCTTCCTTATTCTTCTTGACTCCTTCTGGAATGAAGTTTCCAAGGTTGTTTTTCTAAATTACTTATTCCATAAAATTGATTTGATTATTCATGCATATGGATTCATCATGATTCAGTTTATTGAAGTAACAACATTGATTTCCCTTCTTCTTCTTATTCTCTTTGGAACCTGAACTTGAAGAGTCTTTGGAACCTGAACCTGAAGAATCCTTGAAGGGTTTGGAATATCCCTCCTACTTTGGCTCTTGATGTTGTGATTTCCCCTTTCCTTTATGTTTCTATGATCCTTTTCCATCATGCATGGTGAGTGCATGTGCTTTATGATCCTTTATTACACCCATCTGAATTATTTTTTGTTTCTCATGTGTGAGAGAATCAACAAATCGATCCATGGTAAGCATCTTCAAATTTTTTTCCCATACGATACCTACCAGAATGGAAAGTGGAAACATAGACAACATATCTGGTCCTATCTTGGCCAAGATTGTTAGAATAAGTTGGTCCACTTATTTAGACGTATCAATACCACAATATACTAAGCTCAATATCAAATATTTAAACTTAGTAAAAAAATATTGTATATTATAAAAACTTTTCGGATCGAAAGTATTCAACTCTACCTCAAGAATATGACCTCTCATCTGATCCTGCTTTACAAACTGGATTTCCAAGGTGGTCAAGATCTCGTTTGGAGTCTTTCATGAGGAAACATGAAACCATAGATCATTTGAAATAAATTCAAGAATAATTCCTATGGATTCATCCTTTCGATTCTCCCATATCATCTTCTCAATTCTTGATCTAGGTTATGTTTATGTCCCCATCGTCAAGTTAGACAATCCTTTCCTTTTGAGTTGGAATTCTGCCTTGGGATTCCAATCAAAATAATTGTATGGTGTGACGATTACCACCAAGTTTGACTTTATAATAGGTGTCCTATCCATCTCTCTCATTGTTTTTGAGAACTCCTAAAAATCCAATCTCAATATACAAGTAAAAAACTAACAAATCACTGCAGAAAGGGATCTTTAAATGAAAATTCATATCAGTTTTAGGAGACAATCTTCCGGATTATTTTCTGATCAAATCATGAGGAATATCGCTAAACGGTTGAAAACCCCCTTGCAGAATGGGTCAATTTACTTCTCTTGCGATTTGTTTCCTCAAAAAGTTAATATTTTGGGATAAATCACTACATAAAGGTACGACCACAGATTCGTATAAGTTTCAGGAGGCGATCTTTCTTCTTACTTTCTGAGAAAACGGTGAATAATTTTTCCAAACGGTTGAAACCCCACTTGCGGATTGGGTCGATTTACTTCTTTCGTGAGATGTTTCCTCAATAAGTTAATATTTTGGGGGAAATCACTGCTGAAAGGTACAACCATGGTTTTTTCTTGCTGAAACTCTGATTTTCCTTATTCTTTAGCTTGTCTGGCTTGCTCCAAGCAACATAGCTTTGATACCATGTCAATTTTTCATCGAAACTTGCATAAGATATCTAGCTAAATAAATTTCAAACAAAGATTATCAAGAAAGGACGAAAGATTCAATATGGAAGAATGAGAAAATATATTCACACTACTCCAATGAGCTGATGATTGATATATAGATGATGATTAGCATGATACAGTGAATGAATGAAATACACTCATTTATAGGACATAAAATTCCATAATAGCAAAACGCATGCATGCATAATAGAATAAAAGTGATGATCTAAAATAGAAATTCTAAAAAAGTATTAGTCAGTTAACTCCCACTGAGCTAGTGTGCCGAAAACATACATTTCTCCAACACAGAAGACTTCTGTGTCTTGTCCTTCTTCCCTATGTGAAAAATACTTCCCAAGGAACCCTCTCTGATATCAATTGATCTGTAATGAGAGTGTAATAAAGGAGGGAGCATTGATTTCACTTGGTGTTCACTTTAGAAAACACCAGCAAATACTCCCTTACACAGAAACTAATAGAGGGTTCTCTAGTACACTTGGTGGGCAATGAATCATATCACCCATAAACTCACACACAATAAATATCTTTATCAAAAAAAAAAGAGGAAAGGTTCGAAAAAACTTCATCAAATCTTATTAGAGAGAAAGACATCCCTTTAATAATGCAGGGTGACTTCCTTACTTTGCATTATCTACACTTACAATGCTAGTTGATTCTTTATTTCTACAATGCCTTGCGTATTCAAACTCGCAAGGGTTGTTTCCTGCAACAATGCACTAACAAAGTCTAAATCACAATTTATTTTAGGAATATCCTTGCTCACTATACTGACAAAGGATTTATTACAAATATATAGACTCACTAACACCAACACATATCATAAATATACATAGTAAATATTATTTTATAATGCCTTGCTTACAGGACTGGCGAGATCATATTACGATAGAAGTTTCTAAGTGAATAATGATCCTCTTCTATTGATTTTCTAAGGAAGGTGGATGCCCTTCCTCATGGTCCATGTGTCTTTCTTTGTCTTCCTATTACCCTTCTTTTTGTTTTTCTTGCACTATTCATCTTGAGTTTGGCCATCCTTTCTCTGTCCCTTGTTCTATGAGTTAGGGGTACAATTTCCATGCTTCTATTATTGCATATTTTCATACCTGAACTATCAGCTATTTCACTGCTTAAATTTATGTTGAATTTTGACAACATATTGATAAGCAACTCCTAGTGGGGAGATAACTAAGAAATCCATCTCTGTTTGGATGGACCTATGTAGGACATTGTGGTACTTCAAAACTAGGTGTCTCTCAAGATATCGAACACTCAACTTTGAGTGCAGGGTATGGATTAACACTAGGGTGTGAGGATTACCACCAAGTTTGACTATATAATAAGTGTCCTATCCATCTCTCCCATTGTTTTTTAGAACTCCTAAAAATTTAATCTCAATCTACAAGTGAAAAACTAAGAAATCACTATAGAAAGGGCTTTTTAAATAAAAATTCCTATTAGTTTCAGGAGACAATCTTCCGACTTATTTTATGAGCAAACAGTGAGGAATCTCGCCAAACAATTGAAATCCAACTTGCAGAATGGGTCGATTTACTTATCGCGTGAGATGTTTCCTACAAAATTTAATATTTTGAGAGAAATCAGTGCATAAAGTACGACCATGAATTTGTATGAGTTTCAGGAGGCTATCTTTTGGCTTACGGTCTGAGAAAACTGTGAATAATTTTTCCAAATGGTTGAAAACCCACTTGCAGAATGGGTCGATTTACTTATTTCATGAGCCATTTCCTCAATAAGTTAATATTTTGGGAGAAATCACTACTGTAATGTACAACCATCGATTTTTCTCATTGAAGCTATGATTTTCCTTATTCTTTATCTTCTCTGGCTTGCTCCAAGCAGCGTAGCTCTGATTCCATCTCAATTTTTGATTGAAACCTGCACAAGAGATCTAGATAAATAAATTTCAAACAAATCTTATCAAGAAAGGAAGAAATATTCAATATGGAAGAATGAGAAAATATATTCACACTACTCCAATGAGTTGATGATTGATACATAGATGATGATCAATATGATATAATGAATGAGTGGAATACACTTATATATAGGACGTAGCATTCCATAATATAATTATGCATGCATGTATAATAACATAACAGTGATGATTTAAAATAGAATTAGTAAGTTAACTCCCACTGAACTAGTGTGCCAAAAATAGAAATTTATCCAGCACGAATGACTTCTTCGTTTCTCCTTCTTCCTTCCGTGCAGAATATTTCCCAAGGAAACCTATTTGATAAGAATTGATCTGTAATGAGAGTGTAAGCAAGGGAGTATTGATTTCACTTGGTGGGAACTTCAAAAAACACCAGCAAACACTCCCTTACATAGAAGCTAACAGATGGCGCTATAGTACACTTGGTGGGGAATGAAACGTATCACCCAGAAACTCACACACAACAAATATCTTTATAAAAAAAAGAGAGTAAAGATTCAGAAATACTTGATCAAATCTTATTAGAGAGAAAGACGTCCCTTTAATAATGTAAGGTGACTTCCTTACTTTGCATTATTTTTAATTACAGTGGTAGTTGATGCTTTATTTCTGCAATGCCTTTCACATTCAGATTGGCGTGGGCTGTTTCCCGTAACAATGCACTGATAAAGAGTGACTCATAATTTATTTTAGGAATATCCTTACTCACTATAATGGCGAAGGATTAATTACAAATATATAGACTCACTAACACAAACACATATCATAAATTAACATAGTAAATATTCTTTTAGAATGCCTTGCTTACAGGACTGCCAAGATCATATTACAATAGAAGTTTCTGAGTGAATAATGATCATATTCTATTAGTTGTCTAAGGACAGTGGACGCCCTTCCTCGTGGTCCAAGTGTCCTTCTTTGTATTTGAATTATCCCTCTTTTCCTGCGACTTTCACTAGTCATCTTGAGTTTGGCCTTCCTTTCTCTGTCCCTTGTTCTATGAGTTAGGGGCACCATTTCCATGCTTCTATTATTGCATATTTTCATATCCAAACTATCTGTTATTTCACTACTTAAGTTTCTGTTGAATTCTTGACAACATATTGACTACTTAAGTAATAACCTTCTAGTAGATTCAACCATTTATCTAGAGAATGTACATCTATCTGGACTTCACATAAGGGAATATAAAAATTAACTTGTACCTTGAATGGTGTCGTACCTCCAAAATGGCTTCTTTTCAAAGATGCCTTGACTGCCATCAGTAGTTGTCGAAGGATATGAGCTAATTTATCCATCATCTTATTCCTCTGTCACACGAGGGATTCTTCGAGCAATGTATTCAAAGGATATCATGCTCTATCTTCTCTCTTTTCTTCCTCCATGGGAAATCACTTGAGCTTGTGAGAGCGGTTGTCCCCAAGAAAATTTAACGTGACACCGAACTCTCTATACCCTAACCTTGTCATGGACATGCATCAAGAAATAATGAACAGACTACTATGATACCACTGATTCAAATTATATTGAGAATCAAATGAGAGACGAACAAAAATATAGCAGAGAACACATAAATACAGTGAAACTCAACTTCTGTTAATGAATAAAATAACATTATTCCGTAGACCACAAACTAGCTAGTTTGGTAGTAACTTATCTTTGCATATAAAGAGATGTTGGCTATGCTGAATCGCAACAACCATTACATCACACTCCATTTCATACTCAAGGGACCTCCTTCACCTTGATTATATATGAGAGAGTGAATTCCCATGATGCATGTGTTATAAATTGGTCTAAGTTTACAAAATGTCATAGGCATGTAAAACCCTAGGATTTCTTGGGAGGTATTTTGTCCTAGTACTAGTGTAGCCCAAGCATGCCTAATTGCGAAGTTCTGATGGGATCTAGTGCATTAGGATTATAGGCATATGAATAAGACCACAAGGCAATCATTAGATGAGGGTTGTAATTAAGAAACATTAATTCAGTGGAAGAGGTGAATGGCCACTGATATCCACCTGGATCACATTCAAATCCTAAAGTTGGAGCATCTACTGAGGTCCAAGTGGAACCAAAGAATATTGTATCAAAAAACATAGAAGAGACCCAATATGTGGCATGAACAATAACTCTCTTGGAAGAGGAAGTTGGAATATAAGAAGAGGATGTAGAGTAAGAAAAGGATGAAGAAGAGGAAATGATGGAATATGAGGAGGATGAAAAGATGGAAGAGAAGGTTGCAAGGGATAATGACCATCCCGCTATGAATTTTCCCAAAAATAATTATTCACCTTCTTCTGCGGAAATCCTGAAGAAAGGTTTGCATGCCTCTCCCTCACTAATAAGGGGAAGGAAATCAAGTCAAGTGTGAAGAGAGAAAGAGGTGGAAAAAAATATTCTATTGGTATATCAACTAACACTTATCTCTAACCTAATTAATTTCAGGAGAACTCTTCCAAAGTGATATAATGTTTTGTTTTTTACATTTTACTATTTGTCAAAATTCATTCTTGTACTCAGGTAAAATCGAGTTACTATAGAAAAAATTCATGTGCTCCTCCCTTTCATCTCTTTGACATGAGGAGGATAGCTCTGCAATATGGATCCATCCTCCAATTTTTTTTATTATTGAGCTGTTGATTTCGTCTTATTGGCAGTGAGAAGAGTCATCATCAATTATTATTCATCATCATTATTCATGGAAAAACATTCCATCTAAAATGACCCTCTAATAGTTCATAGGGAGACAGGAGTGGGAATGACCCTTTAGTACATCATAAGTGGGGTTAATCAGCACTGAGGAGTGTCATCACTTGTTATCGTTCATGAATGATGGTTGATTTATCATCATTATTCAAGGAAAAACATGTCATCTAAAATGATCCTCTGATTATTCATAAGGAGACAAGAGTGGAAATGACACTATAGTACTTCATAAGTTAGCATACTTTCATTCCTATCAAATTCTTTTGGGTATGAGGTCATTAACATCTTTCCTTGAGTTTGAGGAAAATGACACTTTAAGCTTGAAAAATATCCAAAAAACACCAATTTCATTATAATCATAGTAAAGGCCACCTACAATGGCTCCTATACTTTCTAGTAATATTTAATGTAATTTTTGTACACAAAAGAAAATACTACCATTGATTATAATTTAACATCATGAAATATCCTAATTAACTACTCTACTTAGGATCATCTTAAGAAAATAAAATGAAACACTTATCTAAAAAATAAAACGAAACACTTATCCTTAAACAAGTGTTGCATGGCAGTGTAGTCCCTGCCAGGGTGGAAGGGGAGTAAATGTGTGGGTTGCAAGTTGCAGTACATGTGGTATTCATGCAAAATTTAGTATTCCCGAATTAGTTTTATTTGAAATTTATAAAAAAATATTAATGTCTAGTACATGAACGAAGGTTCCTAGGATCTAGGTTTGATAGTACATGAAATATTTAATACATAACCAATGTAACCCAACAATTATGGTGTGGCGGGTTAGCGGAGTCACGAGTTCACATTTTTCATTTTTTATGGCCAACATGTTCTGTGAAATACATTTTGCACTCAACACTTCCATCATATACATTTTTCACCCAAAAATTCCATCATATACATGAGACTGAGTAATTTATAGAATATTATAACATTGTACAAAGATTTGTAGTAATTTATATAATGCTATAACACTTGATACATTTTGCACCAAACAATTACAGATTCACGGGTTGGCGGAGTCACGAGTTCACACTTTTCATGTCGAGCGTGTTCCGTGATATACCTTTTGCACCAAACACTTCCGTCATATACATTTTGCACCCAACAATTCCATCATATACATGAGACTGAGTAATTTATAGAATATTATAACATTGTATGAAGATTTATAGTAATTTATATAATGCTATAACATTTTTTACTTAATGAATAGTATAAACAATTATTTAAATTTTATTCAATATTTTTTTTTATAAGTAAGATTGTATAAAAGTTTATCAAAATGAAGGACTATAGAGAATTTCCATCGTTTCAAGCTGTAAATATTGAGCTGCCCTGAGGGGAAACTAGCTCAGTCAGTCGAACCGCTTCATAACTAAAGTGTAGACTGTTAATGATGCAAAAAGAGTTCAAAATTCTGGCCCCTAACGGTGGTCGTTACAACTATGGAAAGTGTAGACAACATAACTATAATGAGCATGCAAAAATGCATGAAAGGTCACAATGCACATGACAAAACAATAGACAAAAACAATAGATAGATCACCAGTATGGGTTGTAGTATGGTGATGCAGCCATGCAAAAGGCGCCAAATGTCATGTCCCCGGGAGGAGGCGGCTCCTCCTCGACTGGTGTTCGGTCCAGGTGCATGGTGTCCTCCATCTGTGATGGCACATGCTCTTCCTTATGGACATCCTCCGGATGTGATGGAAGCCTCTACTCCTCGCGTTCTGCCTCTACGTGGACCAAAGTTTCGAGTGCCAACACTGGTGTGGTGTCGAGGTTGTTGTTGGTTGGGTTGTTGTTGATTGGGCTACCTCTCTTGGGAGGTGATGAGCATCCTGTAATGCAGATACCAACTGCAGGATTTGAGAGGCTTTGTCATCCAGGGTCTCTAGGTAGAAGCGAAGGTCATCCATGTCTCGATGCAGGTTGAATACCAGGCTCTTCACTAGTGCAAGGCTTATTTGCCACTCGCATTCTGGGTTAGAGTTGGAACTGGCTTGAGATCGGGGTTGTTGTCATGAATTTTGACTAGCTTCAAGACCATCCATATGAAATTGGGCGTCGTGAGGCTGATCCTAAAGCGACTGGGTGGCCAGAGAGTTGGGAGGAGCCAAAGGGCCTTGGTGTGAAACAGAGGCCGAATTGCCTAAAGGTCCTAGGTTGTAGTCCAGTGAGGATCCTGAGAAATCCATCCCCTCCATTCTATTGGCAAGTGACGCAGCAAGGGGCGGGACAGAATCAATAATGTGAGTCGACTGCACCAAAGAGGAGGACGAGGTGGTCGAAAAGGAAAAGGATAACAGGGAGGGAGAAGGCAGGGGACGAAGGACCAGGTGGGGTCGATTTGGCTGCCAGGCTGACCCTCATTTTGACTTCCCTCATAGCCGGGGCATCTCTGGGATAGTGGGAGAGAGAAAATGCGCCAAGAATAGAGCAGGAGAGGACAAAAGTAGAGCAGGGAAAGGTTGGGCAAGAGGCCGATATCTAAGAAGAAAAACTAGGAAAGAATGACCCATCTGGAGCTGTTGGAGCAATTAAAATAGGCCGGGGAGCTAGTGAGGTTCCATAAATGGTCGCACGTGCAAAGTAAAGTCCGAGCGAGGGTGCTGGTCCGTTGAAAGGATGCGAAGGTAGAGCAGGGTGCACTGAGAGTAATGGAGGTCTGCCTCGAGCAAGATGAACTTAAAGTCACGAGGTAGGAGGGAGGGAGTGGCACGTGGTCGTGACGTGGCTGGTGCCATGGATGATCACTCCTAGCTGCTCCGCTCGACGTGTGTGCTCCACTAGCACCCCATCCGCGAGAAAGGGAATAAATGTGACGGAGTACAGACACATGGGCAGGAAGTTGAAGTACATGGTTTCGTGGGAAAAAACAAGAAAAATAGTGGTAATGTCTGTTACATAGGTTTGTTGACAAAAAACACAAACAAAATTAGCATTCCTGACTTAGTTTTCTTTAAAAGAAGGCATCATGGACACAATAGAAATTGAAATTTATGAAATGAAAGGTTCCTGGAGAGCATAATTTATACATACAAAAAATGTAATTTTACAAAGCGGAGCCCTCATTCCATACATAGCCAATTTTTGGATGGCAGGTTCTCGGGATGTCAGGTTGAAAATTGGGCTTCTTTTATTTTTTGCCCCACAAAAAGAACCGATAGTTCCACAATACACAAACTAACAATTGGAGTTCTGAACTACTATAATTTTAAGGGCGTCGTGTCCAAAAAATTTAGCATTCCTGAAATAGTATTATTTACATATGTTTTACATAGGCTCATGGAAAAAAAACACAAAAAAACAGTAGTAACGTCTGTTACATAGGTTCGTGGAGAAGAGCACAAAAAAAACTAGCATTCCCGAAATAGCTTTTCTTAAAACAAGGGTTCTTGGACACAAGAAATTGAAATTTATGAAATTAAAGGTTCCTGGACAACATAAATTATACATACCAAAGATGCAATTTTATAAAGCATATATTTACTTTTATACATATGAAATATGTACTTTTATAGAGTATGGGGATGACATTTTATAGAGCATGCATGAAGCCCTGAATCCATAGTTAGCCATTTTTTGCATCGCGGGTTCTTGGGTTGGCGGGCTGAAAAATGGACCTTTGTTGTTCTATGGCCTACAAAGAATACCCAGAGTTCCGCGATATAAAAATTGACAAGAGAAGTTTAAACTATTTGAATTGGAAGGGCCTCTGTGGCAAGCAGTAAGAAGGATAGGTGGTAAATATAAAGTAGTGAGCACAATTTTATGACATTTATAGAGAAAAAATAATAAAACATCTTACATGTTCCTGTAAATTTAAAGAAACATATATAGTTTTTGCATCACGGGTTCTTGGGCTGGTGGGATGAAAAATGGGCCTCTATTGTTCCGTGGCCTACAAAGAATACCCAGAGTTTCACGATATACAAATTGACAAGCGAAGTTCAGACTATTTGAATTGTAAGGGCCTCTGTGGCAAGCAGTAAGAAAGGCAAGTGGTAAAGATAAAGTAAACACAATTTTATGACATTTATATAGAAAAAATAATAAAACGTCTTAGATATTCCTATAAATTTAAAGAAACACACACACACATATATATAAATATGTGTGTGTGTGTGTGTGTGTGTGTGTGAGTGTGAAATATGTTATGTGAAATTTGAGTGAGTGATTTACCACATATGTAATTTTGAAAATGACCAAGCAGGGAAAAATATGCATAATTTATACATACAAAATATGTAATTTTACAAAGTAGATATTTATTTTTATACATACAAAATATGTAGTTTTATACAGTATGGGGATGAGATTTTAAATAGCATGCATGGAGCCCTCATACCATACTTTGCCAGTTTTTGGATGGTAGGTTCTCAGGATTTGGGGCTGAAAATTGGGCTTTTGTTGTTTTGTGGCCTACAAAAAAGAACTTATAGTTCTGCGATATACAAATTGAGAATCGGACTTGGGCACTATTTCAATTTTAAGGGCCTGGTGTCAAAAAAATTTAGCATTCTCGTAGTTTTTTTTACATACGGTCTCGGACAAGGAAAAACAAAAATATAGTAGTAATGCCTGTTACATAGTTTCGTGAAGAAAAGCACAAAAAATCCATCATTCCTGAATTAGCTTTCCTTAAAACAAGGGATCCTAAGAGAAGAAATTGAAATTTATGAAATTAAAGGTCCTTGGATAGCATAAATTATACATACCAAAGATGTACTTTTAAAAAGAAGATATTCACTTTTATACATATGAAATATGCACTTTTATAAACTATGGGGATGAGATTTGATACAGCATGGACGGAGCCCTGAATCCATAGTTAGTGAGTTGTTGCATCGTAGGTTCTGGGGTTGGTGGGCAGAAAATTGGGCCTCTGTTGTTCCTTGGCCTACAGAGAACACCCAGAKTTMCGCGATATACAAATTGACAAGTGGAMTTCGGACTATTTGAATTGTAACAGCCTCTGTGGAAAATAGTATGAAGGACATGTGGAAAAGATAAAGTTGTGAACACAAATTTATGACATATATATATGCATGTGTGTGTGTGTGTGTGTGTGTGTGTGTGTGTGTGTCTGTGAGAAATATGATATGTCATATTTGAGTGTGATTTACCACATAAATAATTTTGAAAATGACCAGACAGGGAAAAATATGCATCAGAAAGGAAGAGAATTGAAATAAAATAAACATAATGTCTTCACATTCAACAGAGCTGAAGATAAAAATGTAGGAACACATAAATATATGAAGAGACAAAAGAATAGTTTTGTTTTGAATATATGAAAAAAAGAATACTTTGTTACATATTTCTCGAAATTTAAATGCAATTGTCATATAAACTGGGATTGGGGCTCCCGCAGACCATAAGAGAAATATGTACAAGAAATAGGACTGGAAAGAAGAAGTGGGACATGGTAGAGTGTAATACCTGAAAAATTACAAATGGAGAGATATCAGTCATTGGTTATAGATTTATATTCAAAAATGGTGGAATAACTGGACTGATAAAGAAAGGACTATGACTATACACTTACAGGCATGGTACATATAAGTAATTTTGGTATTTTCTTGTTGATGCATATTCCTGTTGATTTTCGTGGTTGACCCGCTTGAATAACTGGACTAATAAACAAAGGATGTATAGGAATGTTCCAAGAAGTAATTTTTCTATTTGCTTGTTGATGCATTTTGATGTTGGATTTCGTCGAGGACCCACTTCAAGTTCTCTTCAATATAGCTTCTCAAAGGGGCGATGTTGACGTCATTCTGGATTTTAATGCTAAAAAGTTCATTTTCTAATTTGGTTAGATCAATAGAAAAATTACACAGAAACTAATGAATGTCTCCATTCTTCACCGAATAGCAAACTAGCCAGTTGTCCACGTCTTCCTCATGATATTCAAGAATCCTGTAAATTTTTTCTAGAGACAAGGCCTTAAAATTATCAAGTTGTTTATCAAAATCTTGCTTGGTTAATGACAATGACTTGACAATTAAGTTGGGGTCCTGGAAGTCGTTTTTCCTTCAGACTAATTCTATTTTGGCTAGCTTTGCGACTAATGTTTCTTTCTTTGATATTGTTTTCTCACATGACTGGACGATGAGATACAGGTTCTTCACCTTTTCTTTCCAGCATGCTTCTAATTGAATGAGCCATTTTGTGGATGCAAGACCATGTTGTCTTCTTGTCGTTTCTGGCATGTTGTTGACATGAAAGGAAAAACGGATGATTGTGTGAAAATAGAAAGTTTCTTCATTTTTTAGATCCGTCTGCAGAAGTTGGAGCAAGCTATGTGCCCTGCTTCCCACCAAATCCATATTTTGTGATGTTTCCCAGGCCTTAGTAATCAGTTCCATTCTTCTATTGATATTTTTCTCTACATATCCTCTATAGGAGGCAAGGAAGCTAGAGGAGCCTTTTAGATTTGTTGCAGGGGTAGAGGGAGTCGAAGGTATGGTTATTGCCAAGGACTGCCAAGCAATGGCATAGGAAACAAAGATTCCTCTAATTCCTTAATCCAGTCCTTTAGTTTGGCATTCTCAGCCTCAATGAATCGAAGGGAGTCATGAAGAGACTCTTCGGTTTCCATGTGAAGTTGGGAGATTTTGGACACCTGCATATTGGCAAGGTCAAGTTATGAACTATGTTTTCTTTTCTTATTTTTGACATCTTTTTTTTCAATAATTAATTTTTTTGATTCGCTTTCAAAAACAACACTCTAGAATACGAAGAATTCATCTTCATAAAAAAATTCGGTATCAACTATGTCCATTGGGTCTCCAGGCTAATCGAGTTTGCAGAATATGCTATCCAGATCAGCGTCAAGATCCATGTTTTCACCCTAAATTTCGAGCTGGTCCACCTCCCTTGCAATTCTTTTTCCCTTTTCCTGCATCGGAAGCTTACCAGAATTATCAAATTTATGATTGACTATTAATTTCTGGACCTCAAACATGAAGATGTTCATTGTATCTGTACATAACTGTTGTGGAACTTCCACTAGTAGTTTATGAAAATGTCAGTTTGCTCCAGAGGCTGCCTGAAATGAAGAATTGGAGGGCACAATATAACCTTTCAAAAACTTTGTTTCAATGCGTGCAAATGGAAAATATCCCCAAGGTCTTCCTTCATTAATGACAATGCCTATGCGTGCTGTATGGTGAGTTTGTAGAAGTAAAGTTTAATTATTGCATACCTAGAAGTGTGAAGGTGGCGGTTACGGTGAAGAACATTTAAGGATTGGAGGTTTTGTGAAGGAACTAAGCTGACGGCATGCGAATGACATTCCATAGTATTTGAAATTAACAGTGGGAAGCGATAGCAAAAGAGTCTGGAAATATTGCATTAATGGTAGAACTTCTCGAGCTTAACGCCCATTAATGACAATTTAGATGGTGCCTGTACGATGACTAGTTAGCATTAAAGATATAGAAACAAAACACACACACACACACACACACACACACACACACACACACACANATATATATTACTTCTTAATATGGACATGTGCGAAGGCGATAGAGACGGGGAAGAGCAAGCAAGAAAGCAATGGGCAAGTCTAAAAAGCAGTCGAACGGGCTTCAAATAAGTTTACAGGCGATTGCAAGGATAGAGGAGTTGTAAAACACGTAAAACATAAGAGGGCATGATGATGCAGTTCAGTAGAGGGTTTGTATATTTGCGGAATTGTGGGAAACTAGGTAAGTATGGAAACTGTGATTTTCTGCAGGCTTCCAAGGAGCATAGCGAAGGGAAGCATGTATAGTCTTTGGATCGTGGGTTCTCAGGCTGGTAGGCTGAAAAGTAGACCTCTATTGTTCTGTGTCTTGTAAATATTACCCAGAGTTGCCCGATTACAGTTCCGCGATATACAAACTAGCAGATGAATTGCAAGGCTGGGGGGCCCATGATGGCAATTTTCAAGTACTAAAATATGAATATTAAATAGTGATACTATACAATTTAAGTAAACAAAATTACGAAATGAGTCGTAAGGTTCGAGTTTGGTTGCAACTGTAGATCACCAAAGTTTCGGGCGTCTGCGATATACAAAATGACAAGCGGATTTGCACGCTGGCCAGCTCAACATTGTACTTTTAGTGATTTCCACGATATACAAATTGACACATAGACTCCAGGGTTGGCGGGTTCCAAAAAACGAGCAATACATACCAAATATGTAGAGATCCCTTATTCCATACGTACCCAGTTAGTTGGATCGCAGACTTGCAGGATGGCGGGCTATAAGTTGGGCCTTAATGTTCTGTGTCCTGCAAATAGCACCCATAGTTGGGCGATATAGAAATTGACAAGTGGAATTTCGGGCTGAGTGGCTCATATTATAGCTAACATTAGTTTCAAGTACTAAATTATTAATAATGAATATTGATAATGGACAATTTAATTAAAGAAAATTAGCAAAGGAGTTGCAAGCTTCTAGCCCAGGTAAAATTGCAGATCACCGAAGCCTCCTGCGCAAGATTAGATGGAAATGCAATGTTCCACTCTGGCGTCTGGGAACCCGCGAGCATAGACATGTATTACCAAGTTTTGGATGCAATATGTACACTCAAAACACGGGAAATGAGAGTTTGATAATGCGCAGAGGAGATCCCGTGACCATAAAATTGGCTAAGGAAAGCAAACAGATTGGTCGTACTCGCAGTGCATATTTCATAATTCATGTGGAACACGAATTGTGTGGTGACCAGATCAGTATGTGTAGAAACCAGGGAAAACTAAATATGTACCTTTATAAAGTATGGACATGAGATTTTACAGATTATGTACGGATATCGCATTCCCGACTTGCCCACTTTCTGGATCGTGGGTTCTCAGGCTGGCGGCCTCAAAAAATATGTCTCTATTGTTCTGTATCCTACAAATAGCACACAGATTTCTGCGAAATACAAATTGACAAGTGGCTTTGTGTGGTGGCTAAGATTTTATAAAGTATGTACACTTTTTTGGATCGCAGGTTCTTGGTCTGCCGGGGTAAACAATGGGCCTCTATTGTTCCATGCCCTAAAAATAGCATCCACAAATTGGTGATATACAAATTGACAAGCGGATTTGCGGACCAATACATACAAAATATGCATATATCCCATATTGTGGGTTGGCGATCTACAAATTGGGCCTCTAATGTTCTATGTGCTCCAAACAGCATCTATAGTTGGGCGATATAGAAACTAACAAGTGGACTTCCAGGCTCGATGGCTCAGCATAGTATTTATGTTCGATGGAGAACCTACGGGTTGGTGTGCCCTAAGCGTAAAATGAGAAAATAAAAGAACACATCTGAAAACAAGTTCGACAAATACAGATAGAGTAAATGGAAAATTGTTTAGTATGGAACATGGACAGATTTTGATAACGCGTAGAGGGGAACCTGCGGCCATAAAATTGGATAAGGAAACTGAAGGGCTCGGTGCGACTTGGAGTGCATATTTCATAATTCATGTCGAACACGAACTGTGTGGCGACCAGATCAGTATGTCTAGAAACCAGGAAAAACTAAATATGTACCTTTATAAAGTATGGACATGAGATTTTACAGAGCATGTAGGGATATCACATTCCATAATTGGCCATTTTCTGGATCATAGGTTCTCGGGCAGGCGGGCGCAAAAAATAGGTCTCTATTGTTTCGTGTCCTACCAATAGCACACAGACTTCCACGAAATACAAATTGACAAGCGGACTTGCGAGGTGGCTGAGATTTTATAGAGTATGTACACCTTTTTGCATCGTGGGCTCTCCATCCGCTGGGGTTAAAAACAAGCCTCTATTCTTTCGTTCCCTAAGAATAGCATCCACAACTGGGCATTATACAAATTGACAAGCGAATTTGCGGACCAATACATAAAAAATATGCATAGATACCTCATTCCATACTTAGGAAGTTAGTTGGAGCACACACTTGTGGGCTGTAAATTGGGCCTCTAACATTCTGTGTCCTGCAAACATCATCCATAGTTGGGTGATATAGAAACTAACAACCGGACTTGCGATCTCACTAGTTCAACATAGTATTTATGTTGGATGGTGGACCTACGGGTTGG
>JASDQU010100993.1:184784-204218 GCA_032191745.1 Picea mariana
GGCAGCCCACGCCATCCCTCTTTTCCTTATTTTATTTCTTTTCATTTAATTTATGTTCACAGTTCATTAATTGAACTCTTCAGTTTGATTATAACACAGTTAATTATGCTTATTTTTCTTTAACTGATTTTTTTTTTTGAAATCTTTAATAAATTACTTAATTTGGGTCATTACAAGGAGGAAACCCAGAAAAGGAAGGGTCCCTGGACTATCCAAGAGGACATGCAGCTGATTAGGTATATAAGTTTCCACGGGGATGGGCGCTGGAGCTTTCTGGCCAAAGCAGCAGGTATGCATGAATAAAACTCTGTGATTAAATAAATCTGTTATTGGTTATCGTCTGCAGGGGCAATTTTGAGTGTTTTCTGCGTCGTGGGGGCTTATGGAACACATGGCAATTTGTTGCTGAAGGTTTTGATTAAATGTTTCTATGGAATGTAATGACCATTTACAGAAAGAACAGATATTAATTCGTTCTGCAGATTGGTTCAGGCAATACCTGAAATGCATATATTGTGCAGGTCTCAAGGGAACTGGCAAGACCTGCAAACTAAGGTGGGTCCACTATCTTCGGCCTGATCTCAAACGCGGCAAGATCACTCCTGAAGAGAAGCATTTGATTATCAAACTCCATGGTTTTTGGGGAAACAGATATGTATTCATAAAATGAATGTACGTGCTGGTCTCCAGTATTTTCATATGTCTTTTAAATATAATTCTAATTCAAAATTCAAATGGTCAGGTGGTCTCCCATTGCACAGAGTTTACCAGAATGGACGGACAGCGAAATGAAGAATTATTGGGGAAGAAGTATGAAGGAAAAAATGAACGTACGAGCTTAGTGTGGTAGCAACGTCATCGAGGCAGACAACCGAGTAGATTTTGAACGTTCAACAGTTTCTTACTGCGTCACGGCATCATCTCCATGAGCGTATGACATAGACAGTGCAGAGCCTTCGACCAGCTTTACAAGGCAAAACGGTGATGAGATAATGCTTCAGACAAGCACAACCCCGTATTTGCAAGACGATATTCCGTCACACACAATTCTGAATAGTGACGGAAATTACGATTATGGATTGCAGGGACAAATTCCCGGTCCTTTTCAAGTCAATGATGATGGGCAACTGAGCGCATCTTTCGAGGAAGATTTAGAAGAATAAAATAGCCACTGGTTACCTTACAAATTTTCAATTGGTTCTCTCTGCTATCTTCTGAGTTTTTTAGCACATGGCGCCACTCAAGATGGAAAAATACCGGCTTCTTCTTCCTATATGGTAACTTCAGTTGGAAATAGTAATTACAAGTGGGTGAGATCTTCACCTCTCCGTAGGTTTGTTAGTGAGTCAATTTGACAATAGTTTTGTCAGTTAGTTGTATTGTCTGTCAATCAATCTCTCTCACAGTTTGCAAATGTAAAGTTGTATGTTTACTCAAGCAGGGGAGTTATAAATGGAGTCAATATTTATCTTATCGAGTTCAGTTAAGTAGTTGAAGAGTTATCTGTATTAATGCTCGTCTTTAATGTTGAGTCACTCTTACTTCTACAAGAAATCTAGTCGGAGTCCATATAAAGTCTTTAGTTAGTTGAAAATGATGCAAAGAAGATGCAAAAATGATCCAAAGAAGATGCAGAGAAGTAGAAAGAATAGTGTGAAGAAAAACAACCGTAGCAACTGAGGAGTTGAAGAAGTCTCAGCACAAGATCTGTGTCTGTGAAGTTAGCAGAAGTCATTGGAGTCGAAGTTCATCTCAATTATTGTATTTTGTAATCACGCACTGCATCGAAGTTAATATATATCAACTAGTTTATGTGTTGACAATTCATGTGTATTTTGATCTTCTTTCATATTTATGAGTTTATGTGCTAAGCATAGCACTGTGTTATTCTGCATCCATAAATCATTTCATTAAGTGTGTTTTTCATAGCGCGCAACAAATCGTGCAGTCTGTACATTGTGTGGTTAGTCTTGTGAACTTTGTCGCAAAGTCTTTGTGGCACACACTATTGAAACTGTGCTGCGCAGAACAATTTGTGTGCATCTCAAATCCAAGATCTGGTATCAGAGCGGGTTGATCAAAAGAAAGTTAATCAAGAGAAGGTTATATCATAACAAGTTTATCAGAGCAACAACTCTATCGAAAAGTTAAATATGACTTCTACCTCAAATCTGCAACCTTCAACTTTTATAGGAAATAATTATGAGATGTCATCCTTGACCATAAAGGCATTGTTCCGAGGTCAAGATGTATGGGAGATAGTTGAAAATGGTTATGTGGAACCAGTAGATCAGACAACATACAATGCCCTCATACAATTTGAGAAGGATGGCTTGAAAGATCAAATAAAGAAGGAATAAAATGCATTGTTTTACATCCATCAAGCCATGTATGAGAGCATACTACCAAGAGTTGCATCAACAAATCAAGCCAACGAAGCGTGGGACATATTACAAACCTCTTATGAAGGTATGGAAAAAATAAAGACTTCAAAACTACAAATTCTTTGAAGAGATTTGGAAACTATGTCAATGAAAGATTGAGATTCAGTAGATTCCTTTTACACCCATGTCATTATCCTAACAAATTAGATTAAATCTCATGATGAAACAATAGAAGACAAAAAAAATGTTGAAAATGTACTTAGGAGTCTTCCTCCTAAGTTTGATACCCTTGTTGTGACTCTAGAAAAGAGAAATGACTTGAGTTAGTTTAGTCTAGATGAACTACAAGCTTCCCTCATTAATCATGAACATAAATTGAATAGGTCAAGTATGTCATTAGAGAATGCATTTTCCGTGCAATCGTCTATAAGTCGTGGAAGGGGAAGGGAAAAGCTAACTCTAGAAGTAAATGAAGAAGTTCTGTCAGAGGTGGACGCATTAACAATCCTGGAAATATTGGTGGAAGAGGTCAAAACCCAAAGACCAGTTAGCCAAGTGGTCAGAGAACTAACAAACAAAACATTAAGTGCCATTACTGTAAAAAGTATGGGCATTATGCATATGAGTGCAAAAAGAGACAATATAATCAGAACAAGCAAGGTCAGGTTTAGTCAAACAATGCAAATAACCAAACCAATCCTATGTTTATGCCGTGCGCTGAGGTAATTCCTATAGTATCCTTAGTTGAATGCAATGTTGCTCAAGAAAGTTCATSTGACATATGATATTTAGATTCAGGCTACAGTAACCACATGACAAGAAACATAGATTTGTTTTCTAGTTTGGATGAGTTAGTCCAAACCAAGGTTACACTTGGAAGATATATCCAAGTCACTATCTTAGGAAAAGACAGTATAAACATCTTAACTAAGMAAGGAGAAACAAAAGGTTATGCTTGATGTATATTAAGTTTTTGGTCTGAGAAATAATCTGATGAGCATGGGACAATTGTTACAGAAAGGATACAAAATCTACATGGAGGATAATCGCTGTGTGATTATGGATAAATGCCCAAGAAATCAACTTATTGCAACAATCCAGATGAAAAGTAACAAATGTTTCCATTGACATTGAAACCATCGAAGAAGTAGAATACAACACTAGTTGTTGGTAAAGAAAAAGATGCACAGTTAGACACTGCATTGACAATAGAAAGTGCACGCAGTTCGAATGAAGAAAATAGTGCGTGCAATATCAAGAAAGGAGAAAATGGAGTATAAATGCAGGCAACATTTTAGGATGAAGTGCAGGATGATTCCTGGTTATGGCATTTCAGATTTCTACATTTGAACTTTGGAGTTCTAAAGATGCTACACACAAAGGATATGGTAAAAGGTTTACCATTGATTGAAAAATCAGAAAGGATATGTGAAGACTGCATATTTGGCAAGCAACACAAAGAATCATTTCTAGTTGGCAAGTCTTACGGAGAAAAATCCCCACTAGAAAGTGTACATTCAGACATTTGTGGACCAATGCAAACTCCATCTATAGGAGGCAATACTTATTTTCTATCATTTATTGATGATTTCTCACGAAAGACATGGATTTTTTTCCTAAAGCATAAATTTGATACATTGGGTTGTTTTCAATAGTTCAAATCACTTGTGCAAAATCAAAGTGGCTATTACATCAAGTGTGTAAAAACTGACAGAGGAGGAGAATATATCTCAAGAGAATTTCAAAATTTTGTAAAGTTCATGGCATCTACAACCAATTTACCGTGCCACATACACCACAACAAAATGGGGTCGTAGAGAGAAAGAACAGAACCATCATGGAAATGGCGCGCAGTATGTTGGCATCCAAACATTTGTCAAATGATTATTGGGTTGAGGCAGTAGCAACTATAGTATACATCTTGAATAGATGCCTGAAAAAGAGTGTGAAGAACAAAGTTCCTCAAGAAGCCTGGAGAGGATTAAATCATAATGTGGCACACTTAAAAAAATTTGGTTGCGTCACATACGCACATGTTCCAGATGAGCTGAGAAAGAAGCTGGAAAACAAAGGACAAAAATGTATATTTGTTGGGTATTCTGAAGACGCAAAATCAAGAAATTAAAGCTTGATAAAATATTGTGAATGAAAGGTCTTTAATTATAATTCTAATATAAAGGACCTCAATTTCCACAACACAAATAGCTTTTTCACAACCAAACACAAGGAATGAAATCCCTTTGAAAGGTTAAAAAGTAAAAATGGCATCAAGCTCTTTGGCGAAGGCATTTAAGAAGAGGAAGGTAAGAGCCAATTTTTTTTTGAAGTTGTTGATGCTTTTGATCATTGATTTTTTTTTTTTAATTCAATTAAGTATATATTTGAGGTAGTTGATGTTTTTTGTCCATTAATCTTGATAAGGACATACAATCTTATATATGAATATATATGAATCGTGATAAGGATATACAATCTTATATATATGAAACATGATGATTCATTGGATGTTATAACAAAAAAAATGTGATTATTTTTCCACCAATGCAAGGAGATTAGTTTTGGAAGATAAACCTATTTTATTTTTTTATTACCCTTTATAAGAAACACCAATTAAGTTGAAATAGTCTAGCCATTATAGAATTGAATTGAGTGATAGACATCATGTTTTCGAACTAGAGATAAGCCATAATGAAAGGGAAATTAATCTTGGTGCAACTAGAATGTTCAAAAATGACACAATAGTAGACACATAGCACAAACAATTCAACTTGTGAAAAGAACATGGTCATAGGAAGACTAATACAACATAGCACAACCAATTCAAATTGTGGAAAGAACATGGTCATAGGAAGGCTAATGCAAAAGAGGGAAAATGAATAAAATGGTAGGATAAGCTTTGGAAGAAAAAATAAAATATTATTAAGTTATCCTTCTAAAAATCAAAATCAATATGGATAAAAAGAAGAGACATCAGAAATTCGTAAGTGAGTTAATAGAAATTCACTAACACCTTGATAACATTCAAACATAACAAAAATAACAAAAACTTACCCAAATGGCTATTGTAGCTTCTAAATGAATGACTGATAAGCAATGAACCAACCTTAGAATGGATAATGTTTGGAAGAAACAAGAAAACCAATTGGATTGGACTTCATATTCATTAATGTTGTTGCTTTCTCTAAGTTTCATAGAACTCTAAAATATCATGGAGACACTAGACAAAAAAATATGTCATTAAAGCCATGATTGACCTAAATGATGACTTCAATTACCGGTACTATACTAGTAGGAATGAAATAAAGAATTCCTATTAAAAGGGGTATAACACATGCCTTAATATCATCATGAACTATATATTTCCATACATTAAGGTGAGCATGAACATTAATTTCCATGTCCTGCATGAGAGTTCTTTTGAGCCAACCCCTTGTTTCTCAACTTCATTTTTTCCAACCCTGACTTCTAAAAACCCTTGCATGTTGGACTTTGTTTAATTAACACTAGAACACCTCATATAAAGACGCAATTTAATAAACACTCCATAAATCCATTCAATAAAAATTTATTTTTATCTTAAGAGAAGAGGGATCACCACTTGTACCTTTCCATGAAAACTCCAGTGCCTCTAATCCCACACTTTATGCAAATAGGAAACCTTTCCTTTCCACAAACCTCGTATTGAAAGCTTATCCTTTTCTTTAATATTCAAGGTACCCAATACTCAAAATATCTTACCTAAAAAATCCATAGAAAAAATAGGTAAAAAAACCCATTAAATGATATCGTTTTCACTCAAAAAAATTTAGACCCATGTCCTATAACCCCACCATCTACTAAGAGAAAAAGGGAAATCCCTAAGTGAACAGAGAAACCGGTTCATATTATTTCATTTCAAGTGTCTACACATAGTGTTTGATGTTAAGGTATGTAAACACTTACGATTTAGTTAACATCAACTAGGTGTAATTTGTATTTGTGTAAAAGTGTTTTTCTTTAGTGTTCATTTGTAGTTATGTAATACAATGGTCACAATATGTTTTAGACATAAAGTGATCCGACGAATCATATTCTCCTCAAAATTGATGGTTATATTCATCCCTAACTTAACACTAAATTGGTCCATGATCTCTATTTAAAGAGAGTGGTGTGACATTTGATGAATATCGACTACGAAAATCTCTTATGTAATTTTTTTCTTAAAAGCAATAATAGATTTCCCCAAGTGGTCGTTTTCATTGGGGTCGGGGGCTATTTCCTTGTTTAAGGGTTTTAACCATGTAAAAAAATTAGTTTATGATCTTTGATTTAGTTGTGTGAGTGGTTTCTTATGGCATTCATCATATGTGTAAATATCCCATTTTGTTGAACATGGTATTAGGTCTCATATGAAAACTTGCTCCCATTGTTGATCGAGATCTTCAACTTATTTTTTCAGATGCATCAAACTTAATTTCTCGGTTCTACTATTTCTATGGATTTCTCGACTAAGTATGTTGTTCCATTGCATCTAGA
This sequence comes from Picea mariana, assembly GCA_032191745.1. NCBI lineage: Eukaryota > Viridiplantae > Streptophyta > Pinopsida > Pinales > Pinaceae > Picea > Picea mariana. The sequence goes on from JASDQU010100993.1 coordinate 191,684, forward strand.
GTAGTAATTTGGGTTAGAACCACTTTTCATTTCCCGAAAAAAAGTTTCTATTTCCGAAGATATGATTTTTTTGTCATATCTAGAGATATAATGTTTGATCACACCTTTTCATTTTATTTATTATTATTATTGTTATTGTTATTATTATTATTTTATTTTTTTCTAAGTCAATATTTTGGTTTTACAATGTATATTCCTGGTTTGCTACTCCTTTCAATTTACATATTCTCTTTGTTGTAATATCTAAAAACTAGAAATACAGCAGAAAGTGTTTTTTTTCCAGCATATTCTCTTTTCTAAGCTCTTTATGTGAGCTTAGCAAATCAGAAACATAGAGGATAACAGAGATATAACCCCAATATTGTTAATTTTTTAAGTTTTTCTTTTTGAAATTTCTTTTGTTTTTGTGTGGCTGTGTTGAAGTTTTTTTTAGGAGAAATTAAGGGTTTTGGAGATAAGTGCATAGTTCGAGGCAAAGAGTAAAAAATAATTCCCTCTCCTCCTTCATAATGTTTGTTATATATTTTACATTAGCTCACTTGGTTGAAAAATTATTTTTTGAATAAGAGGACGAGTTGAAGTCTTTCTTTAATTTACTTTTTGAAAAGTTGATGCAACTATAGTTATATGAACTGTATTGTAAAGTGCATCTCACTTAAATTATAAAGGTGAATCACTATACATTAACTCGAATATCAGGTTTTTAAATTACTTTTTGCATTCAAATTTAATTTATCATTGTAAAAGTGATTCTCACTTATTTTATAAAAGTGAATAACTTGATAAATACCTTATTTCTAAAATTGAGCTTATAGGCAAAGTTAGAGAATGAAGGTAAATTATTCTACTCAGCAACCTTATTTTGCATTCATCACAACATGGACCAACCTATACCTACCAGATGGCATTTTGGCTACCTTTTATGCCTTTCTTAGAAAGGGCATAACTTTGACATGTAAAGTCCATTTTCAATGCTGTTTTTTTTTTAAATTGCCTATTTTTTCGAGATCTTTCCATGAAGACACTTAGTTTCATATTTTGAATCCATATTATTTCCATTATGTTAATATATCTATTTGAAGCTATATTTTCCTTACCGATACCAACTACTTCTTATGGAAATCCCATATGAGCAATGTACTATGAAGTAAAGCAATGTACTAGATTACTTTGGGGAATAAAAGGCCCCACTAATGCCACAATGAAATCTAAATGGGATAATAAAATGACAAAGCACATGGATTAATTAGAATTCCTATCTCTAGTGATTTACGGTTTCAACTTCAAGGAATTGGTGACCCAAATGAATCTTGGGATACAATGTAAGCCATATTTAGTAAACACAATGTGTTTTGAACCCACCATATTGAAAACCAATTATTTTCTTTAAATCCAAATCATTTCTCTTGCATCGAATATTATTTATCTAAGTTCAAAACTCTTATACATTTGCATAAAGATTGTAAGACAAATATTAGTTATGATCGATGTATATGTGTTATTCTTGCTAATCTTGGTAGTGCATATTCAATTTTCGTATTCAATTTTCACTCAAACATAAAAACTTTAGTGGATTCTTACACAACACCTTCTCTTGAGTCTTTTTGTGATTATCTAATTAGGGAGCAAGATAATTTCTTACATATTAGAGTGATCATCATTGCAAGTATTTCTAGCAAAGTATTAGTGGCCTAATAGAAAGATAAATACAATAATCCAAAGGAACATTATCCTCATAGCAACAAACAGAACTTGGCTCTGAAAACCTCTCAACCATTTTTTACTCTTGATTATGACAAAGGAACAAAATAAAAAAGTAAAAACATTGATATAATTTGAAAATTTTCTGGGCGAGATGGTCATCTAGAGTCCAAATGTCTTATAAACGTTGAGAACTTAGAAGCAACACTAAATAAGCACAACATAAATTTTGATTCTCCTTCTTCCAACTCTTCCTCTTGTGGACACGTGCTTTCTACTTATATTTTTTCCTTCAATACAACATATACTTGTTCTTCTAATGAGTGGCTTATTGATTCCATATGATCTTATCATATGGCTAAGGATAGATCCATTTTATTTCTTCTTAATGAATGTAGCACCAAAAGTATATTTGTTGGTGATGATTGGGATTGTTTCTTAAAAATTAAGATTTAATTTTTTGGCATATTTTTGGGCTACAAGGTTGTTGTATAAATGAAATTTAAAGACATCAAGTTCAAAGGTCAAGAAAATATGGTGGAGATAAATATGTAAAAAATAAATTTACAACTTATTGCAATACATAGGGAATTCAAATGCAAGATATTGTTCCATACACACCAAAACAAAATGATGTTTCTAAGAGAAAGAATTGAACTTTGAAGGAAATGACAAATTGTATTATCCAATCTAAGGGACTAAGTCTTCATTATTGGGCGAAAGCCATCACTTGTGTCAATTACATAGTAAATCATACTTCTAGAAATGATTTTAAAATATAACTCGCAAAGAAGTATGGAGTAAAATTAAATCAAATGTAGGTCACTTCCATGTGTTTGGTAGTAAAGCAATGGATCACATTCCTAATGAGAAAAGGAAATCATTATAACCTAAAAGTGAGAAGTGCATTTTTATTGGATATTCTAAAGATGTCAAAGGTTATAGACTTCTTGAGCTTCATTATTGCGAAATTATTGTTAGGATAGATGTGAAGTTTGATGTAAATCTCTCACGGTGCATGCCTAATTTGATATTTGTGCCATCTTTAGCTTGTGATGCATCTTCAATGTTTGTGCCATCTTCTCTTCCCAACTTTTATCTCAGTGATCCTCTTCTAGTTTCTTCTTTAGATGATAATAGTCATGTTGAAAATACATCTCCACCTCCAACCTTGCTCCAATTGAGTCCATTAAACATGAACCTATGGCAACACCACAACTTCCTAGAAAGGTTCATAAAACATGCAAAGTAGCTGGTGATCTTGTCAATGATTCTATAGATCAATGTCTTATAGATTCATATTTCTACAAAGCCTCCTAAATGTTGGGTAAAGTTTTAGAGACACATGATCTAGAAACATTTGCATAAGCTTGTGGCCATCTATATTGGGACACAACATTGAATTAAGAATATCATTCCTTAATAGTGAATGATACTCTAGATCTCGTCCCTCTTCAGAAAGGAAAAAAAATTTGTCATATGGAAATGGGTAGAGAGAACTAAGTATGCATTATATGGAATGGTTGAATGACATAAGGCCTAATTTTTTTACGAGGGATTCGCCTTTTTGTCTAATATCTTATCATGGTCATTCAAAACGGGGTGTTAAAATTTCCAAAAATCGAGTTAATATATCATAGGTACTCAAGCCGGGGGGGCATCGGGTATCGGGGGGTATAAAATGGGATATCTAGTAAAAATTAGGTTTTTTTAGTGGAAAGATGTATTGGGAGAAGGGTTCACCAAAAGGATTTTTGGAGGTATTTATCAATAACTAGAGAAATTTAGAGGTGTTCTTTAGTATTCCATGAATGCATATGCCATATAATAGGTTAATTGAGTGGAGACCCCATGGGTTAGTTTCCAAATGATTTTCTCAAGTTGAATGAATTGACTATAATGAAACGTTCCCCACTATAGCCAAAATGAATTGTATCTACCTTGTTCTATCCCTTTCCACCTCACATAGGTAGGGGTTCCATCATATGGATGTGAAATTAGACTTCTTGCATGGGGATCTACAAGAAGAAATCTACATCGAACAAGCTCTTGATTACGTAAGGAATGACTCCAACCTTTTTTCCACCTTAATAAATATCTCTATGGTCCTAAGAAAGTGCCTTGAGTTTCATATGATAAAATGGATAATTTTCTTCTTAACACTAGATTTTTTAGATGTCATTCTAACCCTGATCTCTATAACAAGAAAGTAGGAATCCATTTCATAATACTTTTTCATTATATTGATGACTTTATCCTCACTTGTAGTAACCCTAATGTTTTAAAGTATGTAAAATTCAACCTTGAAAATAAATTTGAAATGATAGACTTACATTATTTCCATTATTTCATTGGCCTCCAAGTACTTCAAAATAGGGAAGGTATTTACCTTTTCCAATCTAAGTATGCATGTGACCTTCATCGAATTCACATGGAATATTTTAAACCATCCCCATCTCCCTTTTAGTATGGAGTTAAACTTGTTGTCTTTTGTACTACACTTGAAGTAGATGTCACTTTGTAGAGTCAGTTAGTTGTTAGCCTTTTGTATTTGATTCATACTCATCATTTTTTGTTGGTATTGTAGCTTGGTATATGTAAACACCCCTTAAAATATATTGGAAAGAAACAAAAATGATACTTCAGTGTATATGAGGTACAACGTAGTTTGGTATACATTACAGTTTAGGGTGGACTCCCTTGTTGGATGGTTTCATTGATTCCAATTGGATTGCTGACCTTGATGATCATAAGTCTACTACAAATTATGGTTTTAGTATTGGTTTTGGAATTGACACTTTGGAATTGTAAGAAACAACATGATCTTTCTCTTTTTTCAACAGAAGTAGAGTATTGAGCAATGATTAATGCAAGTTAAGAAGCCTTTTGTATTTGACAGATCCTTTCAAAGTTTGCAATGACCACCATTTGATGTGACAATCAAAGTTCTGTGAAGCTCACCAAAGTTTAGTTCAAAATTATCATTGCAAATAAATTGAGATACACATGCACTTCATTAAAAAGCTCATTAATAATTGTGTTCTTCATGTGCTAGTCTTATACTTACTAAAGAAACATAAAAATATTTTTTCATTCTTATGTATTGATACTAATATGAAGTATCTAATATGTACTTACTAAGAAAATATAAGAATATTTTTTCATTCCTATGCATCGATGCTAATATGGAGTATCCGAATATAAACTTACTAAGGATGTATACGAATATATTTTCGTTCTTATGCATGGACGCTAGGTGATCTCGATTATTTGAGCTTATGGAGAATTCTTTTTGGATGCTCCAGTGCATTTTGTGTGTTCTCTTAGTACACTCTTTGAACTTGAAATGCAATTCATTTTTACAGATTAACTTCGTTATTACAACAACTCTTGCATTCATTAGTTCTTACTTTTCAATCGTGTCATTTACCATGATTATTAGGTGCTTGGGAAAAGCATTCCACTCTTTCATTCATTAGTTCTTACTTTTCAATGTCATTTACCATGACTTATTATTTACCTAGGTTCTTGGGTATGCTTTTGCACCCTTTCCCACTTCCATAGCCGAGAGGAAGGAGATAGAAATGCATTCCTATCAGTGAAATATACCTTTAGTCTTGTAATAATAGAATGTAAATCATTATTGAAATAGTTAAAAAAAATAAAAAAAATGGGTACAATTTTAAACTAGTGTGTTTAGTTTCAATTATTTAGTGTGCATTTCTTCTTCATATCATATTGCATGTTTCTTTATTCATTGTTTCATCTTCTTGACATATGATCTGTAAATTATTATGTATATTTCATTAAGAAAATTCATCACAACAAATCTTAAGATGTAAAATGTTTTATTATGCATCTTATTACTTTAGATGCTAGATTTATTATTATTAGCTTAGTGCTTATATTTTGGAAATAATTAAAATATAAATGAAATAACAAGCAAATGAAGGCATCATCCACACAAATAAACATAAGATGTGATGTGGAAAACACAATATGGGACAAAACTTAGCTAGAAGGTCACCTCTATGCTTTTCTAATCTAATAATTCAATAACCCACTCTTAGATGTTTTTCTCAATTATGGAACATAAGCGTATGGGTAACACTAAGGTTTTTGCATGCCTTCACCCTCTATTAATGTTAGGGTTTTTGACCCTCTAGAATGTTCTTGAAATTCTACATATGACTAGCTCCACATGTGTGACTCATGGAGCTGGACATGACATCCATTTAGTAACCTAGTGGTTAACAAAGTAGGTCAACTTGAAGGGGGCATAACTTATACATACAAATTTTAATTAAAATAAGCCTTGCAAGCCAATAAAATCACCATAATTCCATGATTTCAATTTTCATAAAAAATAGCAAAACCTAAATACATGTAAATGCTTCAACCAAGATTACTTTAAAACTAGTGAGTTTTTTTGCATCTTCTACAACCAGTGCCTTAATAGCTAACCCACGTTTTTTTTCATAAACAATACACACAAAAATGGTTTGCATTTAGTGATGTTCAAGGAACTTAATTAAATTTAGTATTAAAACATTGACTTATTTAATTTTATAGGCGGTGTAATTCAAATGTGACATTTTTTTGCAACAACCCATTGATGTTCTAATTTGCTGAGATGCACTACGCGGTCTCAGGCCCACTACGGGCTTGGCTTTTGATTTTGTTCATGTAAGTAAACTCCAATTTTCTTTAACCATATAAGCTATACATCATATCACTTATTCGTGTCCTTGTGAGAAATGGAGTTTGAAAGTAGGTAAGTGAAATTTGTATTTTTAAATCACTTATTCACGTTTTCCTAATCATTGGTTTAGATTGTATTTGAATGCAGATAGTTTGAAATGAGTATTTTTCAATGAACAAACAAATAATTAGAAAGTTGGTTGCTAATTGTTGAAAGTGATGGCACATATACCACCCACTAATCTAATCTAACAATCAAAAGTTTAAAAAAGGTGAAGTGTTGTAACCCACTAATAAAAATAAAAGGTTGAAAATGGTTAAAATGTGAGTCATAATATTGAAGATGGTTACAAGTTGTGAAGTAATTTTTTTCTTAAATTAACACAATTACTCTCTCATCAACTTAGATTAAGATATTGTTTTTAAAATTGGTTTTTATTATTATTTTGTTATTTTTTTTCATTTACCATTTGTTGTAGTTTAACTTTTTTAAGTTTTGGTTTTTTCTCCCTGAAACTTATCATGTAGGTTAAGATATTGTCTTTAAAATTGGTTTTTTAATATCAGTTTGTTATTTTTTTCATTTAGTATTTGGTGTAGCCTAAATTTTTTAAGTTTTGGTTTTTTCTAGGGGATATTTTTTATTTAATTTTGTTTAAAATTGGGTGAGAAAGTGTTGGATCTGCATATTTCAGTGTTTAAGTCTGTGTAATCTGAGTGCCCCAGGGTTTTTCAACACACTGAATCCATTCATGCATTCAGAAATGCAATTTAAACAACAAAAAATTGCTATTTCGTCCAAATTTATGTTGTAAAAAAACAACAAAACTTAAAACAGTTAAACAACTCCTTTAACCTTTTAATTAACACAAACACCCAATCATCCACCTAAACTAAAATTCATACATATTTATAACATCTAAATTTTAATTATAACAATCATCATGGACTAAGATTTATAAGGGTTTTTTTCATAACTTTTATTTTTTAATTAAAAAATATGTTTTTTCTTATATGAAGATAATCGTACAAGTATCAACATGGACTAAGGCTGAGATATTTTTTTCTCGATAATATTTAATACAGTTAAAAAAAACTATTGTCATGAATTCAAACTTATATGCATTTTTCCATAACATTTATTTTTAATAAAAATAAATTTCTCAGTAGATAAGAAAATCAAAGCATCCAGACATGGAAATATTGAAAAACACATGACATTGTAATTTGTTTGGTAAACGAATTTTTATGTGCGAAAACATATACGGAAGAGACATAGCAACTACTATGGCACTGGTTAAAGAAGCGTTCATTCCAAAGCGGAATAAAAGTCACCTGTTAAAGCAGCGTTCATTTCAAAGCATAAAAAGTCAAAACATCTTGGCATTCAACCATATATCGCCACATGCATGGGAAATGCAGGGATTAATAATAAACGAGGATCCTTTAAAAAATCCAGAAAATGGTATTTGTATCTTCACTTTGTTAGGCATCAAGCCAGGGATGGCTAAGGCATCGTTATTTGGGGAATAAATCCTGTTTTTTAAACCGCCCCAAAACGAACCCCACGTTGAGAAAACCAAAGCCAACATCCACGCGGCAGGTTGCCCATACATTGTTAGCTGTAATAATTCACCAAACAAAACTTCGACAGGAGTAATGGACCTTTCAGCCTATCATCTGCAACCACATCGCGGCCTGTTTTTCGAGGTCTCAGTAAGATAATCCGGCTTCATGTACGGATTTCCAAAGGCAAATGTTAATCCGGATTTTATATTGCTTTGTCATGCTATATCGGGCTTATAAATCTAAATGCTATGAAGTGGTCCTTGTCCACTTTTGTCTTTTGGCTTCAGAAACTTGCCAAATGTCGTTTAAATGGGGCTGGAAATGGTAATTCCACGTGCATTTACGTTTCTTAATGTCAATTCAATGGACGCGGAAATGGTCATTCAACCTTTTTTGAAGGTTTCTTAAAACAGCTATTTGTAGCTTTGGTACAAAAGTAGATCCTTTAATCTCCCCTGTGAAATGGAATGCTGCCGATTTCGATCTTCCAATTCACGAACACCTAGATGCTTACCTGGACATTCTAAAGCCCAGTTTATTTCAACAAGGGCATTCATTTTTAGCTATAAAGATATATTCACTGTTTCCAGAGTCCCAGTGTGCAGTGTAGTCGAGCTGTCGAAGGGCTACAGCTTCTAAAGAGCATTGTGAATAGAGTTGACGAATCTGTAAACTTGTGGGCTAATTTAATGGAGGACAGAACTTGGTGGTTAACTTCTGCGGGTGAATACCAGGAGGAAACCCAGACGAGGAAGGGTCCCTGGACTGCTCAAGAGGACATGCGGTTGATTAGGTATATAAGTTCATACGGGGAAGGGCGCTGGAGCTTTCTCGCCAAAGCAACTGGTATGTTTTGTGAATACGTACATCTGTGATTGTTTAACGTCTATACCAATATGGCCTTCTCCTGGGGCAATTTCAGGTGAATTGTTTAACGTTTATACCAATTGCATAGGGTACATGGCAATTTGTTGATGAAGGTTTTAATGAAATGTTCTTACGTAATGTAATGACCACTTAGAGGAAGCACAGACATTAATTCGTTCTGCAGATTCATTTATCGACGGTTCAGGAATACTGAAATGTGTATATTATTCTGCAGGTCTGAAGAGAACTGGCAAGAGCTGCAGACTAAGGTGGGTTAACTATCTCCGGCCTGATCTCAAACGCAGCAAGATTACCCCTGGAGAAGAACGTTTGATTATCCAACTCCATGCCCGTTTGGGGAACAGGTATATACTCATAGATGTTATATATAGTCGGGTTTCTAATATTTTGCACGGATTGCTTTCTAAATATATGCAAATTCAAATGGTCAGGTGGTCTCGCATTGCACAGAGTTTACCAGGAAGGACGGACAACGAAATCAAGAATTACTGGAGAACCCGTTTGAGGAAAAAAATGAATGTACAAGCTGAGAGTCGTAGCAGCGGCATCGATGCAGACCACCGTGTACATTTTGAACGTTCTGCGGTTTCTTACTGCCCCACAGCATCATCTCAAAGAACGTGTGACCTAGATAGTGTAGAGCCTTCGTCGAGCTTCCCAAGACAAAATACGGATGAGATAACGCTTCAGACAAGMACAGACCCATATCTGCAAGACGATATCTCGTCACAGGCGATTCCGATTAGTGAAGGAAATTATGATTATGGAATGGAGGGAGAAATTCCTGATCCTTTCCGAATCAATGATGATGGTCAACGGAGCGCAGCTTTGCAGGAACATTTGGAAGGATCACACAACCACTGGTTACCTTACAATTTATCAATGGGTTCTCTTCCAATTCTGTTATCTTCTGATTTCTTTTCAGATGGCTCCACTCAAGATGGCGAAATATCGCCCTTTTCCTCATATATGGTAGCTTTCCCAGATGCCCTCTACGATGATGACACTTACTTGAATTGTTATTCGGATGTGTTATGGAACATGGATGGAGAAGACGGCGGTTTCAGTCACACTCCACATTCCAGGTGTGGGGATGATTAATGTAACCGGCAAAGACCTAATAAGCAGAGTCTCTATTTTTGTATATTGATTGTATTTTCGAAGGATTATAATTGAAACCTACTGCATTCGCGCATCAATCTGCGAGCACTGCTATTTCATTTTTCTTCACGTCCTCTGTAACATTATTTTTATTTGAATTTGGTTGCTTTGTTTTATTTAATCACGACACCATATCTTAATTTCAGCTGCATTAGAAATTGTGAATACCACCTTATAATTATTATCCCTGCCGTACGTGAGGGATACTGTTTCCATTTTTGCTAATTTTTTACTCCGTTCAGTCAAAAAAATTGCAAACACAACACAAGTTATCCAAACTTTAAAATACAAATTTGCATTTATTTATAAGAGGGTCCTTGTGGAGAAGCGAATCTACTATCAATCCTTAACCGTGAAAGAAAAAAAAGAAATAATCTCTTGTATAGGTTGTTGAAGATACCAGCTTTCCTCTCCCGTTGGTCGAGAGTTCGCTGCCTCACCCTCTTCCTCTCATCATTTTTCTTGACTTCTAAGAGCGTAAGCGAATCAGCTATAGGTTGTGTCATCCATCCATGTCCGGAAATTCCAGGTTTATTGAAGAAAGTTTTGTTTTCTATTTGATAAGATATATATAGAGTTGATAAGATATAGAGAGAGAGTTCACCAGTCAAATTGTTGAGTTGTTTCTTGTCCCACAAACAAAGAAGTCTCAGACATCAATTTAGTTTAGTTTGACAGTGACGTTAAAAATAGATTATTATTATTATTATTATATATATTTTTAGATTTAATGAAATAAATTGAATAAGCTTAATAATTTTAATTAACTCTAAGGAAGGGTGATTTGAATAAACCTATCAAGTAAAATTAATTTTAATTAATTTTAGATATCCTTGTCTTTATTAAAAATTCAAACAAAGAGTATCCTGCCTTTCATTACCTGAGGATACCTCTCAATATACAATAGCTTTTGGAATTGTTCACATTCATAGAGTGTTTTTTCATGCTTCTAACAGCTTTCAGTGCTTTCCCATCATTTTTCACTTTCAATTGAAAGGAAGGACCTGTACCACCTTGTGTCTCACCCTGCAAAATTCACCCTATCAATTATAATACAACTTTTTATTAATTTTTTTAGCATACGAACATTAGAAAGGAACTGTGCCACTTTGGATGTCATATTGTAGAATTCACATCATCAATTATAATGCGAATTTTCATTATATTTTTCAATATGCAAACATCATAGGAAATACATGATTAAGATGTATCTGTTCAGAGACCATTTAACATATATATATATATAGCATGAGAAATTCTTCTGCCCAATTATTTTGTGTGAATATATACGGAGGAGGTTAGCATAACCCCTCGATATGGAAGATAGAGAGACTATATGTGGAGGTTAGAATAACCTTTTGATATTGACGATAGAGAGTTTTGTGAATTTAAAACTTGGAAATGTCATGAAGAGACGATATTACAATCTATGGAATAGTTTTTGTTATTTAACCATGACATATCCGTCTGTACAAGTCATAATTTTTTTGTTAAATAAATAGAAGTTTTAGGAAAACTCCATATTATTAAATGAAAAAACTAATTTACGTTATTTAATAAATATTATCTCCCCTATGAGTTAGTGTTATGGGAATCTCCACCTCCACGTTCATAGAATTCATATTGAATGGTTTATAATATGAGACAAAGAAAAGTAAAATTGCTCATTTGTTTATATGGAGCAGAAAGAAAACAAATTGTAATGGTGACAAATAAAAAATATAATTACTATTTCATTATGTTAATGTTGGCGGGAAAATAAATGAAGCGTGAACCTTTTTAAACTTCGTGTGGCGTCATAAAGACATGATGCAGCCTATTCCTCTAGGCAGTAAATATGCATGATGGTCATGATTAGATGTGAAGAAAATCTCTCATTCGTTATGTCGTAGCTGTGTACTATACTTATCTTCCGAACCAAAACCAGATTATACTTTTCCACCAATATTAAGTTTAAATAATTGACATGGATTTAAGCCATAGAAGATCGAAATCGCTGAAGTGAATGTCATTGTAAGATATCAATAGTTCTTATAGTATTTGAAAATCGATGTTTTAATTGATTGCCCGCATCCCAATCGATATATAAATATTGTAAGGCAAATGCTCTTTAGCAAGAGTCGATTTTATTTTATTTAATAAGTATATTTATTTTACTAAAAATTAAATGAAGATTGCAAAGTAATAAAATAAAAATAGATGTTGAAATAAAATACAAAAGATACATAATGCAATAGAGACACAAACAATCAGATTTCACAACCAACAATTTCCTACTTGGAGACTCATCACAAGAACTCCACTGTACCTGTTGTAATATGATCCACTTTGGACCTAGAGAATTTCTCACGAGCATGAACTCAATGCTCACTCGTTACTACCTTTGTGAACATGTGTGCATGATTCTGACTAGTATGTATCTTTTCCAACTTCAATTGTCCATTTTCCAAGATAGATCATATGAATTGGTACCTGTGATGTATATGTTTAGTCTTAGAATGGAAGGTTGAGTTCT
>JASDQU010100993.1:204268-217784 GCA_032191745.1 Picea mariana
AAATACAAAAAATACATAATGCAATAGAGACACAAATATACATGGTTCACCCACTGTGGGTTACGTTTATGAATCAAGAAGACAATCAGATTTCACAACCAACAATTTCCTACTTGGAGACTCATCACAAGAACTCCACTGTACCTGTTGTAATATGATCCACTTTGGACCTAGAAAATTTCTCACGAGCATGAACTCAATGCTCACTCGTTACTACCTTTGTGAACATGTGTGCATGATTCTGACTAGTATGTATCTTTTCCAACTTCAATTGTCCATTTTCCAAGATAGATCATATGAATTGGTACCTGTGATGTATATGTTTAGTCTTAGAATGGAAGGTTGAGTTCTTTGCAAGATGACTGACACTTAGGTTATCACATTACAACTTACTATTATCTTGCTGCTTTCTCAATTCCTCCATAAACCTCTGTAGCCAAATCATCTCTTTACAAGCCTCTGTAGCAACAACATACTATGCTTCCATTGTTGAAAGTGTAACCACCTTTTACAGTTTCGAAATCCAACTTATTATTGTTCCACCTATAGTAAAAACATATCATGTGGTGATCCTCATGTAATATTTTTTACCTTCTATATATGAATCAACATATCTGTGTAGAATAGTGTTTGAACCTCCAAAACATAATGCATGAGAAAAAATACCTTTCAAATACATGAGAATCCATTTTAGTTCCCCCCAATCTTCTTTACGTGGATTGTTCATATATCTGCTCACAAATATCACTTCATGTGCAATATCTAGTCTTGTGCACACCAATGCATTCATAAAACTGTCAATCATTGATGAATAATGGACCCTAGACATGTATTATCTCTACACTTGTGTCTTGGACACATTTCCTAGGTTTATTTGAAATGGTTGGCCAAAGGTGTACTAATTGATTTTTCATTCTGCATTGTAAACCTCTTCAACACCTTCTCTATGTACTCACCCTGAGACAATGTCAATTTGTGATTTTTTCGGTCTCTTGTTATTTTCATACCAAGGATTTTCTTTGGAGCACCCAGTTTTCTCATCACAAATTAATTAGCTAAAATCATTTTGAGCACATTTATATCTAGCATCTTAGACCTTGCAACAAACATGTCATATACATACAATAGAAATATAATATAACTTCAAATTTCTAGCCTCTTAAAATAATCACAGTGATCAAAATGACATCTACTATAACCTTGTTCTTTCATAGACCTGTCAAACTTCAAATACCACTGCCTTTGAGTTGGCTTTAGGCCACATAAACTCTTCTTCAACCTACATGCCAAATTTTCTTTTCCTTTGACCTTATACCCCTATGGCCCGCATGTAAATTTCTTTCTCCAAATCCCCATGGAGAAAGGTTTTTTACATCTAATTGTTTAAGATGCAAATATTTTATTTCCATGAATATTAAAATAGTTGTAATTGTAGTCATTTTAACAACGAGAGAAAATATTTCGTGAAAATATATATTTTTCTTTTGTGTAAACCCCTTTACAACAAGTTTGGCCTTGTAACACTTTTTTCCTCCATCTTCTTCCTTCAGCATGTAAACTCATTTATTCTGCAATGCTCTTTTTTCCGCAAGTAGCTAAACCAAGTTCCAAGTCTGGTTATTAACCAAGGAATCCATTTCTTCTTTCATGACTTGCTCCCACTTCGTTTTAGCGTCTACCTGCATTGTCTCTTCATAACTTTATGGTTCACCAAAATCAATCAACAATAAATAATACAATGAAAGAAAGTATCATTCAAGGGGTCTACTTAACCTAGTAGATATTCTAACAACACTTGCAAAAGTTTGAGGTACTTGTTGCTCCTATTGTTGTACATTTTGATTTTGTGGTACTTTGGAATTTCATTTTCTTTGATTTCATCAAGCACTTGGTATTTTTTGTTTTTATTTTCTTATTTCTTTCCCTGAAATTGATCTTTGTACAAGACTTTTTCATTGAATACCACATCTCTACTCCTAATGGGGTAAGTGCACAAAGTTTGTGGMTCAAAAAATGGCAAGACATGCAACAAAAATGTATGCATGTTCTTAGGAATGTGAACACATTATTAAAGCTTAAGGTTTGGAGGTGGCCAAACCTCCACAAGGCCTGCCATGTAGGTTTATTGGCAAGAACACATGCACGTTCTTAGGAATGTGTGTGCGTCCTTCAGAACATGCGCGTGGTCCTTCTAATATACTTTTTAAATATGTCGTGTGCGCGATTTGTGGTCATTGCACACAAACCATGCTCATGTTTCTACTCTCATTGAGCGAATAAAGGAGCTAGAGAGGAGTTATGGAGGAAGGATATTGTCATATTTTCCAAGTATGTTTGATTTATCTTATTTTTAACCCAATTTAATATTTTCAATTTAGTTTTTTTCTTCCACGAATCTAAATTTAAAAAACAATTGTAATTTTGCATTTTAATTGAAAAACTAATCTAATTTATATGCCATGGATTTTAAATTGCAGCATATATAATAAGATGGAACTCCGAGAGAATGACAATCGCATAAAAGAAAACCAGGAAGATCAAAATCCCAACCAACCACAACCACAACCACCCAATGTAAACACTCAAATTGGTTAGTTATATTAAGAACCCTTGAGAAATAATTAAGGGACACTAGAGAGCCTAACAGAGTCTCCTTGGCCACTTCTTTGCACATTATTGTGAATTCCATTGCAAGTTCCCAAGGGAAATTGACCTTTATTTCTGATTATAGGGAAAGAATGTACGAGTACTACATCACTTGTTTGGACAAAAACCAAGTCAAAGACCTGGGCATTTAAAAACCATAATTATTGTCTATTTTTAAGGATTCTAGAACTGGAGAAGAAATACCATTGAACAAGAAACACATCTCCATTGATTGGTGCATCCATCCTAGATTAGTCAAAATTGGATGGATAAGTGCTATATGTTTTCTTGATAAACCTCCTTGCAATAATAGGGAGATGCCCTTATATGTTCTAAGAAAATTATGGGATGATTTTATTTTAGGTAAGCATGTCAACTAATTTGACAGTAGAGACTTCCATGGGTGGGTCTAGGGTCCGCACAAGACCGAGAGCATGCTAGGAATGACCCTTTGTTATATCCTCACCCCCCCAAGCAAATGCCTGACCCCCTTATTGAATATCCTCCTGTTGCAGAGAGCTTGCAATATGTAAAGCTCACCATTTCATCATTGAATCATAGCCTAGTGCAAAAAAGTAGCTTTGTTTCACTATCTGGGTAGGAGGTGCCGACCAATGACATTGATAGAGGCATTGGAGGTTCATCATGCACGACATATTACAGTGAGGAGAGGCCACATGAACATAGAAGTCGTCCATGTGAACCTCACAGATGATCGATATGCAGGAAGACATAGTATGGGCCTATAAATCCCAGTGGAAAACATAACTTCATGGAGGTTAGTATTGTAATCCTCTTTATGTTCTTCATCGTTATGTGTATCTATATTTATTTTTTGTTATGTCTATTTATATCGAGATTTTATTTATTTTGTTTTCTGGTTGTTATGTCCTAGCAGTAGACCCTCTACGTCGATGGATGCACCAGTTCCTATCCCCACCACTGATGTGGGAGTAGAAGCATCTTGTTGATTGGGTTCACCTCATACACGGGTATGTGTCACATATGATAAATTCACCATATTCATTTCTTTATTTTATGGAATCCTCAAATTTTTAACGTTCTCATGTTTCTAAAGGATTTGAGACTAGGGGCTTTGAGAGAATTTCCATATAGGATGGACAAGTCACCTGCATCATAGGTATCATGTGTAGAGGTAAATATCATATAATTGTCAAATTGTTTGTGTTTCTGTTTTTGAATTTTACTAGTTGGTACTAATAGTTCAATTTTATTAATATGTATGTATCCTGTGGATATATTTGATAGTTATAGTAGTATTAAACTCCCTGAGCACCTGGGCATTGCTTCTAGGTTACCTTTATCCATGCCTAGGGAGTTGCAATCACTTGTACATCATGTGGGGGTCCATCACTGCCCACCCTCAACATTTTTTTCGACCCCATCGACCAAGACTGCCACAATAGAGGTTGTATCAGAGTAGGCTATACAACCTAGTGTTCCATTTTCTAGTGAATCTCCATCAAGGCATGAGATCGTCACAGTGAGAAAATGCATTGATGATATTTTTTTATGTTTCAAGAATTTGATTTTAGGCATATTTGTTGAATATTCTTGACTTGATAATTTTAATTGATGTAGGGTGGCATGCTGGAGAGATTGGGGTCGTGGAGGAGGGTAACACCCTCATGATTGAAAGTACCATATGCGGTGAGTTGTCTTAGGTTAAATTACAAAGTATCATTTTGTATTTTTATTCATTCATAAAGGAAAAAAAACTTATAACAATGTTTATTCTTTGTGCAGTCTCAAGAGCATCAAAGCACACCCAAACCTAGAACCCCTCAAGGTGCCTCCTCAAGCAAGAGAAGAAATATTGATTTCGAGGATGCTCTTGAGGGTGGCGAGGGTGGGATTGGTCAATGATTGAAAAACTACTACCATTTTGTATCTAGGCCACCATATGGATGTTTTTATGTTAGGTAACTTGTTGTCACTTTGTATATTGGGTACGAGTTTCCATTTTGTTAAAATGATCAATTTAGATGATATATATATATATATATATATATTTCATGGCATGTTTTTTATGAATTTCATTGTTTCTACATTTTATGTTGATGAATATATCAATTTTAGTGTTTGATTTCCAAAGTGTATGAATTTTATGTGTATTAATCCCTTGATTTTTTTACAAAGTGATTGTAAATACTTGCATTATGCATTAAGGAATATCTTATGGTGGAAAATATTGCTAAATGTTTAATCCATAAGTAATTAATGGTTCTCAAGCAACATTGTTTGTTAATCAACCATGAATCTCTACATCATCGATAGATCATTCCTTTTGAATTATTCGCATGAATGGTGTGGATATCCATATTCTAACTCACAACAAACAATGCATGGAATACCTATTGAATTATCTCCATCTAAATCCAATGACAATCCACACTCACATAGTGGTCACTTGAAAATATTGTGACATAAAAAATGACATATTACAATAATTTATTCTAGAAATATTTTTTCTCATTTTTATTCTACATAATTGTAAATTACTTAACAATATCAACTCAATGTTATGTCAAATTAACCTCCATAACTAGTACTATAATTACTCAATTACGAAGATGACATAAGATTAAATTCAATTATGCAAGTACAAAACATTTGGACAACCCAAGGACTTCATATATATTTAGAATATGAAATACATGCACCTACCAATATCTTATCAGGAGTTGTTAGATGTGAGGCTCTTCAAACCCTAGCGATGGAAACCATAAGATAATATTAGCCAAGAAATCCCTCCATTAGAGATCATCGACAAGGTAGCATAAACAATGGTAAGACCTTTTTAAAACCTACATTTGTATCCCACACTTGTACAAGATCAACTCCCTCTATATTATCGATAAAAGGCACAATAAGTAGCACTAGGGTTTTAAAATTCCAAAAATTCCTAACTTCTTCTCTTACGAGAGCTACGTGCTAAAATTGTTTATTTTCTCTTGTAGGTATAAGTCCTAGTATTCCTAGTCTTCATAGGAAAAAACCTTGACCCTAGTCTTCCCTTGACATTCCTTTTCGAAGCCTAGTTGTTAGTTTCTTAGTTGATTCAATCCATAATTTGACCTTTTTCTTGGTCACACACATTATTCCCCTCTTTCTATGCATGACATATATAAAATCACTTGATTTATGTGTAACCCTTCATAAGTTTCAAAAAGACGAGTCAATGACTCATTAATGCACTCATGTTTCTTTATATTGTGTAGTGGTTGTTACACATTATTTTCGTCACCCTCGTGACCTCTGATGATATGTGTATCGCCTATTTCCTTGTTCCCTGAAGGATATTGAAGAAATAAGACTTTCCCTGAGAAATTGAATCATATTTTCCTTATTGAGAAGGCCTATCAAGGATGATCGTCACACCTTTCCAGTGTTAAGGGTGTGATGATCCTTAATCGTTGCATGTTGCTCCATAGTGGCTTGCAATGACATCACAGGCTACTCATGTTGAAGGTGCGACTATACTCAAACAAAGGAAAAAGATGAATTTCTCAAAGGTTCTAGAATGGAATCTTCAAAAGGATGAGGTGGCCTTCGATCAGTTTGGATCTCACTCGCTTCTCTGATTTAGTGGGATCATCCTAATCTCTTCATGCATCCCTCTTCACTCTATATAAGGAGAGATATATCATGAGAAATGTTAGGGTGGATTATGTATGAATAATTCTCTTGAATATTGTGCTTGTCATAGATTTGCTTTAGCTTTCCAGGTTAGGTTGTGAATACTTTTCATCGAAAGCATTGGAGGAAAGGTGTGTGTGTTGAGGCAAAGGGCCATTGAAAGGGACCTTGAAACATCAAGGCATAGGTTGTATTCTCCACTTTCATCAATATAATGTAGTAATACATTTCGTCCCTATAAAAGTGTCTCCATTTTTATTGCATAACTCCTTGATCTTATGCATAGGTTTCATTGGAATATATATATTGTTTCTCTCTCTTTGTTGGTTTGTGTTTCTTAACAGGTTCAACATCCCACAAACCTTGAGATGGAGAAAAGACAACACTAGCAAGGATAAACCAACGTTTAAATGGTATGTTGTTTATCCATCATTGAACTAGTATACATTACAATGGAAATCTAAGGAGAAGTTTGTATTATGTCATGTTTTGTTCTAATTTCTTGTTGAAGTTAGAGAAATTATTTTGTGTCAACACTTACTGATTTGTCCAGTAAAAACATTGGCGACCATACTGGGGATCGTCCTCTTTTGGTCTTTGTTTCTTTTTGCTTTTGGTTGGCCTGCTTTTGTTGATTTTTCATTCTTTGAGTAACTGGGTGATCCAATTTGACTCTCATATCCAGAAAGTTCACTGAAAAACCTTGTCATCTTTTTATTTTTTCTCAAGTTTCAGTCTTTGTCGCACCCTACGGTGAGATGCAGTGCAACAACATCACATTGTTTCCTTCTTCTGCCTGCGATGATACCTAAATTTTGCACTGTGTCACACTATGACCTACGATGATACCTAAACGTCACACTGTGTCACACTATGACCTACGACAATTTTGAGAATTTTTTTGAGTGACAATCTTTCTCTTTACCTCGATCTTAAAAATGGTGTTGGGGTGAATTTTTGGGTTTTATTATAGTATGATTACAGTCTACTTGACAGTCTTTGAATTTGCTTTTATCCTTCTTTGATTTTTTTTATCTTGTGTTTTTTTGAAAGATTTGATCTCTTGCTTTGAGTGTCTTTCAGTTACAAAGCATAGTTTTTTCTTTAGAATTATTTAGTGAAAGAACATTTATTTTTCAGAATAGTTCGTTTTAAAAGAAATTTTTTATATTGGGGGCATCCTTGCATTTGAAGTAGAGAAATCGCATGTTTTTTTGGCATTTTTGGTCTTGAATTCTTAAAAATGATTCCCCCTCATATCCAAGAATCGTGTATTGGTGTACAGTCTCTTTAGTCCATTTCTTGAAGATTTTGATATTGATGAGTTTAATAAAATTTTGGGACATTGTGCATCTAGGAATGATAAACGTTTTCTCCTTCTCGTAATATAGCTTTCATCGAAGTGAAATATTTGTATTCTCATTTCTTTCCATTGTTTTCAGTCAGTCAAAACATCATTTAGTCCATGTCAATTTCCTCTTGAGTAAAAAATGGCCTTAAAATAAAGCGCTTATAACAATTGATTAAACATTTTCATATTTTTTGGTAGCAAACCTACATTAGCTTAAGTTAAAGGTATTTGGAATAGGTTGAAATGATAACTTTCCAAATCTACCAAACAAACATAGAATCTTGTGCTAGGGAGCGATAAATCAGCTTATTAAATTTTGTCCTGGGAAACCCTTCTCACACAAGGGTCAATCATGAGGTCGCATTGAGACTAGCAGAGTGACTAACCCTATTTTGTTGGTCTTGGTGTAGTGGTTGCACATATTATTGGGGGTCACTTTAGGAAACAAGCCTTTGTAGGTCTTCTCAAGTCGATTTTGGGCTCAGTTACCCTGCCCTTGTGCATGTATCATATTGTTGATTATTTCCCAGGAATCATTTTTGTATTTGGTAACCTTTGTAGCATTTTCGTTTAGAATAATACATGAGGTGATGGTGAAGGGGAAGTCTTCGTTGTACTTGGAATCGAAGCTAGCCAAACACACTCGGGATCCTTGGAGGGTAAATCCACATTTATTGTGTGGAATATTGTGCCAAGGCATAAGTCTCTTAATAAGATCCTCAACGTAACGTTTCCACCCACTCTATCTCATCCCCTTATTACATTCTTCTCGCGGCATTGGATTTCATCACCAACTAGTGCATTCATTGTGAGAAGTTTTTTTTTTCTTGCTTCCTAGATTTTTAGCGTGTGTTGTTTGTTTTCCCTAGCATACTCTAGGTTAGATCTGCTTTTAATGGCATTAGTTCTAGGAACGACCAATGAAATAAGCCTGATTCGAGGGAACCTTTCCTTTTTCCTTCTTACAAAAACATTGGTCCTCCTTACATCACTACTTTGATCCTTCCAGGTCTAACAATTGGGTTATGTGACATAGTTGTTTTCCGCTCAAGTAATCTTGAATGCAGCTAGTGCTTTGGTTGTAAGAACTTTTCCCCAAGAACATCAACCTCATGTTGATCCTTCTCCTTCTTCACTAGTAAGATCTTCTTTTCCTTCTTCACTTGCAAGGTCTTCTTTCATTTCATCTTCTTCGCCTAGTGAAAACTCTAAAGCTAGTAACCCGGTGGATAAGAAAAATAATAAAAGGAAAAATATGAAGAAGAAAAATAAGAAAGGGTCCAAACTTCCAACCAGTGCCAGACATGTTCAAAAACAAACAGTTATTGATAATTGTGTTGGGAGTTTTGATGATGCCAAGATCACCAAAACAACCTGTAAGCTTAAGTACCCTTGCAGGATTTGTAAGGGTATCCATCTTCTTAAGGATTGCCTTAGTCTATCCAAGGTTATAGAAGCATGGTCTACATTCCCTCGCCATCCCATGTCATCAACCTATGAACAACATGGTGATGACCTCCCATCAATTAGTCAAGATACCGTTGGGAAGAAGAAAAGTAGGTTCAAGTTCCCATGTATGTTATGTGGACGGAGTCATCAAACTCACATTTTCCCTCGTATGGATGAAGCCTCGAATTTATTGGAAGACATGACTACTTCCCATCCTCAACTTCTGACTGCTTACCGCAGCCTTACTCTCAACCCACCTGTCATTGATGGCATGATCAATCCAGTGCCTTCATCGGTCGGTTCGGTTAATCAGGTAGCCAATATGGTCATGTCCTTAGTTGAACTAGTTGACAAAGTGTTCCATCCGATCCCATCCTTGGTCGATCCCACTCTCCCATTACAAAGTGAGACCCAAGTGATCAATTTGTTTCCATCGATCGACCCCATTATCTCCTTGGAGAATGCAAATCAAGTGGTCAATATGATATCATCATCGGTCGATCCTACTCTCCCATTAGAGAGTAAACCCAATACTTCCCACGTTTTTCTTATTGATACAGAATATACCATGCTAGGGGGCATTCCTCCTTCTCTCCTGTAACCCCCTCAAAGTAATGAAGATATCCTTTTTTATTGGGGTTCTCTAACTATACCTTGTATTCCCTCTCACATTCCTTTCAAGATTACAATACAAGTTTATGGTCGGGATGTTCCTCAAACACTAATAGACTAAGGTGTGTTTGTTTGTATTTTTTCTTCTATTGCTTGGAAATATTTTTGTTGTCCTCAACTTACACTGGTTACCAAGAATCTGTTAGCTTTTAACAGAAGAACCAATCACCCTTTAGGATTCCTTCCTCAGTTTCCCATAACTTTGGGAGGGAAAACCGTCTTTATTGATGTTATGGTAGTCCAAGACCCCCTAGATTTCATTTTACTCCTTGGGAGAGATTATGTCTATGCAATGAGATTTATCGTGTCCACTCTTTTTTGTGTGATATATTTCCCTCACAATGAAAAAATTGTAAATATTGATCAACTTTCCTTCACTCACCCTGACTTGACCATCAACTCAATGACCTCCCTAAATGGTTCTTATATGCAAATGGTATTGCCCCTGCCACAGGTCAATTATGTGGAGTTATCTCCCATGGATTTAGATGTCGATGGAGATAAGGCTCTCACTATAAGCTCAGTCTCTTATGAATCGGATATGGTAGTTGGCATGGTGATCTCTTTGATAGGGATTTTAGAACCTAATCTCCTTACCCCTGTCGTGACCCTCAACATGTGTTCCTTCTAGAGTGTGTTTCTTCCATCAAGTGAAGATATCTTGGAAGCCATGACCAATTTTTTTCCCTTGACATGTTGTCCTTCGAGAGAATTTTCCTCTTGGAAGCCGTGATCAAGAAGAGGAGTTTGAGAATGGTTTTCTGATTTCAAGCTCGTCAAAAAATGAAACCAACTTATGAGGATAGTTTGTGTCTCTGTGGAAACCTTGTTAAATAATCAAACAAATATTACGAGAATAAATTTGTGTATCCAAGGAAGCCTTGTTAAATAATCAAACAGAGCTTACGAGGATAGTTTTTGCAAGTCTGTGGCAATCTCGTTAAAAAATGAAACAAATTTTATGAGCATAGTTCTTCTCATGTGCCAAGCTCGTTAAAAAATGAACCATAGGTCTCGGGATTGAACCTGTATTCTCGATCATAGTTCATGTTCTTGTGTCAATCTTGTTAAAAAATAAAATAGATTCCCCCCCTCTTCAATTGAGTCAATTCCTCCGTCTCATATTTGAAGCTTCATTTTGTTCTCCTTTGCAGTGGGACGAAACGAAGCTTGGGTGGAATTTTCCTACAACATCTCGACTTCATGCTGGAGTTAAGCCACTATCTTTTTAAGCTGGGGGTAAGTATATTTTTCCTCTGGTTCAATCTTGTGTAAAAAATGAAACCAGGTCCAAGCATAGTTTTGTTTAGTTTTAAGCTTGTGTAAAAATAAAATCTAGCCCAAGAATAGTTTTATTTTATTTTAATATTACGTAAAAGTGAAAAAAATACCAAGATTAGTCTTTGTTCTTTCTCATGCTCGTAAATCAATGAGAATATAACTGAGTAAACTTTTATCACATTTTTAGACTTGTAAAGGTTATACGAAAAAGGAGCCCCCTGGAGTTCCCTTTAATATATTTTCAGACTCTCTAAACATGAAAAGATTGTCAAGTGATCCTGTTCTTTTCACGCTCATTAAAGTATTTGAAGAAAACATTTGTTGAGCAGTGGTTTATCTATTTTTCGGTCTCATCGGAATACTTTATGAAAAAGGACATTTTGGATTTTTCTTTAAGTGTTTTTCATACTCTCTAAATATTAAAAGCACCTGAGTTTTCTTTCCTTGGACTCGTAAAACAAACATTGAAAGGCCCATATGGGACCAAACCACTCCTTACTAGGGTTTTTAAAAAAAAATCCAAGGGACTTATCTGAAGGATGAGATTACATTTCAAGCATATGTTATCCTCATCAATCTTGTGCAAATATAAAGAGGTACCCACCAGAAATGGTGGGGGAAAATTGGGAAAGAAATTTATCTATGTTAGTGGAAGTAAGTCACTCTTGAACATGAAACACATTTTCATTGTTGTATCTAGGTTGGGAAATATGTTTGTCTCTCGTTTGATCATCTGCAAGTATGTATATTGGTCCTCCTTGAGTCAATTGTTCCAATAAAATTGTCATGTCGTTCATATGTTCAACATAAATTCAACTAGAATAAGCCTTCTATCGAGTCGACCATCTCCAGTCTTCAAACTCTTACCATGTTGGCCTTCCCTAAGTCAGTCCTGAATCACTTTATGCTCTGATCTACTTCAAATATGTTACATGTTTCATGTCATTGATGGGGGATACATTAAGGCCCTCCTATGATGAGTCTTTTCTTTTCGACTTCAACTCATTATCCAGAAATTAGACATAGAAATCATTTAGTACCTTGAAACCCGCATGCCTCAATGTAAGGTTTCCCTGTTTTGGACAGTGGGTTCACATTGTTGGCCCCTGATTGGAAAATTCCATCAAGTGTTCAACTTCAACTCATTAATTCACATTATTTGGATTGTACTAGAGTACCTTAGGGGTCATTGACGTCAATGGTGATTTCCATCACACTTATTAACAATATATTTTAATGACCGGTAATCAAGTGGTTTCTACCATGTTTGACTTCAACATATGTAATCACATGGTAAGATTCTTACTTTTGGATGATATAAATGAAGACCCTGGATACTGTCACATGGATCCATGTTGCAATGGAGTATTCATAAGTAATGTACTAACACATAGATCCACCATGTATTTATTGTGGCTATGTATAAATGTGAGTATTTATAGTATAAATCTACAGTGTATTTCTCGTGGCTATGTTGAATCATAATGACATGAATCCATAGTGCATGATTGGTGGCCATGATTAACATGACATTTATTCTTAGGGTCACTTGTATTCTGAGTATGGGAATGCCTACCTCGGTAAATGGTATGTTATTATGCATATGCTTGTTTCTTGACAGGTTTTCGACTGATGTGCTACTTGTTCTCGACACACACATTCTACAAACTATTTCAACTGTCACACATTTCCAACTTCATACAATGGGGGGAATTTTGTTACACATTATTTTCATCACCCCCATGACCTTTTATGATATGTGCATCACTTATTTCCCTATTCCCTGAAGTCTATTGAATAAATAATACTTTCCCTAAGAAATGGAATCATCTTTTCCTTATTGAAAAACCCTATCAAGGATGATTATTGCATCTTTCCAGTGTTAAGGGTGCGATGATCCTCAATTGTCACATGTTCCTCTACAATGTCCTGGAACTTCGCCACATTTTTCTCATGTTGAGGGTGTGATGATGCTCAAGAAAAGGAAAAAGATGAATTTCTCTAAGGTTCTAGAATGGAATCTTCGAAAGGATGAGGTGACCTACGATCGGTTTGGATCTCACTCGCTTCTCTAATTTAGTGGGATCATCCTAATATCTTCATTCATCCCTCTTCACTCTGTATAAAGAGAGATCTATCATGGGAAATTTTAGGCTTACTTATATATGAAGAATTCTACTAAAGATTGTGCTTGTGATAGATTTGCTTTATCTTTCCAAGTCAGGTTGTGAATAATCGTCATCAAAAGCATTTGAGAAAAGGTGTATGTGTTGATACAAAGGGACATCAAAATAAACCTCGCAACATCAATGCATAGGTTGTATTCTCCACTTCCATCAATGTAATGTAGTAATAAATTTATTCCCTATAAAAGTGTCTCCATTTTTATTGCATAACTCCTTGATCTTATGCATAGGTTTCATTGGAATATATATATATATATATATATATATATAT
>JASDQU010100993.1:217892-261410 GCA_032191745.1 Picea mariana
CAAGGATCAAACAACGTTTAAATGGTATGTTGTTTATCCATCATTGAACTAGTATACATTACAATGGAAATATAAGGAGAAGTTTGTATTATGCCATGTTTTGTTCTAATTTCTTGTTGAAGTTAGGGAGATTAGTATGTGTCAACACTTACCTATTTGTCTAGTAATAGTGGGTATATGTAAATTTTGTTAAACCCATCAATTATTAATAACATTTATTCATTCTTCCATGATGTCCACTAAACTTATTGATATTGATAAATAGAATGAGAGAGTTTACATGGAAACTAGTTCTTAGAATGGGTATCATTTTCCACCTACAAATAAAGGCTTTGAGGTTACATTTCATGACACACCATAGAACATAATTCTATGCTACCAAAATTCCTCCAAGGAGACTTGAAATCATTATTCTTTACCTTCACCATGTTTGAGAGTTTATTGCACACTCCTACGCAATTTTTGGGTTAGATAAAACAAGGAGAGAAATTACCCTCCCAAACTTAATCCCACAAACCTTTTGATGCCATTTCATTTCCATTCCATGCCTTTCCATGCCATTGTCATGCCTTGCCAATTCATTACATGGCATGTCATTTCCATTCCTTTCCAAATCATTACATGGCATACCATTTATTTTTCCATGACATTTCCATGACTTGACATGGCATGCCTTGCCAAGCTGTGTCATTCCATGCCATTTCCATGTCATACCATTTCCATGCCTTTCCATACCATGCCATTTACATTCCTTCCCATTCCATGCCATTGTCAATCGATGCCATGCCATGCCATTCTATTTCCATGCCTTTCCATGCCATGCCATTTCCATGTCTTTCCAATCCATGCCATGGCATGTCATTTCCATTTCCATGCCATGTAGCTCCCCATGTATTGTCATGTAGTTTCCCATTTTAACATACAAAACATTAAATATAGCGTTCCATAAAATTATGCAAGGAAAAATTCAAATAAAAATGTGGATCACAATGAAGCAAGAATATCAAAAAAAGAAACGTTGTCATGCCATTGCGATGCTTCACAATTAAACCATAGGAATACACCTTGACACCTTTTATTACATTTATGTCATAATTTTCATCCATCATGTCTTGAATATTGTAGGGCTCTCATGTGTAATCTTGTATTTCAACATGCATTTGTTGTCTAAACCCTAGTTTAAGCTCACATTTTTAGCCCCCTTTCATTTAATTATTACTTGTTTTAAGGAATGTTATATTTTTCCTTGTATTGACTTGCTTTGGATTTTTATTCCATGCCTTGCCTTTGCATGCCCTGACATGCTATGCCTTTTATTTCCTTTCCTTTCCATGTCATTCCTTTCCTTGCCTTGCATTTCCTTTCCTTTCCATGTCATGCCATGCCTTGCATTTCCTTTCTTTTCCATGTAATTCCATGCAATTCCTTTCATTTTCATGCCTTTCCATTCCATGCCTTTGCATGCCATGCCATTCCTTTCCATGCCATGCCTTGAATTTCCTTGCCTTTGCATTCCATTCAATGCCTTTCATTTCCTTGACATGCCATGCCATGCCATGCCTTGCATTGCCTTTCGATGAAATGTCATGCCATGTCTTTCCCTTGCATGCCTTTCCATGCCATGCCATGGTATTACTTGACATACCTTTCCATGCCATGTCATGTTGTGCAATGCCTTTCCTTACCATACCATGCCATGCATGACTTTCCATACCTTGTCTTTCCATGCCATGCCTTGCCTTGCCTTGCCATGGTATGGTATGGTATTCCTTTATACACCATGCCTTTCATTGCCATGGTATGGCATTGTATGTCATTGTATGGTATGGTATTCCTTGCCTTTCCTTGCCATTATATGGTATGGTATGGTATGCATTTCCTTTCCTTTCCTTGCCATGCCATGGTATGCTATGATATGCCTTGAATTATATTTCCTTTCCATGCCATGCCATGCCATGTAATGCCTTTCCTTTGCATGCCTTTTCATGCCATGCCTTTCATTTCATTGCCTTTCCTTTCCAAGCCATTCTTTTCCTTTCCATGACATGCCATTCCATGCCATGCGTTGAATTTCCTTGCCTTTCCTTGCCATGTCATGCCATGCCTTGCATTTCCTTATACTACCTTGCCTTGACTTTTCATACCATGCCATGCCATGCCTTGTATTTTCATTCCTTTCCATTCCATGCCATGCCATGCTTTTCCATTCCTTTCCATGCCTTCCCATGCCTTTCCATGTCATCCCATGCCTTGCCTTACTATGCCATTCCATGCATGAATTTTCATACCTTTACTTTCCATTCCATGTATTTTGTTTCCTTGACATTCTATGGTATGGTATGGAATGCCTTTCCATGTCATTCCTTTCCTTTCCTTTCTATATTATGGTATGGTATGGTATGATATGGTATTCCTTTCCATTCCATGCCTTTCCTTTCCTTGCCATGGTATGGTATGGTAAGGTATGGTATGCCTTTCTATGTCATTCCTTGCCTTGTCTTGCCATGCTCATGGTATGGTATGCCTTACCTTTCCTTTCCTTGCAAATCCATGGTACGGTATGGTGTGTTATGGTATTCCTTACCTTGGTATCATAATATTGTATGGTATAAATATTCCTTTCCATTCAACGCCTTTCCTTTCCTTTCCATGGTATGACATGGTATGTTATGGTATTCCTTGTCATTCCATGACATGCCAGGCCTTTACATGCTCATGGTATGGTATGCCTCACTTTTCCTTTCCAGTGTTAAATTTCGAGAAGTTATTAAGTTCTTTTCAATTTAATAGACAATAATAGCATAAGTAGGATCACTGAAACAAAACACAATCACAAGGTACACAACATTTATCCTGGGAAACCCTTATGGGAGAGAAAACCCAACAAAAAATTACTTAATATAGACTGCCAATACAATGCCAAGATAATAAACTAAACACTAGAGAATATCTAAGTCTGAGAAATGTGCCTCTCTCTTCCTTCTTCTAAAAATTGTGGCTCCTTCAAACTTGTGCACTGGATGAGTGACTTGAGTGAGTAAGTGAATGAGGCACGAGCCTCTCTTATTTATACTAGCTTAGGAGCAGTAGGGTGTTGTCTCTTCATCGTGAAGGGATGAATTCTTCACTTAGTGGCTAAAACCACTTTAATTAGTCCTAGGGGCCGACTTCTCAATTAGCAACATATAATTAGGTTTTGACCAATCCAGAAAAGGGGATTTGAATTTGGTCATACAAGATTCCCGACATGATCAATCCACAAAAGGGTATTGATCTCTAAGATAATGACTCAATAATAAGTAGAATATTATTTGTAGTTACAATATTTCAACACTCCCACTTAACAAGAAGGGTATTCTACAACATTATCAAAAGAGAGAGAGGGCAACAAGATCAACAAAATCTAGAAAACTGATTGGCATATCTATAAATCATCATAAAAAATTCTCATCATCAATACCATCATCATTCACAACATGGAGATGAAGTATCATCATCATCATTCATAGTATGGAGATAGAATGGCATCATCATCATCATTCACAGTATGGAGATGGAACAAAATCATCATCATCATTCACATCATGAAGATAGAACCTGAAACATCAACATTAGTTAGCATAAAATCTATAACAAAAAAACATCAACAACATCATCATCAACAACACAAAGTTGGAGAAACATCATCACAACATCAGCTTGGAGAAAAAACATTAAAGCATGAGGCTGGAGCAAGAAAATCATCATCATCATGAGGAAAAGTAGTGAGGTAGGTATATAAACAACATTTTGTGGTACTCTGATAGTCCCTAGGGATATGCCCAAGAATCATAAGATTCCTTAGGATATAAAATCCTAATGGATCTACCACATGGTACTCGGATAGACCGTCCTTATCGGACCTTCGTGTTTTTCTCAGGAATCATAAGATTCCCTAGAATTATAAAAATCCTAATGGAGCTACCACTACTGAACACAACTAGAAAATACTTGCACAGGTACTCTGACAGACCGTCCTTACCAGACCTTTAGGATCTGTCTAGGGATGATCAGTCCCCTAGGATATAAAATCGTAACTGAGCTACCCATTGTTGGTCAGGATACCATATTATCATCAACATCACTCCCCTTTTCGAAGAAGACCCTTTCAGAATATACCAATCTTGTCTCGAAAGTGCTAAAACTTTACACAAGACAAAGGCTTGGTCAACACATCTGCAACTTGCTCATTTGTTCCAACATATTGGAGCTTTATGGCTCCCCTCTACAACATATCACAAATATAGTGATACCAGATTTATATGTGCTTCAATTTGTAATGGAACACATGGTTATCCATCATCTTTATGTAACTCTGATTACCACATAGGATCATGGTTGCTTCCATCTCCAGATCAAATAGACCTGTCAAAAAATTTCGAAGCCAAATGGCTTCACTATTGGTGAAACATGCAACAATGTATTCCTCTTCTACTGTACTGAGAGAAATACTAGATCTCTTCCTCCTCTGCCATGAAGTCATGGTTGACCCCAGACTAAAATAACATCCTGAAGTGCTATTTCTATTAGAAACCATTCCATCCCAATCTGAATCGGTATAACCAATTAGTCTGAAGTCATGATCTCCATTATAACAGAGACCAAAGTCCAACGTACCCTTAGGGTATCTCATCACATGTTTTGTAGAAACAAGGTGAACATGTCTGGGCTCTACCAGATACTGACTCAAGGTATTCACAACAAAATATATATCTATCCTGATATTCCTCATATACATCAAAGATCCAATGATATGTCTGTACAATGTAACATCAACCAATTCTGACAAAGTATCATCCTGGAGCTTCTACTTTGTTTCCATGGGTGTGTTCATGGATTTACACTCAAACATATCAAACCTCTTCAGTATTTCAACTACATACTTCCCTTGGTTAAGGAATATCTTCTCTGGGTTCTGCCAAACCTCAATACCTAAGAAATAGTGCATTAGTCCTAGCTCTTTCATCTCAAATTCTGCAGCGAGCTTCATCTTACAATCAATGATGAGTTTTTCTTCTCCAATTAAGAATAATTCATCCACATGCAACAAAAATATAACTGTCTCGTCATTGATAACCTTGAGTAAAGGTTATAATCAACTTTACTCTTGGTAAAGTCCAATATCGTTACGAAACTATCAATTCTTCCATACCAAGATATAGGATCTTTCTTTAACCCATATTGATTCTTCTTCAACTTGTAGACATGAGTCTTTATGTCTTCAACTTCAAGCCCTTGAGGTTGCTCTATATACACTTATTCTTCAATGACACCATTTAAGAAGGTTATTTTCACATCCATCTGGTGGAACTTCCACTTCATCTTTGCTGGAAGATATATCATGGTTCTGATATAAGTGTATCTGGATATAGGAGAAAACTTATCTTCATAATTAGTGCCTTCCTTTTGAGAAAATCCATGAGCTACAAAACTTGCATTATATTTCTCAATACTTCCATCAACAACATGTTTTATCTTGTATAGCCATTTGGAAGATACCACATCTTTGTTCTTCGGCCTAGGAACTATTTCCCATACATCATTATTTATAATGGATTCGTATTCTTATGTCATGGCATCTACCCATTCTTTCTTCTGAATGGATTCTTCAAAGAAAGGAGGCTCCCTTCCTATGAGGTCACAGATCAAAGCCATATAAGTGGAGAATGGATTAGGTTTCTTGACTTGTCTCATGATTCCTTCTAGGGAACCATACTTATCTCCATCTTGAATAAGTTCCCTTGCCCAAAATGGATTTCTTTTGTGAGAGATCTTCATCTCGGGAGGTTCTTAATATTCTATCATATCATGATCTTCTTGAATCTCATCATCAGGGGAAGATGAGACTTCCTTCGCTGGTTCTGTATGTTAATCCCTAAATAGTGGCTCATTACCCCTTAATTGGGGCATATTACATTAGTAATGTTATTTTATTTATGTCGGCTTTAGTCCATTAGTTGTAATTATACCTCCTAGTCTCCTATATATACCAAGGGGACATTTTCATTTGGAATCATCTGGTAATTGAACATTTATGTGGGAATAAGGAGGTTACCCCCTCGAAGAGTCTTATTATCTAAATTTCTGTCTTTTTCAAGGCCTCGATTAATTATTCTGAGGTTGTTCTATGCTATATTGATATATGGTTCCTAACATATGGTACGAGAGCTCAAGGTCTTGGGATTTCACTGCTACATCTGAGACACCTTGGAATTTTTGCTATAACTTGTTTTCTACAATGATTCAGAAGGAATGACTTCGATAATATTTAGTATATGGATCAAGGTAAGTTGGTTTAAACTTTCATCTCCCGAGGCCTTACACTTTTGAAGATACAAGCTTTCTAAGATAGGGTTTTGGAATCATCCTGAATTGATTCATTGTGGAATTTTCTCTATAAAACGTTTTATGTAACATTTCAGACCCTTAACTCTGGAGGCTATTCACATAAATTAGTAAGGTATATGTGGTAACAATTTCAGCCTCTAGGTCATCTTAAATTTGTAGATACACCTTGTGGAAGATAGGGTATCTGACTAGTCCTATTGACTAGTCTCAAGTAGGTGTTCCTAGTAAAACAATCATAACTTCTTCCTAGAGTATCCAATTTGAGTGAGACTAATTGCATTGGATATTTGACAGACTGTATTAGTTCTGGTATGAGTCTCAGAATTTTATATAAATTATTTTGTTTGGGACACGCTATACAAGTGAGATCTTCTCGAATAGAAAAAAATCAACAAGTTGTGGGGAAGTTACCTTAAATTCCACTTGGCACATCCAATTTTGATCAGACTTGTGGAATTATAGAGAAGAAATATCAGAGACCTACTGATGTAGACCCCCAACCCTCTATCAGCCCTTGGGTCAAGGTCTGCTACAGGATCATTCGATTTCCCCTTGAGCCGAAATGGCTCTTTCAATTCCCTGTTGGAATCTTCATTTATTGATCCACAGGTCTTTTCGGAAACTCCCCTGTGTGAACAACACTAGGCACAAGATCCACCTTCTCCGACTGACCACAGTGCTATGACCAAGGCCTATTCCCAAAGGTTCTTGTCACAACTCGCAATCTCACGAGTTTGTGAGTTGAAACCCCTGACTCTTCCTTCCCAATCTTGCGATACCCAAGATCACGAAATGGGCATAGCTCCCTTCTGTCAGGGCCCTCTGCGCATGACCACCGGCTAGGCTAAGCACTAGCTCCCATCACGACTTTGGGACTTCGCAAGTTGAAGGGTTGAGTCTCCGTGCTCTTCTTGTGCGAACCTCCAAGACTTGAAAGTCAACGAGGGTTGACCTTCCCTTCTCACTTCTCACAACTCACCACTTCTCGAGTTGTAGCGTTGAGCTCCCGTGCTCTTATCCTGCCAATCCCCGAGACGCAAGAAGTCAATGGAGTGTTGACTCCTTTCCTCCTGGCGATGCATGTTTTCCTGTCAACCACACCGGCCCCACCTTGTGGTCCTGCCACGTGTCTCTCGTGCCCAGCTTAGGTACTTCGCGACTTCACTTCCCAAAACGCTGCCTCTTTTGTATCCTGACACCCGAAGTGTCGGGATCCCGAACTCCTCATTAATCCCTATCGCAACTCATGACTTCGGGACTTTCAGGACAAAAGTCTCGACTCTCTGACTGCTGAAACCCGAAATGCCAATCTGTTGAAATGATTGATGATGTCCTTTCCCCGTACTTATATTGCGTCTCGTGATTTTGGGAATCCCGAAATAGATGTCTTGAGCTCCTATCCTCCAAAATGATGAAATGTCGAGTTCCAACTTGTAATTAATGCTGGCTCCATAATAGAACATCTCACCCTATCGGGACTTTGTACTTCATGATTTCGCAGATCTTAATGTAAGGTTTTTGGTCCTTCAACTCGTGAATCCCCGAAGTGAGAATTCACAAGTGATCCAACGGCCCTTGTCGACTTGGATCCTACGGTCCGATTTTCTCCTAAGATTGCACTTGAAGAATACTTGTCATAACTTCCCTGCTCCTCTGCAAGATATGACGGCTCTTGGAATTTTGCGAATTATCCACAGAGAATTTCGACCGTCCAATTCCTCCTTGACAACTCCTACGAGATGAACAAGGTATTCCTTCACGGAACTTGTCCACCTGCAAAAAAACTTTGCTACGCCTCCTTCCAACACTTCAAGGCACTAGCCCTCTTGAGCCTTTCTTCAACAACTTCAAAGATTCTATCCCTCCTGATATTGCTTGAAAATCCTCAGGTACTTTGGGGATAACTCATGTGCGCACTCCTTGCAAAACTTCCTCAAATATGCTCTAGTATTTGAACCTATTTGACTCTGTGCACTCCTTGCAACATCATTCTTTCAACAATTCCCTCAGGTTGTAAGATCTGAGACTTCACTCAGCATGCGCACACCTTGCACAACTCCTGTGCTTAATTTTCACTTCCATGAGAATGAGAACAATGTTATCCCTCTTGAGCTTTCAGAGATAAAAACTATGAACCCTCGTCAACGCACTCCTTGCGGACAAACTCCACTACACTCCTTGCAGGAATTTTACTCACTCAGGTTGAGAAACAATTGAAACTCATTCCTTACTCTCTCTTTCATATTTCAAACATTCAACAAGAATTCATTCATACATAGCATAAAAGCAAATGTACAACAGAAAGAGTAAAACAACCATGAGCATAACCTTCAACATGTATACACATAAAGCATTAGAACACCATGGGTCTGAATCAAAACTTCATATATTAGTCTCAGAACTTCTATACATGGGATCTTCTACATAGCTCTCTACTTCTTCTCTTCTCTATGCTCTCTTCTCAATTGATCATGCTAATATTACAACGATACAAGATGAGGGTGTCTATAGTTGGTTTTCCCTCCTACGCACTAAACTGTCTAATCTGCATTTAAATATACCTACTCACATTAATTATGTATTAATGCCTTCACCTACTACATATGAGAGTGGATCGCTCAAGATCTGTTTACAATATCTAAGTGTGCTTCCTCTTAAATATTACATTAACATCCGCACATTTATTTCAAAACATCTCAAAACACTTTTGCAATGTGCTGAAATGCGTTGGCGCTTGTCCCAACTATCTTCCGCCTCTGCGCTTGCTTGTTGTTGGCGATGCTCCTGCATCATACTCCCTCGCTTGAAAATTTTTCATGGGCTCCTATCCATGAGCTCTCGCACGGTCTGCCCATGCTTTTGGATCTCTGCTTCATTTTCCCAGCTGGCGTCTTCAACTGGATGTCCCTTCCACTTGACCAAGTATTCAAAATATTCCTTTCGCCTGGTCCTCTTACTAACTCTTTTGTCCAGTATGCTTTCCATCTGTGGCTTCTCTGCAACTGGCATCTGTTTGGCCAACTGAACCTCTAGTTGTTCACTACTTGCTTCTACTTCTTCATCTTTATAAGGGTACAAATCTGAGATGTTGAATATTGGAGAAATTCCGATTCCATCGGGTAATTCGAACACATAAGCATTTGTCCCAAATTTCCTTATGATCCGGCACGGTCCAATTTTCTTCATTTTCAATTTATTATATGGCCCCCTTGGGAACCTTTCCTTTCTCAAGTGTGAAAGAATCAAATCACCATATTCAAACTGAAGTTATCGCCAGTGTTGATCTGTTCTTTGCTTATACTCTTGGTTCGAGTTATGCAATCGCTCCTTCACCTGGCTGTGAAGCTCCCTCATTGCCTTGGAAAAATCTTTTTCACTAGCACTCCTAGTTGCATTCTGTTCTGAATCCCTCAATTCAGAAAATCCCCTTGGATGCATGCCATAAACAATTTGAGATTGACTCTTCCCCTTGCTTCTGTTGATTGAATCATTATAAGCAAATTTTGCCTATGGCAAGATTTTGTCCCACTCACTGTGATGTTTTGTCACCAAACTCCTCAGTAAGTCTCCTAAACTTCTGTTGAAAACTTCTGTCTGTCCATCCGTCTAAGGATGATAAGATAAACTGAACGACAAGTTTGGTCCCAGCTTTTTCCATAAGGTTCTCCAGAAGGGTCCCACAAACTCGGTGTCTCGATCCGAAACTATGCTCCTTGGTAAGCCATGAAGTCAAATGACTTCTTTGAAAAATAGATTCGCAATGTGTGTTGCATCACTGGTTTTCTGACATGGTATGAAGTGTTACATTTTATAAAATCTGTCTATTACCATAAAGATTGAATCGAACCCTCTTTGTGTTCTCGAAAGACCCAATATGAAGTCCATGCTTACTGCATCCCATGGCCTCTTAGGTATGGGTAACGGTTGATATAAGCCTACATTCTGCCTCTTTCCTTTTGAATGCTGACAAATTCTACATTTGTCCATGAATATTTTGATGCCTGCTCTCATTCCCAGCCAAAAATATGACTCATTTAACTTTGATAACATCTTGTCATGACCAAAATTCTCGGCCAATCCTCCACTGTGTTTCTCCTTCAACAAATTCTCTCTCATGGAGAATTTTGGAATACAAAGTTGATTACCCTTAAATAGTAATCCTTCCTGGATCATGTATTATGTCCATTGACTTATGTCCCTGAGAACTGGATTTTCAGCTGCTTCATACAACTCTTTGAAGTCTGGATCATCTCTGTACATGTTCTTGAGATCATCAAAACCCAATGTTTTGACTCTGAACTCCTGTAATAGCAAACATTTCCTGCTCAAAGCATCAACAACTTTGTTAGCAGTTCCAGAAATATGATTGATTACAAAAGTAAAGTTCTGCATGTATTCAACCCATTTAACATGTCTTTGATTAAAATTTTCCTGTTGAGTCACAAATTGCAAAGCATGATTGTCATTGTATAAGACAAACTCCTTAGGAATCAAATAGTGTCTCCATTTCTTCAATGCCTGAATAATAGCATAGAATTCTTTATCATATGTAGAGTACTTCATTTTGGATTCATTCAGCTTCTCGCTGAAGAATGTGATTGGCCTATCTTCTTGACTCAAGACTTCCCCTATTGCAAATCCACTTGCATCACATTTTAACTGAAATGTCTTCTTGAAATCAGGCAACACCAAAATTGGTTGTTCTGTAATCTTCTTCTTTAACAAATTGAACCTTTTCTCTGTTTCTTCCGTCCAGTGAAAAGATTTATGTCTTTTCTTCACTATGTCCATCATCGGTGCACTAATTCCACTGAAATTCTTGATGAATTTTCTATAGAAACTAGCCAATCCATGAAAAATTCGAACTTCAAAGATACTCTTTGGCGATGGCCAATTCTTAATCACCTCCACTTTATCTAGATCCATCTTCAACTTGTCTGCAGAAATAAAAAACCCTAAATAAATGAGCTCTGTCTTCATGAATGAGGATTTCTTCATGTTTATCAACAACTTCTCTTGCTGTAACCTCTTCATTACAGTAGTTAAATATTTCAGATGCTCTGCCTCTATTTTACTGAAAATCAGTATGTCATCAAGATACATAATGACAAATTTTCCGATGAAATCCTTCAGGACTTCATTCATCAATCTCATGAAAGTGCTTGGTGCATTTGTTAAGCCAAAAAACATAACAAGCCATTCATACAACCCTTCATTGGTCTTTAATGCTGTCTTCCATTCGTCTCCTTCTCTCATACAAATCTGATGATATCTGCTTTTCAAACCAATCTTTGAAAAAAATTTCACTCCGTTCAAGCAATCCATCAAATCGTTCATCCTTGGCAATCGAAATCTATATCTGATGGTAATCTTGTTGATTGCTCTCGAGTCAGTACACATCCTCCAGCCTCCATCTTTCTTTGGACTGAGTACTGTCGGAACAACACATGGACTCAAGCTTTCTCTAATCAACCCTTTGTCCATTAAATCCTAGACCCGTCTTTTGACCTCTTCATTCTCCTGCGGCGTCAGTCTATATGCTTCTTTGTTTGGTAAACTAGCTCCAGGTATGAGATC
This sequence comes from Picea mariana, assembly GCA_032191745.1. Lineage (NCBI taxonomy): Eukaryota > Viridiplantae > Streptophyta > Pinopsida > Pinales > Pinaceae > Picea > Picea mariana. Next base: position 229,857 of record JASDQU010100993.1, read on the forward strand.
AATATGATGACTTATACTTCTAATAGCTGGCAATGAACGAAGTAGTTCGTCCACTACTATGTCAGCAAATGTTTCCAGCAACTTCTAGATTTCTTCTGGTAAATCATCCACTCTTGTGATGGTCAAAACAATTTTAGGTTTCCTGACCACAATGAATTGTGGATCTTCCTTCTTCTTAACCTCCTTAAGAAGTTCCTTCCCAGTCATGAGAAGTACATTGTTGCTTACTTCAAGTTTCACCTCTTTGTCGTTAATCGACAACAACATGTGAGTTCTCCCATTCTTCTCTAGTGTATATGTGTTCTTCCTCCCATCATGAACCACATTCCTGTCATATTGCCATGGTCTACCAAGCAATAGATGAAAAACATCCATGGGAATGACATCACACAATTTCTTATCGTTATATCCTCCTATCTTAAATTCAACTAAACATTGTTTAGTGACATTTACCTGATGTCCTTTTTGTAGCCACAAAACCCTGTATGGACTTGGGTGTTCAATAGTCTCCAGCTCCATCTTTTCTACCATCTCTGTAGAAACGAGATTTTCTGTGCTACCACTATCCACAATGACCCTGCATACGCTTTCCTTGGTCTTGCAAGCAGTCTAGAAAAGACTGTTCCTTTGCACTAGATTCTCTGCCTCCTTTTCTGGTGTTAAGAGAACCTTCCTCATCACCAGTGATCTCCCTCCTTTAGCATCCTCTGCCTCAACATTCCGCCTTTGTGCTTCAGCAATGTGAATCTCACCTCCTTATTTCTTCTTATCTGGACATTCATAAGATTTGTGTCCATTCTTTTCACATGTGAAACATTTTATTACTCTACCTCTGCCTCTTTCTCTTCCTCTAGTGCAAGGAAAAGTGTTGTTATCAGCATACTATCCTCTCTGTTCAGTATACTGCCCTCTCTGTGAGCTTCCACCTTTTTCAGTTTGAGTTCGAGGTTTCTTCCACTCTTCCTTAGGATTTTGATTCCTATCTTGGACAATTATTTTTCCTCTGGGCTGACTTCTGCCTCGGCCTCTTTGGCTTTGCTTTTGGCTCAGCTTCTCTTCAGCCTTCAGAGCCATCTGATAAGCATCGTCTATGGTCCGAATGATCATCATGCTCATCTCATCCTAAATGTCTTATCTATGACCATTCATATACCTGACAACCTTTTCATCACCACTTGCGCGATGACCTACCCTGATGTTTATCTTGTATAACTCCTCGGTGTACGCCTTCACTGTCATCAGCTTCTGTCTCAAGTTCTGCATCCTTCAAAACAGAGTGACTTGATAATCCTTTGGTATGAATTTTGCCCTCATCTTCTCAATCATTCTATCCCAACTCCTTATTTTCTGCTTGCCTTTGTAGCATCTGTCAGCTTGTAGTTCATCCCACCACAATGCTGCATGTCCTTTCAATCTCGTGACATCATGTTTTATGTTCTTGTCTTCCTCGACATCTTCATAGTCAAAATATGTGTCCAGAGGTCTAATCCAATCTAGAAGTTCTTCAACATCAAGGTTTCCCTCATATACTGGAATGTCCATTTTTTCTCTAGCACCCATTCTTGCAATAGCCCTAATCAGGCATTCATTTGTTGCATCTTCTGCTACAACTTCATCTCCTTCATGTCCAGCTTCATCTTCACTTTTAGATTCATTGACATCTCCAACACCGGCTGTGCGCCTCTATTTTATTTCCACATCCATGAGTCTGGAGCGTATGTTATGCATCTCTCTTTCTACGGTTGTATCAGGCACCTGCCTACCCCTTTCTCTTGGCATTTCCCTCTCCTCTGGCGGATTGGGTGTTTCCCTGTCACTTCTTCTCAGTGGCATGGCTGTAAAATTCCTCCTTTTCCCTGCTATAGAAAGCAAAGAAAATTCTCCTATGCTCTGATACAACTTGATGCAGACCCCCAACCCTCTATCGACCCTCGGGTCAAGGTCCGTTATAGGATCATTTGATTTCCCCTTGAGCTAAAATGGCTCTTTCGATTCCCTGCTGGAATCTTCATTTATCGATCCACGGGTCCTTTCGGCAACTCCCCTGTGTGAATAGCACTAGGCACGAGCTCCACCTTCTCTGAGTGACCGCAGCGCTATGACCAAGGCCTATTCCCAAAGGTGCTTATCAAAACTCGCAATCTCGCGAGTTTGCGATTCTAAACCCCTGACTCTTCCTTCCCAATCTCGCAATACCCGAGATCATGAAATGGGTATATCTCCCTTCTGTCAGTGCCCTCTGTACGTGATCACCGGCTAGGCTAAGCGCTAGCTCCCATCGCGACTTCATGACTTTGCAAGTCCAAGGGTTTAGTCTCTATTCTCTTATTGTGTGAACCTCTCAGACTTGAAAGTCAGTGAGGGTTGACCTTCCTTTCACACTTCTCGCAACTCGCCACTTCGCAAGTTGTAGCGTTGAGCTCCTGTGCTCTTATCCTACGAATCCCTGAGACATGAGAAGTCAGTGGATTGTTGACTCCTCTCCTCTTGGTGATTCATGTCTACCTGTCAACCATGCAAGTGACACCTTATGGTCCTTCCACATGTCTCTGGTGCCTAGCTTTGGCACTTCATGACTTCGCTGGCCAAAACGCTGCCTCCTTTGTATCCTGACACCCGAAGTGTCGGTATCTTGAACTCCTCGTTACTCCCTATCGCAACTCATGACTTCAAGAATTTTGGGACAAAAGTCTTGACTCTCCGACTGCCGAAACCCAAAATGTCGATGTGTCGAAATGGTTGATGACGTCCTTTCCCCATACTTATATCGCGTCTCACGATTTCGAGAATCCTGGAAGAGATGTCTCGAGCTCCTATCCTCCGAAATGCCAAAATTCCAAGTTCCAACTCATAATTAATGTTGGCCCCACAACAGAACTTCTCTCCCTATCAGGACTTCGCACTTCGCGATTTCGTGGATCTTGATGTAAGGCTTTCGGTCCTTCAACTCGCAAATCCCCAAAGTGAGAATTCACGAGTGATCCAACGGCCCTTGTCGACTTGGATTATACAGTCCAATTTTCTCTTGAGCTTGCATTTGAAGAATACTTGTCGTAACTTCCTTGCTCCTCTGCAAGATCTGACGACTCTCGAAATTTCACAAATTCTCCATGGAGAATTCCGACCATCCAATACCTCCTTGACAACTCCTATGAGATGAACAATGTACTCCTTCATGGAACTTGTCCACCTGCAAAAAAACCTTGCTACATCTCCTTCCAACACTTCAAGGCACTAGCCCTCTTGAGCCTTTCTTCGACAACTTCAAAGACTCTATCCCTCCTGAGCTTGCTTGAAAATCCTCAAGTACTCTGGGGATAACTCCTGCATGCACTCCTTGCAGAACTTCTTCAAATACGCTCTAGTATTTGAACCTCTTCGACTCTGTGCACTCCTTACAACAACAGTCTTTCAACAATTCCCTCAAGTTGTATGCTCTGAGACTTCACTCAGCCTGTGCACACCTTGCATGGATCCTGTGCTTAATTTGCACTTCCGTGAGAATGAGAACAATTTTATCCCTCCTGATCTTTTAGAGATAAAAACTCTGAACCCTCGTCAACGCACTCGTTGTGGACAAACTCCACTACACTCCTTGCAAGAATTTTACTCACTCAGGTTGAGAAACAATTGAAATTCATTCCTTACTCTCTCTTTCAGATTTCAAACATTCAACAAGAAATCATTCATACATAGCATAAAAGAAAATGTATGACAGAAAGAGTAAAACAACCATGAGCATAACCTTCAGCATGTATACACAGAAAGGATTAGAACACCATGGGTCTGAATCAAAACTTCATATATTAATCTCAAAACTTTTGTACATGGTCTCTTCTACACAACTCTCTTCTTCTTCTCTTCTCTATGCTCTCTTATCAATTGATCATGCTAATATTACAATGATACAAGATGAGGGTGGCTATAGTCAGTTTTCCCTCCTACACTCTAAACTGTCTAATCTGCATTTAAATCTACCTACTCAAATTAATTATGTATTAATGCCTTCACTTACTACAGATGAGAGCGGATCGCTCAAGATCTATTTACAATATCTAAGTGTGCTTCCTCTTAACTATTACATTAACATCCGCACATTTATTTCAAAACATCTCAAAACACTTTTGCAACGTGCTGAAATGCATTGGCGCTTGTCCCAACTATATTCCGCCTCCGCACTTGCTTATTGTTGGAGATGCTCCTGCATCACCTACAAAAAATAAAGTTCCATACTTAGAAGGGCCGAAATTTTGGAGATACAATAAAAGGAAGATTATCTAGCATAACCACCTCAAAATCAAGGTTTAAAGTGATACTTGGCCAACATGCCACCAAAAAAGGAAACTTCTACACCAAATAAAACTCCAGACAATCCTACTTGGACTCTTGATGAAGGTGAAGAAATGTGTAGGGACATAAATGATTTACATAGGAAGACAATAACAAAAGATGAACTACAATATATGGAAGCTAAGTTGGAGGCAAATATGGATGGTTTAAAAGAGGAGATCATGGAAGGATTGAAAAATTTCATAATAGAGAGGACACATGAAAGTGAAAATGTATCCCATGAAATTCATGATGAGGACACAAGGAAGGGGAATCAAGAATGAAGAAACTCCAACTTTGGGTTGAAGACCAACCAAGTTCCTAATATCGATATGAGGAAGCTTGATGGCAAGGACCCTATCACATGGATACTTCAGATGAATCAATTCTTTGATCTACATAATGTGCCACATACACAAAAGGTACGAATTTCTACTTTATATTTAGAACCCAATCAATTTGTATGGTATCGATGGATTTTTTCTCACAAATCACTTGTCACTTGGACAATTTTCGTGGAAGAAATGATAGCACACTATGAGGATACAAGGAGCAATACCTTCTTTAGCCAATTGATAAATCTCAAGAAAAGGGTTCATTTACAGAGAACATTGAGAACTTACAAAGATTGAATATAAAGGTAACAAATATTCCAGATGAGCACTTGATTGATCTATCCATAGGAACTTTAAGAGATAACATTCAACATGAGGTTCTCCTTTGGGAACCCAAATCATTGGAGAATGAATTTAGGGTGGAAATAAATGTTGAAAGTAAAAATATGGCTATGGCTACAAGAAGAACCAATCCTAACCTCTATAGAGAGAATAATTCTCCTTCTTCTAAAACACCTGAACCTACAAGGTTGACACCTCAATAATTGGAGGAAATAAAAGAAAAAGGTTTATTCTTTAATTGTGATCGCAAGTATAGTAAGGGACATAAGTGTGGTGAGAATAAATTATTCTACATAGATTGTGAAGAGGAAGAAGAACAAGAACAAGAACGAGAACCATCTCAAGATGCAAACGTGGAAGCAATTTCGTCTGAAGATTTGACTCCCATGTTATCGTTTAATGCATTGGCTGGAATTAGCACTCCCTCAAACCCTCAATATCGAAGGATATATCAAAAAGAAAAATGTAATATTTTTAATTGATTTAGGAAGTACTCATAATTTCATTTAGTATAAATTAGCCAAAGATCTTAATTGCTTTGTATATCCAACACCAGAGTTTCAAGTAATGATTGCAGATGGAGGAACTATCATTTGCTCATGAAAATGTAATAAGATAAATCTTACGATAGGGGAATATGTAATGAATATTCCAATGATTGCTATACCCATGGGTGGTGCTGATGTTGTACTAGGAATCCAATGGTTACAATCATTAGGAATAATGGATTTTAATTTTCAAGAACTTTTCATGAAATTTTCATTGGAAGGAAAATAAATTGAGTTAAGAGGTATCACAAGGAAACCCTGTAAGGTGATAAGCCCTAATGGCATGACAAAATTATTGAAAAAGGGGCATGAAGGTGTTATTACACAACTATGCTCACTAGATGTTCAAACATCTAAGTGATATATTCCTCTAGATCTCCAAGGGATCATTGATAAGCATTCCAAAGTATTTGAAGATATTCCCAAAGGTCTTCCACCCACTCGAAATCATGATCATGATATTCACCTAATTCATGGGAGTGTTCCTCCTAACATTAGGCAATACAGATACCCTTATGCCTTGAAGAGTAAAATTGAGCACATGTTTGAAGAAATGTTAGAGGCTGGCATTATTAGACCTAGCCAAAGTTCTTACTCTGCACCTATGGTAATGGTATTCAAGAAACATGTCTCATGGCGTATGTGTCCAGATTATAGAGAGCTCAACAAGATCACTATTAAAGATAAGTTTCCCATTCCTGTCATTGATGAATTGTTAGATGAACTACATGGAGAAATATATTTCACAAAGTTGGATCTTCATTCATGGTATCATCATATTAGAATGAAGGAAAAGATATCACAAAAACAACATTCCGAACTCATGAAGGCCATTATGAATTTTTGGTCATGCCTTTTGGCCTTACAAATGCACCTACTGGATTCCAAGGGTTGATGAATTCCATTTTCAAGCCCCTTGGAAAATTTGTGTTAGTATTTTTTGATGGTATACTAATTTATAGTAAGTCTTGGGAGGATCATGTGTAACAGGTTGACAAGGTGCTACAAATAATAAAGGAGCAAGAACTATATGCCAAACTATCCAAATGTTTATTTGGAGTGAAGTAGGTAGAGTATTTGGGTCATATTGTATCTCATGAAGGTGTCAAGATAGATGCTAACAAGATCAAGGCCATGATGGACTGTCTACTTCCCAAAACGTTGAAGAATCTTAGAGTCTTTTTGGGTTTGACAAGTTACTACTGCAAGTTTGTTCAACACTATGGAAGAATAGAAGCACCTTTAATGACACTAACTAATAAGGATGCATTTTCATGGAATCCAGAGGCAACTAAATCTTTTGAACAACTGAAAGAGGTGATGTTCAAAGCTCTTGTATTGACCACTCCAGACCTCACAAAAACCTTTATTGTGAAATATGATGCCTTGAGAAATGGAATTGGTGCTATGCTAATGCAAGAAGGAAGGCCTATGGCTTTTGAAAGTCGACCACTCAAGGGAAAGGACTTACACAAACACATTTATGAGAATGAAATAATGGGAATATTACATTCATTGAAGAGATGGAGTCCTTACCTAATAGGTAGACACTTCAAGGTCAAAAAAGATCATGATAGTCTTAAATACTTCTTGGAACAAAGACTATCTTCAAAATAACAACCAAAATGGGTAGCCAAGATATTGGGTTATAATTTTGAAATCGTCTATAAATAAGGGAAGCAAAATGTTGTGGCAGATGCACTCTCAAGGAAGGATGAAAATGTGGAGGCCTTTCTTTATGCTATCTTGATCATCCAACCTGATTGTATAATATAAGCAAGGGATGAATGGAAAAATGGAAAAAAAGTGTGGACTCTCATTCAAAGGTTGCAGCAGGATTCCAGTACATCAGATACAGTTACATGGAAAAATGATTCACTATGGTACAATGATCACTTATATTTATGTAAGAAATCCCAACTAAAACAAAAGGTACTATTGGAATTGCACACCTCTCCAGTAGGAGGGCACTCAGAATTAAAAAAAACCTACCATAGGGTCAAGAAGGAATTTTTTTTGGATGGCCTTAAAACTGACATTCAAAGGTTTGTGCTAGAATGTTTGGTTTTCCAACAAAATAAGGTGGAAACAATTAAGACCCTAGTTATTTTACAACCATTAGCCATCCCAAGTCAGCATTGGGAGGAGGTTTCCATGGATTTCATCACAAGGTTACCAAAGTCTAAACGAAAGAGTGTCATCATGGTGATTATTGATAGACTGACCAAGTAGACACACTTTTGTGCACTCTCTCATCCCTTCAAAGCTAGTACAATTTCCACCGCATTCATGGAGACATTTCAAAACCTACATGGAAGCCCAAATATTATTGTAAGTGACAAAGATCCCATCTTCACTGGACATTTTTGGATAGAATTATTTTCTTGTTTGGGTACTCAATTGGCTCATAGCTCATCCTATCATCCTCAATATGATGGACAAGCTGAGACAGTGAACAAATGTATGGAAGGTTACCTTCCTTGCTTTGTCTCTGATAAATAAACACAATGGTTCAAATGGTTACCCTTGGTAGAATGGTGGTACAATGCTTCCTTTCATACTACAACAAAAATGAAACCATTTATGGCACTCTATGGATACCACCATCCTTCCATCACTTCTTCTCTAAAAGAAAAATCTAAGGTTCAAGCAGTGGAAGATCACATTGAGCATTAAAAACAAGTTCTCCAAATATTAAAGGACAACCTGACCATGGCATAAAATCACATGAAACAACACGTAGATCAACATCGTAGTTGAATAACTTTTGAAGTAGGGGATTGGGTGTTTTTAAGACTACAACCATACAAACATATGTCCCTCAATCAATCCAAGAAGGATAATAAATTATCACCAAAGTAATATGGCCCTTATAAGGTGTTGCAAAAGATTGGTACCATGGCATACAAATTGGAGTTTCCTGCATCTTCACGAGTACACCCAGTTTTCTATGTTTCATGCTTAAAGAAGGTTATAAGTGACAAGATCCCAGTTCAAACTATATTTCCAGAACTTGAAGGGGAAGGAAAAATTATATTGGATCCTGAAACCATCACTGACACAAGAATTCACCATCTAAGGAATAGATCCATTTTAGAGTATCTCATTAAATGGAGGAAACTATAGGCTGAAGATTCCATTTGGGAAGATGAGTCTTTTATACAGAAGCATACAGCGTTACTCATGAGTTGCGGACAACACTTGTCTCAAGGAGAGGGGCATGTTAATCCCTAAATACTGGCTCATTACCCCTTAATTGGGGCATATTACATTAGCAATGTTATTTTATTTATGTCAGCTTTAGTCCATTAGTTGTAATTATACCTCATAGTCTCTTATATATACCAAGGAGTAATTTTCATTTGGAATCATCTGGTAATTGAACATTTATGTGGGCATAAGGAGGTTGCCCCCTCGAAGATGCTTATTATCTAAATTTATCTCTTTTTCAAGGTGTTGAGTACTTGTTCTAAGGTTTTTATATGCTATATTGATATCTGGTTTCTAACACTACAACTCTGGGAGCTACAGGATCTTCCTCATATACTTCTTCAAGCTGGCATGATGCACAACCCCCTTCTCCCCTTGGGGCTATGCAACCTCCTGCTATTGGATCTTCAAACTCCTGGAACTGAATTGGTTCTTCAGGCCTTTAACAGAACCTGAACAATTAATACACACACACAAGTCCCCTTGATGTCTCCTGCAAGTTTGGACTACTTGCAACTCCACTCTCCAACACCTGGAAACACCAATTGTGAGTAATATTTTCACACTAGACTCTTTCTCCTCTGTGACTGCAGTTATAACCTCGAGCCAACCCCTTTGCCACTTTAGGCTCTGACAATATTGCAACCTCCATCTTTATTTCCTTTCTAAGAACCTTTCCCTGAATCTACGGATCTCTGCCACGTGTCTCCCTGGATATTGACAGTCCAAATGCAGTTTGGGTTTCATGACTTCGTGAAATTTCACACCTATTCCACATCCACTTCCTATGGACCTATAACTCCCGGATTCTCTAATCCGATGCCATGTGTCTCCTCGCAACCAATGGTTAAGATTTGCCTTGCAACTTCGCGACTTTGGAGATCCTACCTCTAATACTTCGAAATGCTCCGAACTCTGAAATGTTGAAGCACCTCACGGCTAACCTCCATACAATTTTTCCTATATATGATGGTCTGGAATGATCCCAATCCCTCCTGGACATATCTTTCTTTGTTTATTCTAGGAAACTTCAAAGGATTTATCCCTTTGAATATTTTTTTTCGCTCTTTTTCCTTAACTTTTCTCTTCATTGAACTTTTGCATTCTTAGAATGCTCTCTTCAATGCTTAGTCGAATCTCATCCTATGCATTCCTTGCAACAATTCCTCCTCCACAACTTCATTCTATGTGGACAAGCTTCGCTAACCCTTCTCAATTCATGAGTCAAAAGACTTTGTCACGCACTCCTTGTAGACGAACTTCCTTTAAGATATATTTATATAAGTTTCCGATCCAACATGGACTTTGTCACACACACCTTCCAGACATTATGCACTCATTTCACATATAATTTTCACGTTATCTCTTCTCATCTCATGGGTCGAAACAAACTCTGTCGACACACACCCTGTGGACACTATGCACACTTGCAATTTCTTGTAGAAGAGAAACAATTGGAACTTATCTAAATATTTACAGATTCATACATTCAACCATGTAAATGCATTCATAAACACAAGAATAAGAAATAAAAGAGAATTTAAAATAAACAAAAGTCTACCATTCGTTCATTCAGATAGACACGACAACACCACACATTTGGGACAATGTTCCTCTGCTATATTAATTCAACTAAAATATACATATGTTCATATACTTCCTCTCAGTATCTCTCGAATCTCTACTACAATGGAAACAACTCCCAATAACTAGAGTGCCAACAACAACAATTTCATCAGTCCATCAACAACAACAACAACAATTCAAATCTTTATACAAGAGGGGATCTTTGAGCTCTTCCTTCCAACTAATATAGATCTATCCTATCGAATTAAAAGCCATCAACTACTAGAATTTATTACAATAAATATTTGTGATAGATAGATAAGATCGAACACATCAAATATGTACTACACTCAGCTCATTGAAATAAAATACATTCTCTAATGTCCTCATGAAATCATCCATCTCCATAGCATTAAACATGTTCTTTAATTACAATTCTTTTCAAAATATTTGTGTGACACATCTGCTTAAAAATTTAAAATTCTTCAAAATGTGTGCTAGTGTGCCCAGTTTTCCTCCACTCATGCTTTGTTGGCGATGCTCTTGCATCATGGTATCTCCTTGATTTCTTGAGTGTTATATATTCATCAAAGGTTACATCTCTTATTCTATCAATATGATGGTAACCTGGTATGTAAATTATGAATTCATTAGAGACCTTACAATATCCAACAAATATTCCTTTCTTTCTTGAAGGGTCCAACTTGGTTCTCTTCTCTTTTGGAATGCGTACAAACTCTGGACAACCAAATATCTTGAGATGGCTTACGTTTGGCTTCTTTCTGGAGAGCATTTCTTTGGGGGTTTTAAACCCAAGTGCACTATGGGATAATCTATTTTTTACATACACTGTTGTTCTTGTTTCTTCTACCCATAAGTGCATTGGAAGGTCTTGATCATGGATCATAGTATTCATTACTTCCATTATAGTTTTGTTCTTTCTTTGTGCTACACCATTTTGTTAAGAATTGTAGGGAGTGGTGAGCTCCCTCTTAATCTTGACATCTCTGCAAAAGATTAAAAATTCTTTTGAGGCGTATTCTCCTCCATTGTGTTACCTGAGTATCTTGATTTTTATTTCACAGAGATTCTTTATCAAGGCTTTGAATTCCTTGAATTTTCCAAAAACTTCATCTTTTGATATAAAGAAGTAAACCCAAGTCTTGCAAGAATAGTCATCAGTAAATGACACATAGTATACATACCCACTTAGAGAGTTTGATGGCATTGGTCCACATACATCTTCATGGATGACTTCCAAGAATCCTTCTGTTGTACTGTCACCTTTTGGGAAAGGATTCTTTATGCTCTTTCCTTGTGCACATCCCTTGCACACACCTTCATGATCAACATTGAAATATGGTAGACCTATAATTACTTTTCTCACATATGGTAAGGATTTGTAGTTGATGTGAGCTAGTCTTCTATGCCAAAGTTCACATGGACTCTTAGTGGAGTGAGTCAAGGCTGCATCTGAGTGACCTTTTAATTTATACAAGACACCTTCTTTTGTTCCAATAACAATTTCATATTCTATGTTTTTTCCTTTAGGCCACATAATGAATTCGCCATCTATGAATGAAACCCTAAATCCTTTCTTATATAAAGTTTATATAGAAAGAAAATTATTCGTCAAACTTGGTACATATCATACATCCTTAATTTTCATTGGGGTTCATGAATCAAGTTTGTAGGTGGATTCTCCCACTCCTTTGATAGGGTATTGGTAATCATCTCCAAGTGTAAATTTTTGGGGAAACTTATTTAATGCAAGGCTAGAGAGAATGTCCCTCTGACCTATCATGTGCTTAGAAGAACCACTATTATGAGCCAAGTATCCTCTCTAGGTGACACTGATCCTCAGAGGGAAAAGAATAACACATAGTCTTCAATATTTTATTTAATAAAATTTTTGGGTGGCTCATTATCTTCAACTGGATGGGAATGGTGTCTTTTGTTATTTCTCTTCTTGTATTCTTCTCTTCTAGTGAGATAATTCTTAGCAATATGTCCCATCTTGTCACAATGATAACGTTGATAAGAGGAGAAATCTTTTTCTCTTCTTTGACCTTTCTGAAACTTATGGAATCTCCTTGGAGGGTGAGATTCCTTATGTAGATGGTTCTCCTTCTTGAACTGATATCTTCTATTTCCTCCTTTCACATGAGTATATTGGGATTTATATTTATACCTTAGTAGTATTGCTTCTCAGTTAGCTACTCTTGCTTCTTCTTGAACATGTTCTTCCCAAAGACTGTCAAATTGAATTTTTTCCTTTATTGCAAAAATATTTTGGATGAAGGCATCCCAAGGTATTGTAAGACCATTAAGAGATGTCATTATGAGTTCATATTCATTTAGTTTGTCTCCAATTGCTTCTTGTTGTTCTTTGAATTAAGAAAACCTAGATAAATAGTCATGAACGATTTCTCCTTTTTGCATCTTTGTATTCCTCAGTTGGGATCTCTAGTTCATCTTTCGGTTAATGTTCCTTCCTTCATACATTATCATTTGGGAATAAAACATTTATTTTTTATTATTCTTAGAAGACACTTGAGATATCAAGTGGTCTTTAATAGAGTTCGCAATGATTCTTTTGGCCCTAAGCATATCCTTCTGGTACTTTGCTTTCACTGTAGAATCTGTGAGTTTTGGTACATTTTCATTGATGAATATTGAAAAATCATTCTCTTCAAGAATGAGTGTAACCCTATAATTCTAGGAATGGAATTTATCCACAGCTTCTAACTTGTCAACAATCTTGGTTCTTGCATACATCTTAACCTGGAGAGGGGAAAATGACCAAAAATTTAAAGTGATCATAATTTAAATGTGAACTCACAAGATGGTGTGCTTGGCTGAGGAGAGTAGCCTGGTGCAATGTGTTTTATGAAAATCCAAAGTTTAGTCGTTGAAACTGGGCCTGCACAAATTTGGACTGGTACTTCTGGAACTGGTTCTGGTTTCCTAGTTTTCTAGTTTTCTTGGACTAGTGAAAACTAGGGTTTCACTTTCTGAAGGATCTGGCCACTGAAAATGTGCCCTCAAGATTCCAATGCATTTTCTAGGCTAGGGTATACTTCTGAAGGTAGTTTTTATGCTGGAATTATCTTCCAACCAAAATCCCTAATTTTCTTGTACGACAATAGTGACGTTTTTGGTTAACCAGTGAAAGGTTCTCTATTATGTCAAGCTATGGTTCCATGTTAAATTTATAGAAGCTATTAAGTTATTTTCAATTTACTAGACAATAATAGCATAAGAAGGATCACTGGAAGAAAAAAAATCACAAGGTACACAACATTTATCCTAGGAAACCTTCATGGGGGAGAAAACCCAGAAAACAATTCCTTAAAACTTGCACACTAGATGAGTAACTTGAGTGAGTGATTGAATGAGGCACTAGCCTCTCTTATTTATACTAGACGAGCAGCGCTAGGGTGGTGTCTATTCATCAATAAGGGTTGAATTCTTCATTAGTGGATAAAACCACTTTAATTAGGACTAGGGGCCAACTTCTCAATTAAGAGCATATAATTAGGGTTTGACCAATCCACAAAAGGGGATTGATCTCTAATATAATCGCTCAATAATAAGTAGAATATTTTTTGTAGTTATAATATTTCAACAACAAGGGTATGGTATGGTATTCCTTTCCTTGCCTTACCTTTCCAAGACATGGTATGGTATGGTATGGTATGCCTTTCCTTGCCTTAACTTTCAAATCCATGGTATGGTATGGTATGGTATGCCTTTCCTTGGTATGGTATGGTATTGTATGGTATGTCTTGACATTTCATGCCTTTCCTTGCCTTTCCATGGTATGCTATGATATGGTATGGTATGCCTTGCCTTTCCTTTCCATTGGATGTTATGGTATGGTACAATATTCCTTTCCTTTCCATGGCATGGTATGGTGTGGTATGGTATGGTATGGTATCGTATGACTTGACTTGCCTTGCCATGGTATGGTATGGTATGCTACATAATTCCTTTCCTTGCCTTGCCTTGCCAAGCCATGGTATGGTATGGTATGGTATGTCTTGTCATGCCATGCCTTTCCTTTCCTTTCCATGGTATGGTATGGTATGGTATGGTATACTTTCCCTTGACTTGTCATGGTATGGTATGGTATCCCTTGCCTTTCCAGGCCATGGTATGGTATGGTATGGTCTAGTAAGCCTTGCCATGCCATGCATTTCCTTGGATTGCCATGGTATGGAATGCCTTGTGTTGTCTTTCCATTGTATGGTATGGTATGATATGATATGCCTTGCCATGCGATGCCATGACTTTTCGTGYGATGCCATGCCTTGCCTTTCATTGACATGGTATGGTATGGTATGGTATGGTATGGTATGGTATGGTATGGTATGTTTTGCCTTGAATTTCCATGGTATGGTATGGTATGGTATGCCTTGGCTTGTCTTGCCTTCCCAAGCCATGGTATGGTATGGTATGGTATGACTTTCCCTAGTTTGGTATGGTATGGTATGCTATCCCTTTCCATGCCATGCCTTGCATTTCCTTGCCATGGTATGGTATGGTATGGTATAGTATGCCTTGTCATGCCATGCCATACCTTGCCATGCCTTGTCATGGTATGGTATGGTATTTCTTACCTTTCCTTTCCATGGTATGGTATGGTGTGCCTTGCCTTTCCTTTCCAAGCCATGGTATGGTATGGTATAGTATGCCCTGCCTTGGTATGGTCTGGTATCCTTGGCATGGTATGGTATGCCTTTCCTTTCCTTGCCATGCCATGGTATGGTATGGTATGGTATGATATGGTATCCTTGTAATGGTATGGTATGACACCTTTTATTACATTTCTGTCATAATTTTCATCCATTTAGGGTTTTCATGTCTTTAACATTGTAGGGTTGTCATGTGTCATCTTGCATTTCAGCATGCATTTGTTATCTAAACCCTAGTTTAAGATTAAACTTTTATCCCCCTTTCATTTAGTGATTACTTGTTTTAAGGGATGATATATTTATCCTTTCCATTCCATTCCTTTTCATACCATGCCTTTCCATGCACCATACCATAGATTTCCATGCCATGCCTTTCCATACCATGTCATGCCTTTCCATGCCTTGCTTTCAATGGCCATGCCTTTCCTTGCCTTGGATTCAATTACCATGCCATGCCATGTCATTCCTTTAGTATATGAACAAGTTTAATACGTAAATAATGCTTGTACTAAATGAACAACTTTATTACGTAAAAAATACAATCAAAGGATTCATTAAGAATGTAATTCTAAAACTTGTTATCCCATATATCTTATATAAAAATACTTGCACAAGAATTTCAATGTCATAACCTAAGATTCCTTTATTCATATATCTAAGGTGTCATATATTTTTCAAACATGGATTATCATAAGTAATAGGATTTACCTAGACCTAGACCTAGACCTACACCTAGAACTAGAGCTAGACCTTGCTTTCCTTGCAATTTCATGTCATGCTTAGTCTTGTCATGTATTTATTTCTATTTCCTTGCCTTGCATTTCCTTTCCTTTCCTTGCAATTCATTTCCTTTTTCGTTATGTTTCTTGGTTTTCATTTTATGCCCTCAAAACAAATTGGCCACATGTCCCTAAATGGCTTGAGGTGGTGAGTTGAAATTCATGATAGAACTAAAACCAAGACTCGGATGGACGAACTATTAGCTTCTTTGAATCCAGAGTACCGGGTTTCGTCTAGTGGGGCCCCTTTGTTTTTATTTCGTCCATCGAAAAACCGTTTGTTGGAGTATCTCTAGCACCATGGTTTTTCTCAATGAGGCATAGTGCATTCTAAAGAGGAGGTTGATTTTCAAGAACACTGTTTCAAGAATTTGTGGGTAGTGTAGTCTCATGGGCCTTGGCCAAACAAAATTTTCAGAGCTTACAAAACTTTGTTATGCTGCTTGGTTTGGATTTTATGCCCCTTGAAAAAATTGGCCACATGTCCCTAATGGATTGAGGAGGTGAGTTGAAAATCGCTATAAAACTCAAACCAGGACTCTGATGGATGAACCATAAGTTTCATTTTATCTGGAGGTCTGGGTTTCAACTAGTGGGGCCCTTCTGATATCATTCCATTTACCAAAAAACTATTTGTTGGAGTATCTCAGGCACTATGGTTTTTTTGAATGAGCCATAGTGCAATTTTTAAAAAGGAGGTCAATTTTAATGAACAATGTGTCGGCCATTTGTGGGTAGTGTGGTCACATGGGCCCTGGCTAAATATACTTGCAGGAGCTTACGAAACTATGTTATGTCACTCGGTTTGGATATTATTCCCCTAGACCAAATGGGCCACATGTCCCTAAATGGATTGAGGAGGTGAATTGAAACTTTCTATAAAACTCAAACCGAGACTCAGATGTACAAACTGTCAGTTGCATTAGATATGGAGCACCATTTTTCAGCTAGTGGGGCTCCTCCATTGTCATTTTGTTTATCTAAAAACCATTTGTTGGAGTATCTCTGACACTGGGGTTTTTCTTAATGAGGCATATTGCAATTTATTAAGAGGAGGTCAATTTTCAAGAACATTATGTAGAGAATTTATGGGTAGTATGGTCATGCGGTCCTTGTCTAAACAGACTTACAGGAGCCTACAAAACTTTGTTATTCTGCACGATTTGCATTTTATGCCCCCAGACCAAATTGGTGACATGTCCCTAAATGGCTTGAGGAGGTGAGTTGCAACTCATGATAAAACTCAAATCGAGACTTACATGGATGAACTGTCAATTGCATTCGATCTAGAGCACTGGGTTTCAGCTAATGGGGTCAATCCCCTGTCATTTTTTCCACTAGAAAACCATTTTTTGGAGTATCTCAGGCACTAGGGTTTTGCTTAATGATGCATAATGAAATTTCTGAAAAGGAGGTCCATTTTCAAGAACACTATGTCGGGAATTTGTGGGTAGTGTATTCATGTGGGTGTTGGCCAAACAGACTTACGAGAGCTTACAATTTTTTTTTATGGTGCTCGATTTTTATTTTATGCCCACAGACCAAATCGATGACATGTCCGTAAATGGCTTGAGGAGGGGAGTTGAAAATCATGATAGGAACCAAACCGGGACCTAGATGGACAAACCATCATTTTCATTGGATCTGAAGCACCGAGTTTTAGCAAGTGGAGCTCCTCCACTGTCATTCCATCCACTAGAAAACAGTTTGTTGGAGTATCTCCAACACTAGGGTTTTGCTCAATGAGGTAAGGCAAGGCAAGCCAAGGCATGGCATGGAATTGTAACACAAGGAAATGAAAGGCATGGCAAGGAAAGGACTAGGAAGGCATGGAAAGGAAAGGCAAGGCATGGGAACGAAAGGCATGGCTAGGCAAGGGATGGGAAGGTTTGGCAAGGCAAGGCATGGGAGGGCATGACAAGGAATGGAAAGGAAAGTCAAGGAAAGACATGGCATGGGAAGGAATGAAAATACAAGAGAAGGCATGGCAAGGCATGGCAAGGAAAGGCAAGGAAATGCAAGGCATGGAGAGGAAAGGCAAATAAAGGAGTGGCATGGAAAGGCAAGGAAAAGAAAAGCATGGCATGCAAAGGAAAGGCATGGAAAGGTGTGGCAAGGAATGGAAAGGGAAGGCATGGAAATGCATGGCATGGAAAGGCATGGCATGGCATGGAAAGACAAGGAAAGGTAAGGCAAGGAAAGACATGGGAAGGCATGGAAAGGAAAGGCATGAGAAGGAATGAAAAGTCATGGCAAGTAAAGGAAAGGAAAGGCATGGCCTGTAAAAGCATGGAAAGGAAAGAAAATGCATGAGAATCCATGGAAAGGAAAGGCATGGGAAGACATGATGAGGCAAGGAAATGAATGGGAAGGAAAGGCAAGGAAAGGCAACACGTGTAATGGCATGGAAAGGCAAGGAGGGAAAAGGCAAGGCATGGCATGACAAGGCATGTCAAGGAAAGGCATGGGAAGACATGGAAAGGAAAGGAATGTGAAGACATGGAAATGAAAGGCATGGAAAGGCATGGAAACACAAGTCAAGGCATGGGAGGGCAAGGCATGGAAAGGCATGGAAAGGCAAGTGAAGGCATGGCCAGGAAAGGCATGGTAAGTCAAGGCATCACATGGAAAGTGAAGGAAAGGTGAGGCAAGGGAATAGATGGAATGAGAATGTATGGCAAGGTAGGGCAAGTGGAGGCATGGAAAGGAAGGGCAAGGAATGGAAAGGAAAGGCATGGGAAGGAAATTTATGGAATGGAAAGACATGGGAAGGAATGACATGGAAAGGTAAGCTAAGTCAAGTGAAGGCATGGAAAGGCAAGGAAAGGCATAAAAAGGCCAAGCATGGCATTGCAAGTGAAGGAAAATGAAGGAAAGGAAAGGAAAGGAAAGTCATGTCATGGGAAGGCATGACAAGGAAAGGCATGGGAAGGAATGGAAAGGCAAGGAATGACATGTAAAGGAATGGCATATCAAGGCATGGGATGTCAAGGAAAGGTAATGCAAGGCATGACATGGCAAGGCAAGGAATGGCATGGCAAGGAATGACATGAAAATGCATGGGATGTCAAGGAAAGTAATGCAAGGCATGGCATGGAAGGGAATTCAAATGGAAGGAAATACAATGACAATTATAGCATCCCTTAAAACAAGTAATCATTAAATGAAAGGGGGGGGAATTCAAGATTAAACTAGGGTTTAGATAACAAATGCATTCTAAAATACAAGATGAAACATGATATCCCTACAATATTCAAGATATGAAATCCCTAAAGGGATGCCAATTATGACATAAATGTAATAAAAGGTGTCAAGGTTTATTCCTAGGGTTTAATTGTGAGGAATCAAAATGTTTTTTTTTTTGTTATTCTTGTTTCATTGCAGTGTTTATTTTTTGTTATTTTTTCTTCGTTATGTTTATTTGTTTGTTATTTTTTTTTCTCTTTTTTTATTCTTGTTTCATGGAAAGGAAAGGAAAGGCATATCATGGGAAGACATGGAAAGTAAAGGAAATGCATGACATGTCATCGAAAGGAAAGGCATGAAAAGGAATTGCAAGGCAACACAAGACAAGGCAAGGTAAGGAATTGCATGGGAAGGCATGGTATGGTAAGGCATGGGAAGGCAAGGAATGGGAAGGAAAGTAAAGGCAAGGAGAGACACGCCATGGAATGGTAAGGAGAGGCAAGGCATGGCAAGGAACTTGAAGGAAAGTGAAGGAAAGGAAATGCATGGCAAGTTGGGGAAAGCCAAGGCATGGTAAATCAAGGCAAGGAAAATCATGGAAAGGCAAGTGAATGCAAGTAAAGGAAAGGAAATTGAAGTAAAAGTAAATTGAAGGCATGGCAAGGAAAGACATGGAATGGCATGACAAGGTATGGCACAAAAAGTGAGGGAAAGGAAATTTAAGGAAAGGCATGGAAAGGAAAGGGAAGGAAAGGAAAGTAATGGAATGGCAAGGTATGTTTTAACAATAGTCAAAATATTTTACATACCAAAATATTTTAAGGCAAGGTATATTTTAACAACATTCCAAATATTTTAACAGCAATCAAAATGAAGCCAAAATTATTCCTTCTACATACCTATGGTCATTCAAGTAGACCATCACGATCACTTCTAATACTAACATTCTCCATTAACTTCTGGTGCTCAAAGTAAGGCAAGAAGTATCGTACCTTTGATGAGTTATTTCATGGAATTATTTGTAGTTGGAGGTTTGTAACAATAACCAATTTTGTAAAGTGGTATATGAATTGACCTGATTTATAATATTGAAATACATAACCACCTTTCTTTTGTGTTCTTTCATCATGTGTCATATATGCTCCTTTAATTACCATCGACCCAACCATAAATTCAATTCATTCATAGTCTATTACTAATAGAATGAGGGTTTTCTTTCCCTCTAAGCATCGTTCCAACCAATAACCAGT
Source organism: Picea mariana (assembly GCA_032191745.1). Lineage (NCBI taxonomy): Eukaryota > Viridiplantae > Streptophyta > Pinopsida > Pinales > Pinaceae > Picea > Picea mariana. The sequence goes on from JASDQU010100993.1 coordinate 250,099, forward strand.
GCCCCATTCATTATCTCTTTGGGAAACCACTTATTATATCTTCCCTAGAAAAAATGGAGTGCCAAAATGTGATTCCACTAAATGACCAAATAATAAAATGTCAATGCTATTTATTCAAAATTTAATAGAAGGAATCAACGAACCTAATAGTACGAGATCTGATACATCAGCATAATCTATTGAAATACTTGATTGTTACTCCTCCAACTGGGATAATTCCATAGTTATACATTGACCAATGGGGAGTGATACATGATCCCATGTATAAACCCAGTATGTTGATTCACAATCATCCTATTCATTACTACTGCATGGAACACATAAGAAAGAGATTTTTCTCGTCCATATTTCAACTATTGCATTGTCTGATGTTCTAACTAAATGGAATCCATGTGTGCCCTGGATTGTTTTTCATTCATACAACTATGATAGATCTACATCGACCACCTCCCAAAAATATCTATGTACATGTCCTTTCCTATGTGATTAGTCTTCATCGATTCATGTTCCCTCTTCCATTACTGAGGAACACCATTCAACAATGGATTTTTCATGTCAAATGAGGAAAGTAGTTGTGAACTTCATTTATTTCCAACGTAATTATGTTTTTATGGATGCACTTACTCCATAATTCTCTCTTTTCCCATTCCCAGACTCAAAATAGTTCCAAATGTGTGGTACCTTTAGTTTTTTGTGCAACATACACAACCATTTAAATACACGTGCATTTTTAACTAGCCTGCACAACCATCTGACCTAATCCAATGTTGATCCCACTGTATTTTCTTCTGCTTAAGGTGATTGTATAGCAACTAAAAAAAAAATTGTACATAGGCTAAGTCATGGCACCAATCATCATTTATGTATAATTGATACTCTTTCAATATAATGTTTTTTTTCATTACTATCTGGTCCATGCATGTATGTGATATGGACCATTACATTGACCTTCTCTAAGTGATAATATTGGCTTTGAATCTCATTTTTCGGTTGAATGGTTTAGTTCTCAGCATAATCAACCAATGATAACACAGTACCAACCAAAAATGTATCTCTGCATATTCTAAAATGCTTTTCCTTCCATCGAGCCACATGGACATGATGAACATGATGTCATGTCTTTTCGATGAATTCCTTCATGAAGTCACAAAATAGTACTTGGTAAGTACCCAATTGTATCTTTTTTCTTTCTTGCCCTCCATCAATATCATATGTCCCATATTTAAATCTCTGTAAGGTAACCTCCCTCCTCTCCATTTTAAACTCATCGCTTGCATGGATGCAATTGCTCAGTAATGTCATTCCAGTGCACCCGGGGCATGTCCCATCTAGGCATGATTTTTGATAAAATTTAAAACCCTCTGTCCTCGTACACAATATGCTATGAATAAAGTCTCTAGATGACAACAACAAAAATATAACTGAGCATTCCTACAAAATGGTGTTATCCAAAACATGAAATGTGTGTGTGTGTGTGTGTGTGTGTGTGTGTGATAATAATAACCATACTCAATGTGACATCTACAACAACATGTGTTACGAATTGTGTTTATTCAAAAATACCAAGGCTTGCATTTATGGAAATATATTTAGCCCAAGTTAAGTGCACTTTGTACTATTCTAAATCTCTCATACAATTTTGTTTGTGTAATGTCAATTTCTTTTTTAATATGGGGCTTAGGGTCCCTATATCCTATTCTAAATTTTAGTACATATTTTTTGTTGGAAGAAGGCCTAGTGTTATGATGCCAGAAATCATCAACTAGTCCCTTAAATATTCCAATTAACTTCATGTACAAATGAGGTAGCCTACTAGTGAAGGCCCACAAATCTGTTGGGCCACCTATGTCGATTCTATCTCGTATGTGAGAATACTTTCTAAGGTTTTGGACATTGCATTTCAAGAGGTGAGAGGTTTGTTGTAGAAAACAATGTTTTCTTGTGATATTGCTAACAATTGATTGTGACAAGACACGTCGAGATGCATTGCGGTATTTAGAATGAGATTCGTTACCAGTTCTTTTAAAAGCATATTCAATGTTTCTAGCAATATGCTGAATTTTTTCTACACTTTTGACTGTTTTAATGCCTAAAATTATCCTAACAATAGTTAAACTTATAGATTTTAAAAAAGCTAAAAATAATTGATATTTAGAAGCATCAGATTTTTATTCAAAATATTCTTTAATAATTTTATAAGAGTGATAATGAATAGTACAGTTAGGTAACTTAACTTCAAGTTATTCTAGACCACTTTCATTGACATGATTGCATATAGGATATCTTTGGTGGATAGTGTTAAATATAGGTAGGGACGATGAACCCCTATTCTGGCACTCTTGACCTCCTTGTCGTGGACTTAACAATGTTGCAGTTCTTTACCCTTCAATCACTGGCGGATCAACTGTGGGAGGAGATTGGAAATGGGATTGACTAGTTTCTAGAACATTTGACTATCCAACAAGAAATTTCACCCTAGGAACTTATTCAACAGATTGTTTTATACTGGTTTCTTCTCTACTTTCATCCATTGTATAATAAGGTCCAAGAAAATCCTCCATCATCTGGCCATACACAACAAGATGTATCGATGAGATACTGGATATATTTCTCTCTAATGAAATCATTCAGTTTTCTTCTGGTGATGGAGGAGAAACAATAACAACATCTATTCCACTAGAAATTGGATTTCTCTCTTCTGAAAGCCTACGCTTTGACATACATAACTTATATTTTTCTCTTTCTTCTTCTACCTTTTCAATCAGTTTCTTTTTTCCCAAGGATTTTCTTTCTTGAATCCATCAGGTCCCCATGTTTAAAGATAAAAATTGGATTCCAAACACCTACCACAAATTTTTGTTTGTATTATGTAATAGGTCACAACTAAGTAGATAATTTTTTTTTTTTATTACAAAAGAAGACACATTTAATAATTCCAATTCCAATTCCAATTTCACTTGTACAATTGTTTCTTCCAATTCCAAGAAGACACGAGAAGATACAGCCAACAATTCCAACTACACTAGGAAAAACTTGTCTTTCAATTCCAAATAGACACAAGAAGATACAAACAACAATTCCTATTGGACTTGGACAAATTTGTCTTCCAATTCGAATAAGACAGAAGAAGATACAGACAACAATTCCAATTATACTTGGGCACATTTGTTTTCCAATTCGAAGAAGACATAAGAAGCTATAAACAAGAATTCCAATTGCACTTGATAAATTTGTCTTCCAAATTTTCCTACAATGGTCTGGAAATAGAAAAGAAATCTCAATGAATCAAGCAACAACACTAAAATAAGAAAAACTTGTTTGTGCACACTATTTTTGTTTCAAGATGCCACAGATTGTTTGTTGGCCTTGAAATATATGACGTGATGGAGTGTGCTTGGCACCCAAATTTGACCATCAAAAATGTGCACACATTCCTCTTGAGAATAAATGATCAACAACTATAGCTCAATAAAATCACAAAACCATGTGTGTGCTCTTAATGCAACAGATAGAGAATTTATTATAGACCAAACATATTTATGAATAAAGATGTATAGGGGTATGGGGACAACTAAGGCCTAAGGGGTTAGGATTGAAAGTGTTTTCCAAGATAGAGAAATGGTTAGTGTTAAGTACCTGAATAGATCTGAGATAAATCTCAAAATAACCAAGAATCTAAAAAAGAATAATCCAAACCATTCACCAAAAGACTGAACAAAAGAAATAGTCAAAACCCTTGAGGTAGGGTAACACCATATATTATTCCTTATGGAAGGAATGGACTCCTCAAGCAATACGTGCTTGTTACAATAACAATATTCTTCACTATGATCCAATACATTTCTTACACTTCTTTATATAACATTTTCTATATTCTAGGAACATTCTAGAGAAAGAATCTTCTAGAAAGCCTATTTATTATATCTAACTACCATAGTGGGACTTATTTAATAATATAGTGGACCTAGTACACCTTACATTGAATGGCCTCCAATAATAATACATAACCACATTCCCATTGGGTACCTCCCTAGGTATACTACATTCCACCCCTTCACATGTTTCGTCCTCGAAAAACAGGATGAAAAAATACAATATGATCGGATAAGCAATGTAGCCAACTAGTACTAAGTATGGCCATACATCCATATTAATGGAAGACAAACATGATGTCCAAATGATGTCCTTCCACCATGATATTGATCTGCATGATGTCAGTGTTTCCATGGGATTGGTTCTCTATATTGATGTATTCATGTAGTGTTGGTATGCCTCCATGCACCCCTTGATCAGTTTTCTTTCTGGTTCCTGGTTGGTGAATAAATGTGTTGATGTTCACACCCTTATCTTGATGATTGTTGTTTCTCTATATAATGTGGATGGTGATATACAAAAACTGTAGGAATCTGTCCGTTTTTCTTCAAATCTACAACACATTATGCCTTTGAGTCAATGACCTCCTTATCTTCCTGATTGTGTCCTTCTTGTAGTTTTTTTTCATCTCCTTCTGTAGAATTTTCCTCTTATTCAACTTCAAACTTGACAATAACTTCTTTATTGGCCTCCATGGGCCCATCTTTCTTACTAAGAGACACATCCTACAATGTGATTTTCATTTTCTTGTACCACAAATTAATTAAATTATTTTTCACATTAATATTAATGGTACCCATTGATTCTATCCAAGGATATCCCAAAACAATATCCACTTCATCCATATCCATAGCATACAAATCTGAGTGCAACACATATTTATCCATGGTAATCTTCAAATATTTAACAATTTGAACATTTTCACCCTCAATGTGTGTGATTTGAATATTCTTTACTAGAATTTGCAATCTATTAACGAACTGAACATTGAGAAAAAAATTCTAGCAACTGGGATTAATAGAAACACTGATATTTTCTTTATGAATACAACCATGAACTTGTAATATAGATTTGCCACATAAAAATAAACCCTTGGTGCTCTCTTCATCCTTACGCTTTGTATGAGACCACCTATCTACAAATAATTTTTCAAATTATTTATTAGAAAGTGTCATTATTTGCGAATACCTAAGCGATGCCCACCAAATGGATGCATCACCTTGTAAGTGTAAACTTACCAAACCTCTCCAATTCTCTTTATATGATAACTTATCTTATTTTATAAATTTTTCAATAATTGGGCCATCATCTTTGCCAGTAAAATACAACATTCTTAGAATAGAATTTCAACAAAAACTAGGGTGTAAAAATAACTTATTGTGCAAATCGTGCTGCTTTTTCTGAAAAAACCCTGAAAATTGCTGAATTTAAATGATGATAACTTCACTTCCCAGACTCCATTTCGATCGATTTGTTTTTTAAAATTGATTATTTTTCTGAGAGGAATTAAAATATCCATTTTTTTTTTCAAAATTCAGCACAAAAAGCTTTATATCTGAACCTAAAGTGTGCCCCCCTCTTTTTTCCCTAGAAACAAATTTGCAAAAAGAGACAAAAATCCTCCCCTTCTTTTGCCAAGGAAAGTTCTCTAATACCAATTTTTAAGTACCTGAATAGATCTGAAAATAAATTTGAAAATAGATTCAAAAGTAATATATGAAAACCACACTTTATTATATCAAAAACCTTGAGGTAGGGAAACACCATATAATGGATCCTATTATGGAAGGGATCCTCTCATGTTCACTTGCACCTTAGAGAGGGCATCCTCCTATTGAGATATTTATCCAAATACAATACTTCTCTTCACATCTCATTACATTGCATGAACTATTTTATATAGTGCAACCAACCACCTAAGAAGATTCTAGAGGAGGGACCTTCTAGAAGAAAAAGTCCTCTTACATTTATTATAGCTAACTAAATACCATAATGGGCCTTATTTAATACTATAGTGGACCTATTCCACCTTACATTGAATGGCCTCCACTAGGGGCCCTCCCCCCCTCACCTCTCCCATTCACCAAAAGATTGAACACAAGAAATAATCAAAACCCTTGAGGTAGGGTAACACCATATAATGGATCCTATTATGGAAGGGATCCTTTCCTGTTCACTTGCCTCTTCGAGGGGGAATCCTCCTATTGATCTATCACTCGAAATAAAATACTTTTCTTCACATCTCATTACGTTGCATGAACCCCTTTATATAGTGCAACCAACCACCTAAGAGAATTCTAGAGGAGGAACCTTCTAGAAGCATAAGTCCTCTTACATTTATTATATCTAACTAACTACCATAATGGGCCTTATTTAATACTATAGTGGACTAGTTCACCTTACATTGAATGGCCTCCACTATGGTCCTTCCAGGTCCCCCACTACCTCTCTAGATACCTAACAGTTAGATCACCAATATGTGGTTGATGTGGGTTAAGGGTATATGCATAGTGCACTCAAGGCTCTAGTGTAGAGGGGTTTAAGTGTTGAGTATATGTTATGCATATGATTATATGGATATAGGGTGGTCTATGTCATGGTCTACACCAATATCTAGGTCACCATCTAAATATAGTTCTAGATCTATGTTGTTCTCTAGGTCATGTTCTACGTCAAGATCTAATTCATCGTCTAAATCTAGCACTAGATCTATGTCATGGTCTAGGTTATGGTCTAGTTCTATGTCATGGTCATCGTATAGGTACATGTCATGCCCTAGGTCTTTCCATGTCTAGGTCTTGCTATGTCTAGGTTTAGGTCTAGGTCTTGTTGTGTCTAGGTTTAGATCTAGGTCTTGATATGTCTAGGTCAAGGTCATTTATTTCCATAAAATGTAGGGAGGGGGTCTGTAGAGAGAGGAAGAAAGAAAGTGTGAGAGTGGGGGAGGGGAAGAAAAAGAGAGTCAGGGACAAGGAGATAGAGACAAGGGGTAGAGAGTGAGAGAATGAGAGGAAGTGGGGAAAAAGAGGGAAGGGGGGTTAGATAGATGAAAAGATAACAAGGTGGAACTACTACATATGGATGGATTATTCCACAAAATTTTTCCACGCTTCCACTATTTTCATCTTTTTTTTTAAACAAGGCGGGATTTTCGTTGATATTGCCATGAAAGTTCGTCTCAATATCCATGAAAATCTTATTTTAACCTAGTCAGGATTTTCGTGGAAATAGAGATGAAAATTTTCCCTATCTCATTGGTCGGTGTTAATTGCTAGTTGACTATTTGATCTATATATACATGACTTTAAGAGACTTTGTGACACAATTGCTATAGTTGCGACACTATTCTTGGCTTTTGTTTGAGTTGTTTATTTTTTTGTCACCCACCGGTTTAACAAATCCAATTCTTGATCTACATAGCTCGGATTTTGAACTTGCAAGGTTAGTATGTTATTTTTTATTGATGTACTCATTTAACTTGTAAATTTTTGTTCAAGTGTCCACATTTCATGTAGCTTGTTTTTTCCTTGATAATATATTATATGTGTAGTATCATATTTCATGTCTTTGGTTTTTGTATCTAGTTAATATATTCTATGGAAAAGGGTATGTGGATTCCATAATATTCTAGGTTTATGGAATCCACATACCCTTTTCCCTTCAATTGTAGCTATAATCTCTCTCCCTTTTCATTGATAAAGATATGGAATTGCTCTTGAAACTCAACCCTGATCAGTGAAATGATAGTAATTGATTGTCATTTTCTTCTCTCTTTTATTTTTAAGACCTAACAAAAAAACACCAACAAAGATTGATTGATGCTTTGTTACCACTTGTTACATCCCTAATGCCCAAAAGGGATCACACTTGGATAAATTGAAAATAATATAACAGTGACAATAATGGTTGGGATACTTGCACACCTAATGGTTGGCTAGAACTTACAAATTCAATTAAATGAAGGAAGAAATCTCCATGAATAAAATATTGAAGTTGAATGTTATATTGATAAATGATAAGTTATGGTATGTATAAGATAGGGATGAAACTCATGTTTATAACAATAAGATACATAAACACTAACCCTAAACTTATGTTAGGTATATATGTCGTTATTATATAAAGAAAACATTTGTACACATATGACCTTATTACAAATATGTTATCTATGTCATGATTAGGCACATAACAATCACTTTTAACTAACCACCTTCAACCATCTTAGCTTATGGTTAGGCACCTTTAAATTTCTTGGCTTATGACTAAGCACCTTTAACAAATGAACTTATGATTATATACCATAGTTTTCCAATATAAATAAAGTATATTTGTTTCAACTTTCTCAATAAAATCCGCATACCTTTTTCTGATATGTGATGTTGTTTCTCTAAATTTTTTATAATCACACACAATTCTAGATGTAGTGATTAACTTTAGTTTGTAGTTGATGTAACTTGTTTATACACTATTAATAAGGATCTGTATCTAAAATATAAAAATATCATGGGGAAATTTACGATAACATGATGAAATCTACTAGTCAGACAATGAAAAATCAGAACATGCCAAAGTGTCTTAGAAAATAAAATTGTGACCGTTGTAAGTAGCATAAAATTATGACCATTCTATGTAGATGCAAATCAACATGTCATAATTTAAACCAACCCAACCCAATTGTGGATGACAAGTGGTAGGCATTCTTTTTTTAGTGGTGAATTTCAAAGATTGACATTTTGTCTACAAAACAACTTAGAGGCTAGTGTATGGTGTCGAGTGATTCAAGTTTGAGAAATTTTGACCACTTCCGTTAAATGGTGTGTAATTATTTTCCATGGTTATTCAATACAAAATACTCTATAGTACAAATTGAAGCATATCTATCTTAATAGTTAATTGATAATAAATAAATAAAAGCATGTCAAAATGTCTTAGAAGAAATAATTGTGAGGATTGTTGGTCACTGAAAATAAACATATCATAATCGAAAGGAGTAGCTAAAATATAAAAAATTGACAACTTAATGTTTGGTATGGTGTAGGTAAGACAATTACTTCTGAGGACAAGGATTTGTCACAATGAACGAAAATGACAGGAAGCTTTCTCGGTTAAGAGCGGCATTAGAATCAAGGGGTGATGGAAAATGATATTGCCCTTGCTATGATTGCAGAGGCTTGCAAAAAAGAATATTTTTAATAACAACAGCCCAAAGACATTGTAGGGATAAGGGGCACACGGAAGGGGGTTATGAATATTGTCCCTTGGTAAGAGGATTCAATATTTAATGTATTCTTTGTAATAATCAGTATGTCATGAATTTTAGTAAGATATCTTATCGAGATTTTTATATTTTCTATACACACTAAATTTTCTACATTTTTTTTAATTATATAGATGATGCCCCCAAAATGTCGACCTCTAGAGAGTTATTTGCCAAGTACTAGCAGAAATACTACTTTACAGGGAGAAGAACTTTGAGATCAGAATATTGAAGTTGTTGATCAAGTTATTAATGATGATATGGATGGAGATAACGTTAGTGATTCAAATAAGGAATATGAGATACATATATTGATCTAAGACGCATTTGCTCCAAAGGATGAGGATAACCAGGATGATAGTCATGATGTTGATCCTCTACTTGATAAGTCATGTCAACCTCTTTATGAAGGCTCAACGATAAATCTTTTATTTGCTATATTGTTGTTGGTGAACCTGAAGGTTTTGAATGGTTTATCAAACACATGTCTCACACAAATACAAAGGTGTTTAATTTGTTAATTATTTATGCCTGCATGTTCACAAATACTTAAAAGGTTCAATTTTTTCCTATATTGCTATTGTTTTCTAATTTGTAAATTAGTATATTGGATGATATATTGATGATTAATATTGTTTACATTGACTTATTGTTTAGAATTTTGTAGATTATTAGGTGATGTTCTATTACCGACGTCAAACATTTTTCCACACACATATCGAGAAATATCTGTGATTATGAAAGAAATTGGAATGGAATATCAGGCTATTGATGGATGTCCAAATGATCATATCATATATTATGGACAATATGCATTAGAAAATGAATGCCCACAATGTCAAATAAGTAGATATCGAACCGATAAAGCGTCAAAGAAGGTGCCTCACAAAGTTATTACTTATATTCCGATAATTCCACGTTTCTAGCAGTTGTTCAGGTGCAAAAGTATAGCACAGTTTATGAATTTCCATGCAAAGAACATAAGTTGAGACAATGTTCTTCGAATTCCTGCAAACAGTTATGCATTGAACTACATCGAAGAAATGTAGTAGCCGTAAAAAAAAATACAAAATTTAATTCTAATTTAGCATAAAATTCTTTCTTATACTAAAATAATCCAATCACCAACATTTGAGCATATGATATTCGAAAAAAAAATTAAAATTTTATCCACAACATAAGAATTACTCAACAGAATAATTAAATTACCTCTCCCTGATGTTAATTCCCCCGTCGATTTGGTTGTTCGTTGCTGAACTGTGTCAAACACTGCCCAAACCTTGTTTCCACCTTGCCAACTAGGACAGCTTCCTAGCTCTAGGATATCATATGGATATCCTGGCCCCTGTGCCCAAAACCTCCAGCAAACTGGTGCCCCCTGTATTGATCCTTTGCCCGACTCCCCAACTCAAACTCTTTCTAGCCAATTCCCAAATCCAAGAGAGCCCTCTCCCAAAAATCCAAGTCCAATGATAATAATCATCCCCCAAATCCATAAGCCTCGTCCGCTCATATCGCTCCTTCACCGCCCTTTCTGCTCATTTATTTCCTTATCTCTACATTCATTACCTTATCCACATAGTTAATGCCTCTTATCCAATTATTCATGTTCCTTATCCATTTATTAATGCCCTTTACCCCCTCCATATACATAATCTTTAATTTAAACAATATAATTTATTAACCCTATTAAATTTATTACCCTGTTCATTCAATGTGATAGGTAATTAATTTAATTAATTAATTAATTAAAATTATAACAATTAATTAACTAATAAATATTTAATTAATATTATTATGCCAATCATTGTTTAGTTAAAACCATGTTAAGACAATTAATCACCTAATTAATTTTTCTTAATAATCCCTAAGCATATTTTCAACTAGGGTTGTTACATACACCCACCCTTCAGGAAATTTCATCCCAAAGTTAAGGTATCTTATGGTACAAAGGAAAAGAAACATGGTTCACACATTCATAACAATTAACTAACATTATCAGTAAGGAAGTCAAGAAAACTCATACATACTAGTGTATATGTACAAGAAATGCATGTGTAGCTAGTACATACAAGTCTCATGCATGTACTAATAATCAAAACTATCATCCTTTAGTAATTTATGTATGCATCCAATCCAGTCAGCAAGACTAGTCTTTTATAAAAGACAACAAACCAATCAA
>JASDQU010100993.1:271004-292063 GCA_032191745.1 Picea mariana
GCATGAAATAGGACATTCGTAATTTTTTATTTGAATGTGACATGTGTCAACACAATAAGGGAGAAACAGTCAAATTGTCTGGCACACTACAACCGCTCCCAATTCCATTTGCTATTTGGAAGGATATCTCTATGGATTTAAATACCAGCTTACCCAAATCAAGAAATAAATCCATCATCATGGTGGTTGTTGATCGCTTTTCCAAGTATGCTCATTTCTGCACCCTTCAACACCTATTTACAGCGTCCATGGTGGCTCAAATCTTCATGGATTAGGTCTTCAAGCTTCATGGCATGCTGCACTCTATTGTTTCTGATCAAGACACAACTTTCACAAGCAATTTTTGGCAAGAACTGTTCAAGATACAAGGCATAGAATTGCATCTCAACACATCTTATCATCCCCAGACTAATGGCCAAATGGAAGTTGTCAACAAGTGTTTGGAAACATATTTGAGGTGTTTTGCCTCGAAAAAGAAAAATCAGTGGGCTCACTGGTTACCCCTAGCTGAATGGTGGTACAACACTTCATACCATACAACTACACGCATGACTCCTTTTGAAGCGATATATGGACAGAAGCCATCTTCAGTTCTCTCATACTTACCGGGTGCCTCGAAGGTCTAGGCATGGATAATTGTAAAGATGAAAATTTATATTAAAATGTACAAACTTGGGCTATTCTTACTATTTCTTAATATGAAAAATTTAAAATGGTTGGCGATAATTTGGTAAAAATATTCAAATTTCTAAAGATTGTATATAGTTTCTATAACATTTTGGAGATTTTTAAGATAAATAATTTTATTCTATAGAATTTGGGCGAATTTATTTTAGAAAAAATGGAAATTGGTGAATCGTTTTTGCGGAAAAACCATGGAAAATTAGCCCATTTGGGAAATTTATCCCCTAAAATCATCTATGGGTCCAGGCGGTTGACCTAACACTTACAGCTCGAGAGGCTATTCTCCATACCCTCAAAAGGAATTTGGTCATGGCACATAATCACATGAAGCAAAAATCATATTAAGGTCACTTTGAACGTCAATTTGCAGAAGGGGATCAAGTGTTTCTTCGACTGCAACCTTACAAGCAAACTTCCCTCAAGGTTGAGAATTTTTAGAAGCTAGCGCCCAAATTTTATGGTCCTTATACCATGCTCAAGCATGTGGGACAAGTTGCCTATCAGTTATCTTTTCCCAGCCATTCGAAGCTACATCCTGTTTTTCATGTTTCATGCTTAGAGAAGGTGATTGGAGCTAAGTGCCAAATTCAAACCAACCTTCTAGTGTTAGATGAAAAAGGATCCATTTGGTTACAACCAGAAGCAGTTTTGGACTAGCGTGAGCGTCGCCTACATCAGAGAACCATCAAGGAAGTGCTAGTCCAGTGGAAAGATACAACTCCAACAAACACCACTTGGGAACCAACGACCATTCTGCAACAATTTCCTCATCTCAAGCCTTGAGGACAAGGCTGCTTTTAAGGGGGCGGACATGTTAGGGTCCTAACCCGCACATAGGTAGAACAATATATTCGGATGTAATAAAGGTCAATATTAATAAGGCCTTTCAATAAAATAGACCAAGGCGGATGTAGGAAGACCTAATAAAAGCTTCCTCTTCTAGAAGGATCTTCCTCTAGATGCTTCTTTTAAGTATAAATAGGAGTCGAGGGTATGAGAACCCTAGCTTGGATATTATTGTAATAGAGATCTGCTCAACTGGAGGTTGCCCCCTTGAAGAGGCCTGTGAACATTTCTTTCAGATTTAAAGTATTATTTCTGTTGTTATTCTTATATCATTTTAGTGTTATTGTGGTGAATGTTCTGGTTATATTGTTGTTATTATGCCATTACTAGCATTTTATTTCTGTTCTGCATAAATTTTATATCTGGTATATTACATTCTGCAGCTCCTTCAACATCCATTTCTTCACTCCCACCTTAATTGATGTCACCAACATCAGGTTCTCTTCTCTACGTTGTCTCCATGGAATCCAATCTTGCACAGAGTTACCTCATTTCCCATTCCATGGTTGGATTTGTTACAAGTCTCTATGCATGTCTTCTGGACAGTATGATTCTAAACTTTATTTTCTCATAGATCTTAAGTCGGGCTCTGATACCACTTTATGAAAACCCCGCCCTCTCTCAGGGTTTACGCGAGCTCTCGGTTTAGGATTGTTCCAGTCGGGAGTTGAAATTAGCTCATGGGATCCGTTTGAGCCTGAAAATTCAATACAATGGTCCTTAACCTAGTCCCCAAATGCGAATTTTCTTCTTCGGGAGTCCTCGAGCACTGGAAGAGCCTCCTCGAAGATCGAGGGACAAAAATGTGGGCAAAACATTCAATCCATGAAATTTTTGGGACTTCGAGACTTTTCATATCTTTTATCTCTCAATACAAAATCCAAAAAATGTCGAATGGTAGGTGGCAATATCAACGGTCTTCAACGAGCATCAAGATCAATGAATTAAAATCTATTGTTTCAGGCTTCGACGATTTTTATCCACACCAACACACACACAACACTTGAAAAGTCTCGGGCATCGAAAAAGAGCAGATTTGACAGCTAGTATTCCACCACCGTATCGACGACTCTTCACCTCCTTTGCAATTCTGGACTTTGGTGATTGCTCCACAATGCCTTTTCATATATTTCTCGTATCGCCAAAAAGGAAATTACACCAAGTCTCAGATCAACAGTCCTCTAGCTCAAACGAATGGACAACCCAGATTCCTTCTCTTTGGTCTTCGACGATTTCTTTTGGTCATCCACATGAAACAACCCTTTGTATCTCCTGACGCTGAAACACCGAAAGGTTTCTCCATCCTCCACGGGTACCCTTCTTGAGTGATTACCATGATTCTTTTAGGACTTCGATGATTTTTCTCCCTGTCTTCACGATGACTCAAATCTTTCGAGGTGCCACGTCCCTGAACTATGGGATCTGTCGCCACACGTACTTCTCCAATAGACGACTGGGATTGAATCTGGCCTTTGCGAGTCCCCACAACACTACACTTAGTTTTCTCTAAAGTGCCGGACCTCCAAACTTCTGGATCTGCTGCCACTTGTCCTTCCTTTGATCAATGGTCTAGATCAATTACGGACTTCGGGACTCCAGAGAGATGGAACTTCTCTTCATGCTATTCTCCTAGAGTGTCTATCCTTCATATCTCCTTATATGACGATGCGTGTCCCTGCTGATGGAGGACTCTGATGAACTATGGGGCTTTAGGAATTCAAGGTTTGTCCACTCTTGAATCACCACTCTCAACTTCCTCCAGAGTGCTATTCGACTGGAGTACACGATCTGTTGATACATGTCCTAAGGAATTCAGACTACCACGATTAACTCAGACCTTTAGGTCTTTGGGGGTCCCGAATTCTCCACACTCCAAAACTTATGAATGTGCGACGTTCAAAGGAATTCATCGATTCACCCTCGCGTGACTCCTCCTGATCCAATGGCTATCCACTCTTCTGGATACTCCCAAATGGATCTCAGCCATTCGACTCTTGAAACAAACAAATCCTCTCCTCCTTAAGGATTCTGATCACTATCCTTCATGAGCTTTGTTCCTTGATGTATTTCAGACCTCTGGCTCACTCCTTGCAACCTTTGAACTTTTGATAAGTTTTTGGAATTAGATATTTAAAAAAAAAATAACCTTACGCACTGCTTGCGTTTGTCTCCCCTGAGACTTCTTCAACACTTAGACAAAGTGTTTTCCTGACGCACTCTTGAACGAGTCTTCTCTGAACTCTATTCTCCACTAAGCAATTGCGCAATCCTTGCACTTCAACTGTAAACTCACGTTATCTCTTCTGATCCTCTAAGTCTATATCAACTTGGCCTACATACTCCTTGCGGACACTATGCACTCCTTGCACCAAGAATCTTAGAAGAGAAACAAGTGAAACTTACAGAAACATCAAAGGTTTCCACACTTATCCATGAAAAGCATATTCATGCATATAAGACACATAAAACAGATAAAACACAGAGAGAATAAATAAACATCACATGTACTAAAATAATTCAGATGAACACAACAACATACATTTGGAATCAAACCTCTTTGTTTGTATTCATTTAGTAAAATATGTACATGGACTCATATAACTCTTTGCAAATCTTCATAAGCTTCAACAACTCTCTCAGATAATAATCCACAGCAATAACAATAACATTCAACAACCTCATTTGGGCATACAATACATATATTTATACATGGAGAGGATTCTCGAGCCTTCCCTCCAGACTACCTTAGAGATATCCTATCATAGTTAATACATTCATCTACTAAGGACTATTAAATTGAATGGAAATTACATTCGGATATGAGTCGATACTAAATATTTGTACAACCTAATCTGATAATTAAAACGATTACGACTTCAGGGGCCTTATGTGATGGCTCTTGCCTCAAAACATTAAAAAGCTTTAAATTACAATCCTTTCAAAACATAATGGTACACCTTTCTTGGGATTCAAAAGCAATTTCAAATATGTGCGTTGGGTGCTAAGTTATCCTCCACCTAAGCTTTCTAACTGCTCATGGTGATGCTCCTGCATCATACCACCATAATAGAATCATGTTTCTTAGCAGTCTTAGGCAACTTTGTTATGAAATCCATCATTATAACTTACCAATTCCACTCAGGAATGGGGAAAGGTTGTATAAAACCAACTAGATGTATGTGCTCAATGTTGAGCTTCTAACATTGAAGGCATTTGGAAATAAAATCAACAACTTCCTTTTTCATACATTGTCAAAAGAATTGCTTCTTGACTGCAACAATTGTCTTATGGTACCCTGGATGTCCCGCATAAGGAACCTTATGCATATCTTCAATTCTTGATCATTCGACACATAGGATCTACACCTATACATGAGTATTCCATCCTCTCTCAACTCATAACCTTCCAACTTCTACTATGACATACCTTGTTGTAAGGTCACTTTTATGTTCACATAACGCAGATGTGATTTGGAAACTTCTAAAATTATGTAGCTCAAATCGAATTTGTACATGCTAATGGTTGTAGCATTCTTCTCATGCACCCTCCCATTGAGTGCATAAACCACCTTGTTCTCCTTTCCTCTGATATGGTTTATATCAAAGTCATACTCATTGAGGATTTCTAACCACCTGCTTTGTCTCCCATATAAAATTGGCTATCGAAGTAAATACTTCATACCACTATGGTTTGTTCTCAGCTCAAATATTTAACCCATGAGATAGTGTTACCACATCTTCAAGACATGCACTATGGCTTCCAATTCTAAGTCATGAGTAGCATAGAGCCTTTTGTGCTCTTTCAAATTTCTTGATTTGTAGCATACCACATGTCCATCGAACTCCACCAAGCCATTCCTTGCATGTATCCATGCATACAACAAATTCTACATCAGGATCAATAATTCTAAAAATTGGTGCACTTGTCAACAAACTCTTTAAGTGTTGAAAACTCCTTGCACAATCCAGAGTCCTTTCAAATTGTGCACCTTTATTTTGCAAAGATGTAATTGGAAGCACAATCTATGAGAATCCTTCAATAAACCTTCTATAATACCCTGCCAATCCCATGAAGGACCTTACTTCTACGACATTTCTTGGTGTTGGTCATTCCTCAATGGATTTTATCTTTTCTGGATACAAAACTATTCCTTCTTTGGAAATAATATGACCCAAATAATGAATCTGTGGATGATAAAATGAGCACTTGTTTAACTTTGCATAAATTTGATGCTCCCTCAATACTTGCAACACCATGCTCAATTTTTTCTCATGATCCTCTTTAGACTTTGATTAAATAAGTATGTCATCCAGAAATGCAATGGCAAATTTATTTAAATAACTTCTGAAAACTCAATTCATCAAACACATGAAGACCACTGGTGCAATTGACAACCCAAATGGCACCAATGTAAACTCATAATGTTCATACCTTGTTCTGAAGGTTGTCTTACTAATGTCTTAATCTTTGATTCTCACATGGTGATATCCAAATATGAGATCAATCTTTGAAAATATCTACGTGTCCCACATCTGATCAAAGAGGTCATATATCCTTGGCAAATGATACTTGTTATTTACGGTTACCTTGTTCAACTTCTTGAAGTCGATACAAAGTCTCAGCGTACCATCCTTATTCTTCATGAATAATATTGGGGCACCCCAAGGTGACACACTTGGGTGTATATACACCTTCATTAGAAGCTCTTCAAGTTGCATATGCAACTCCTTCAATTCTGGCGTACTCATCCTATAAGGAGTCTTGGATATAGGTGTTGCACCCAGCATAAGATTTATAGAGAAATCAATTTATTTTTTAGAGGAAATCCTAGTATCTCCTTAAATACATCCTCAAACTCTTTTAGTAATGTGCAGTTTTCAACATTTTGCACTTTATCCTTAGGTTTCTCTTCCATGGTAGCTAGATATACTTGACATCCTTTCTTGTAGTTTTTCTTCAATTGCAAGGCTGAAATTTCTGTGATAGTCACAATGCTTGGAATTCCTTGAATTTTTCTTAAGTTTCCTTCGTCATCCAAGCAAGTAAATGCCTTATTGTAACAATATAGGATAGCATGATGCTTGTCCTTTTTGACCCTGTAGCTAACTTCACCAACCAAGGATTTCCAATCTTGCTTCTCAACAAATGATCTCCAACACAATTCCACTATTGAATAGATTGTTGTCATGGATTCCCCCCCACTTTCTCCTTCATTATGGGATCCTTGAGAGTTGTATGTCCTTGCAAAGTGTTTTTGAAAAATGGCGGATTAGTCATGTTACTGGAAAAATCGGTAAGTCCTGACACAAACTAATCTTTGTAACTTCAACAAGAAATTAGAACAGAGCATGAAATAATACAATCTTCTCCTTATATTTCCATTGTAATGTATACTAGTTCAATGAGGGATAAATGACATATCGTTTAAACGTCATTTGATCCTTGCTATTGTTGTCCTTTCTCCATCTCAAGGTCTATGAGATGTTGAACCTGTTGAGAAAACAAACCAACAAAGAGAGAGAGAAACGATATATATATTCCAACGAAAACCTATGCATAAGATCAAGGAGTTATGCAACAAAAACATATACACTTTATAGGGAAGAAATGTATTACTGCATTATATTGATGAAAATGGAGAATAAAACCTATGCTTTGATGTTGCAAGGTCCCTTCCGATGTCCCTTTTCCTTAACACACACACCTTTGCTCTTTTGATGAAGAGTATACACAGTCTGACTTGGAAAGCTATAGAAAAGCTATCACAAGCACAATCTTTAGTAGAATTATTCATACATAAGCCAGCCTAAATTTTCCAATGAGAGATCACTCTTTATATAGAGTGAAGAGGGATGGATGAAGAGATTAGGATGATCCCACTAAATCATAGAAGTGAGTTAATCCACACTGATCAGAGGCCACCTCATCGTTTCGAAGATTCCATTCTATAACCTTCGAGAAATTCATCTTTTTCCTTTGTTTGAGCATCGTCTCACCCTCAACATTAGCAACCTGCTATGATGTCGCAAGCCACTGTGGTGTAGCATGCGACGATTGGGGATCATTATACCCTTAACACTGGCAAGGTGCGACGATATTCTTTGATAGGTTTTTTCAATAAGGAAAAGATGCTTCCATTTCTCAGGGGAAAGTCTTATTTCTTCAATATCCTTCAGGGAACAGAGAAGTAGGAAATACACATATCATCAGTGATAACGGGGGTGAAGAAAATAATGTGTAACTGAATGTCCCCCAAAGTATGAAGTTGGAACATGTGATAGCTAAAATAATTTTTAGAATGTGTGTGTCGAGAACAAGGAGCACATCAATCAAAAGCCTGTCAACAAACAAGCATATGCATAATAACATACCATTTTCTAAGGTAGTAATTCCCATACTCAGAATACAAGTGAACCTAACCATAAGTGTCAAGTAAATCATGGCCACCAATCATACATTGTGGCTCCATGTCATTATGATTCAACATAGCCATCAGAAATACACTATGGATATATGCTATAAAGACTCAAATTTGGACATAGCCATGAGAAATACACGGTGGATCTATGTGTCAATGTAGACTTATGAATACTCCATCACAACCTAGATTCATGTGATAGTATCCAGGGACTTCATCTCCATCATCCCAAAGTATGAATATATCCATGTGATTACATGTGTTGAATTTGAACATGGTAGAAACCACTTGATTACCGGTCATTAATGGATACCATTAACAAGTGCGAGGAAAATCACCATTGATTTCAATGACCCCCAAAGATACTCTAGTACAAACCAACGAATGTGAATTAATGAGCTGAAGTTGAACACTCGATGAAATTTTCCAATCAGGGTCCAATGATGTGAACCCACTGTCGAAAATGAGGAAACCTTCCATTGAGGCATGCAGGCTCCAAGGTACTAAATGATTTCTAAGTGTAATTCTTAGATAATGAGTTGAAGTCGACAGGAAAAGAGTCATCATAGGAGGGCCTTATTGTATCCCCCATCAATGACACGAACAAATGTAACATATTTGAAGTAGATAAGAGTATAAAGTGATTTAGGATTGACTCAGGGAAGGCCGACATGGTAATAATTTGAGGATTGTAGATGGCCAAATCGATAAAGGCTTGTTTCAGTTGAACTTATCTTGAACATATGAACGACACGACAATTGTCTTGTCAACATTGACTCAAGGAGGACCAATATACAAACTTTTGGATTATCAAATGAGAGACAAATGGATTTCCCAACCTAGATAAAACATTGAAAAGGGGTGTCATGTTCAAGAGTGACTTACTTCCACTAACATAGATACAGATATACATTTCTTTCTCAATTCCCCCCCACCATTTTTGGCAACTACCTATTTATTTTTACACAAGCTTGAGGAGGATAACATATGCTTGAAATGTAATCTCATCCTTCGGATGAGTCCCTCAGAGTATTTTTAACGAACCGTGGGAAGGAGTGGTTCGGTCCCATATGGGCCTTTCGATGTTTGTTTTACAATTCCAAAGAAAGAAAACTCAAGGGTTTTTCATGTTTAGAGAGTTTGAAAAACACTTAAAGAAAACTCCAAAATGTCCTTTTTTCGTAAAGTAGTCTGATGAGACCGAAAAAGAGAGAATATACCACTCAACAAATGTTTTCTTCAAATACTTTTAAAAGATCTTAAAGAGTACTCCAGGGGGGTTCCTTTTTCGTATAACCTTTACAAGTCTGAAAAAGTGATAAAATTTTACTGGGTTACATTCTCATATATTTACGAGCGTGAGAAATAACAAATACTATGCTCGAGAATTTTTACTGAAAAGACTTAAAAGCATATTTACATCAGCTGATTTGCAAAAACATGTAAAAAATGATAAAAGGGTTGATCCATATCAAAATTCCAATCACCCGACCTGTATCATGTAATATTCACACTTTGAAATGTTCATTAGGTTTTAACATAGGTGGAAAATAATTTCATTTTAGGTAAAAAATGGTAAAATAGGTAAAATAAGTCAAAAACAAATTCATTTTTACCACCCCTTTTGTATTTCACCAAAACTAATGTAAAAATCCCCATTTTCCCCTGATCTTCAAGTAATGATTCCGGTGAAATTTGTGGACTATTTTTCAAGTCGTCTCTGTGAGGTTGGTGCTCTTCCTTTCCTCTCTCTTTCTATAGCAATTTCATTCAGGTTTTATGGTTATTTTTTAGTTTTATGGACACATTTACAAAGGGGAACGCGCCTTCAGATCATCGCAGGCTCTCTATATCAAGAACTATGACGATATGGGATCATCGCAGGGGTTACACAGATGAAGTGTAATGATGTCACACTATGGTAAACTTGGGACCTACGATGAATGCAACTCAAAAAAGAAAAAAGAAAGAAAGAACTAGGGAAGTCCCCAATTTTAGATTTTCAATGAACTAATTCATCTTTAAATTTTGTTTGGAAAACTTTGCACGGTTCATCATGCTCGAATGGTGGGAAAGAGAGCACGAGGAGGAATATTATATTGCAAGGAATGATCCCAACACAGTTATGTCACTCTAGGAGTGTGGCTTGCTTAATTTATTCAAAGTGCAGGGCATGAGGGTCCAATTGGTTCTATTAGAGCACTTAGTCCGAATGTGGGATGTGAATGAACAAGTTTTCCATGTTGGGGTACATACACTCACTTTGGAGATTGATGACATCTATTTATTAACTATTTTATCTCGACGTGGGTATCGAGTGTCATTATTAGGAGGTAGAGGAGAAGGTGAGCCAATATATTACTATGACGTGCAACATTGCTCAGCTGGTACAGAGAAACATATAGGTAAGGTTCCCAAAAAGAACGTCCTTGATTTACCTTTAAGAACCGTACTCTTCACTATCACCCGCATGGCTGGGAGTGTAGATCCACACATGGAATTGCAGAGTCAGTTTGAGTATGACATCGAGTGCATGGAGCCTAGGTTATTCAATTGGTGTGAGGGCCTCCTCAAGAATATGAAAAAACAATTAACAAAGTGCAGGACTGGTCAGATGAAACAATTTGGGTATGGATCGATTTTAGTGTCCTTTTTCCTAGAAAGGGTCCCACTACAACATCTTCAAAATGTGGATAGGGGTGTGGCTGCTCCACGGGATCCTCACATGAGGAGGTGTGTCGGCTTGATGGTACGCCATGGTGGCATCCCAACTGTTACATATGGGCCTACCTTTTTCTAGTGGCTAAGAGATCAACTTATCATGATCAAGGATTACACTTATGTTGTGGCTGATTTTTATGGTGATCTCGATTTGGCACTAGTCGAGTGTTCACATTGGGGAGACATAGGTAAAAATGATTTTTTCATTATATATTGTTTTTGGTATGTTAATTATGAAATTTTTATGTTATGTATCCAAGAATAATCAAAATCTCTAAAAAATGAAGACGTGGGACCTTTCAGACCTCTAGGGTCATCTCCAATCTAGAGACGTGGAGAGGTAGATGCAATGATAGGTCAAGGAGTAATAGCTGAGGATATCGAGGAGATCAAACAAAAGCTCAAGGGATTGACTATGGACATCCCTAACATTAGTGTGGATGAGTTACCTTGATGCTACCAACGCCATACTGTTGGCATTTCAACATCTATTGGTCAACTTCTCCGTCGTGTAGCACGACAGCGTTTTGTTATCATGAGAAAAATCCATGATATATATGTATATAAAGCCATGTGATTCACTATTTTGGTCTCAATACACACATTTTTGCAACTTTTTGCATTATAATACAAAACTTCTACCGACTTAATTGTCTTTATGTGTTTGTGTTTGGATTTATAAATTGTGAAAATTTCTATCTAAAACATAGTTGGCTAAAGCATCCGTGAATGTATTTAGATATCTAGGAATGTGTTGATATTCAATGTAATCAAAATTCCTTTTCAAGAGGTGAATTCTCAAGTATACCCGTAATAGTGTAGGACTTATGATGGAATAGATGTTGCTTAATTGCAACACCACAAGTGTAGAATCGAGTCACACAATTAGATGATGGATGCCAAGTGAAATGGAGTTAGTCAATAACTCAATAACCACACTATATTATGCAATGTTATTAGTTGCACGAGCCAGGAAAATACCATGTAGACTTATCAACTCGTCCGTAGGTGCATAGATTGCCCATGCAACAGATACGAGATTTTGAGTACTGCAACTAGAACCATAAAAAAAAAACAATATAAGGTAGCGAGGACGCCGACATCTGGAAACCAAGCACAAGGCAAGGCAAGTAGTTTGAGGGTAGAAAAAGAAACGACAAAAATCACACTAGAATATGATACATTAAAGTACAAAGCACTTATGAAAAACATTTTAAGCATAGTACTTCTTTAGGTAAAGCCCGTTTCTGGGTTCACCCAAAGGTATTCCATCATAATCAACCAGCTCGTAAACCCCTTTCTCTAATACTCATTTAACGATATAAGAACCACACCACATGGGCTCAAATTTACCTGCCCCCAACAAGTCACGATCTCGGTCATAAAGGAGAACCAAATCGCCTTCATAAAAAACATGAGGCTTATCATGCTTGTCATATTGAGCCTTAACGCGTTTCTTATGAGTTTCTATTACTAACACAGCATCATGACGAGTCTTGGGGAGAAGTTCGACGACTAGCTTCAGAGATGGAATTTCACATTCAATAGAAAATACGACTTCGATATAATACACTAATTGGAAAGGCATGAAACCCGTAGAAGATTTAACTGATGTCCGTTAGGCCCATAATGCTGAAAAAAACATTGTATGCCAACTTGAATTATGAATCCCTCCCATCTGTCGAAAGCATAATGGTTAAAAGTTTGTTGATTTCTTCAACTTGGCCATTTGCCTGTGGATAATATGAGGTTGAGTTTTCATGCTGTAAACCCAACTTATCGGTAAACTCAGACATCATAAAATTGAAAAAATGGGTGCCATGGTCGGTGACGATGGTTTGAGGGACACCAAACCTAGTGATGATATGATTGAATATGAACAATGTTTCATTTTTCCCTATGTTATAGAATGTAGGCATCACCTCGGCCCACTTAGTGAAATAATACACAACTACAATGATGAATCCATGGCCCCCGACTGAGTGAGGGTTACTTTTCATGAACTCAATGCCCCATTTGGAAAATGGACCAATGGAAACTACAAGATAGAGAGGAGCATGATGATATCGAATCTTATTATTATAGGTTTGACAAGCGTGACATTTCTGAACTGCGAGAATGCAATTTGTGAAAAGTGAAGGCCAGAAGTAACCAGCTCGTAGGATCTTTTGGGCAGTGGCATACCCAAACATATGATTACCACATGATCTAGAATGAAATTCATTTAGTGCTTTCTTAGCTTCATCATATGTCAGACATCATCGAAACACATAATCAATACCACAACGGTAAAGGGTATCACCAAGGATAATATATTGACGGGCTTGATACCTAATACGATGATGATCTACACGAGATACATTAGGATGGAAAGTTTGGGTTTGGAGATAAATGATGATGTATCCATACCATATATTGTCTGAATTGATCATAAAGAGAGATTCACCAGGAAAAGAATCTTCTTCTTCATTTGTTGTATCAATGGAGAGAATGTCACATATCAACTCAAAAAATACCAAATATTTATTTGACTTGGATTTATCAAACTCCAAATCAAACTCCTGTAGAATCACAATCCATTTAGAATATTTTACCCCTAGCAATTTTCCTATAAGAATATGTTGCATAGGGTTGAAATAAGAAATAATTGTGGTTTTGCACAATAATATATAGTGACGAAAATGTTGGACAACTTGAACAACTACCAAGGAAAATTTCTCCACATGGATGTATTTGATTTCGATGGTCATAAGACTCTGAATTAAATAGTAAATGACATGTTCCTCTTGCGAATCATCCTATTGGACCAGAACCACGTTGATGGTGTGATCCGAAGAAACCAAATATAGGAAGTAATCTTGACTATAATCTGGGGGATATAATAGTGGTGTGTAGGTTAATGAAAGTTTCAAAGAATCAAATTATTTGTTCGCGGTGTTGTACCACAAAAAATCATGACCCTTCTTAAGAAGTCGAGTGAAACTTTTCATTAGTTCGGCATATTTAGGAATGAATCTTCGTAGAAATTTTTCATTCCCTTGAAAACTTTGGAGTTGGTGTAAGGTAGAAGGAGGAGGCAAATTAATGATGGCTTCAACCTTCAATGGATCCACTCTAATCCCATGCATGGAAACAGTAAATCCTAGAAGTCAACCACAATCCACATAGAAAACACATTTATGTGGATTCAATCGTATACGGTAATATCGACACCAGAGAAAAATAACTCTTAAGTGTGTCGGGTGATCTTGACGATGCATGGAATGCATTGGTAAATCATCAATATAAGGTTTTACAATATGCTTGATGTCATGAAAGGCATAAGACATATCTCTTTGAAAATTCACACCATCATTATTGAGACCGAAAGGGAGTTTACGATATGCGAAGGTACCCCAAGGAAAAATAAAGGCAGTTTTGTGTTGATCCACAGGTAAAATATTTATTTGATTATAGCCAGAAAATCCATGCATCAGAGAGAAAAATTCACTTCCGGCATAGTCATCGAAAAGCTGGTAGACAAAAGGGGTTGGATAATTATCTTTAGTGAAAGACTTGTTAATATACCTATAATCAACACACACACACACACACACACACATATCGTTCCTTTTTTTTTCGTAACCAGAACAAGATTGGACACCCAATCAATCAATGCTACAGGGTAGACAAAACTAACTTTAAAAAGTTTCTCAACTTCAATTTTGATTGTAACAGATTTTCATGGATGAACTAGGCAAAGTCGTTGTAAAACGGGATTAGCATCAGGGTATGTCTTAATTTCATGTACAACGATATCCGGATCAATTCCAGTCATCTCTTCATAACTACAGGAAAACACATCACATAATTCTTGGAACATGGCCTTGTAAGTTTGAATCTCATTGGCAGAACATGAGGCACCTATGTGAACATTTTCCACAATTCCAGGATTAATCGAAATATCTAGGGGGATAGTTGGTGAAATATTTCCCAAGTTTCCTTCATAAAAAACATCATGTGTTGGTTCTAGAATTGGGGGAATATTAATAACTATGGACGGATTTGAAATCCATCGATAACTATCGATAGTCTCAGGTTCTAGGAAGAGGATAGAAAAATGATGTCCATCATCCCATGGTGTGTCTTCCATAGATATAACTTCCATGATTGTTTCATCAGTGTGAAATATCGTGTGAAATGGATCAGGAGACATATCAAAGGGAGAGTGAGGAGAAGGAGATGTCGATTGAATATATTGATAAGCCAATTCAACAGGACTTAGTGGAATTTGGTCGCCATAACGAGGACATTCTTCCAAGATAGGTACTATCCAAGGGTCATAGGACTCATGGATTTCAACAACACTGGTCGAAATCATGTTAATAGAAGCGACAAGAGGAGGAGGAACATAAGGTGGTGGAATGGGGAAAGTGCCCATTAATGATGAATCTTTCAAAAGAGCCACACCAACATTCTCATAACCAGGAGGTGTTTTTGCTATGAAAGGAACATTATTAGTGAGTGAATCAAAACTAAAAAAGGCGAGTTGATCTACTGTAACAACTTTACCTTGGTGGGGGAAATGTATCACACAAAAATAGTAGAAACAACTGTGTGCATAGCATCAATCCAACTACGTCCAAGTAAGAGGTTGTAATCGAGAGGTGCAACAAACACCTCAACCTCAACAATAAGCAATTTTCCTTCTAATGCAATAGTTAATGTAGGAAGAACACCATAAGGTTTATACCCTGTACCATTAAAATATTTTAATGTGTTATGTGACTCGGTAAGGGCAGGAGATCCAATGGATTTTCAACAAGTGACAGACATGACACAAGTTGAAGCTCCTTCATCAACAATTGTTCAAAAAATATTCTTGGTTTCCATAATTACTTGTATTTGAAAAGCTAATTGATGAGGGAGTCTTTGGATGTGCTCTTCCTAGTCAAATATTATCAGATTCGTATCAGTAGGATCGATTCCACCAATATCCTTTAACATTTCCTTTCGTTGAGTAGGAAAACTTTGAAGGACTTCAAGATCCGACATTGTAGATGATGCATGTGCAAGATCTTCTACAATACTGTAGTTTTGGGTTGCATGTGCATGTGGGTTAAATGATGACTTACGAACGACACCCTTAGGAGGAAGATGAATGACTGTATCAGGATTAGGTCATTCGATATGAAGAGTATCATTGGGAGGTGGAGTGGATGGAGGAGGTTGATCATCAACTTTCTTTTTATAAGGAGAATGATCTTTGGTTTGAGTAGTGATTGCAACTTCGTTTTTCTTGGATTCACCAATACACATAAGCACATAAAAGATGGTAGAGGGATAAGGTTGGTCATGAATAACCAGTTGGGCCTACTATTGAGAAGGAAAAGGTTGTGAAAAAATGACAGGTGTAGGGGGAGTCCCGATTCCTTGGAGGAATCGAGTAAGTTCTGCATGTCTCAAACAATATTTCATGTAATGGTCCTCACCAAAAATAAGGCAATGATAATGGGGTTTTATCTTTTCTTTATCATCAACAGGTTGAGTTTTTTGTTTATCTGCTTGTTGATTATTATTTTTATCCTTTTTATTCTTACCCTTCCCTTTCTTCTTATTTTGAGATTTACCGATAGTCATATACTAAACCGTATTCACCTCAGAGGTTTTACCGGGAGAAGCAGTAGGAGGAGTAACATTTTGTACACTGGTAGTAGTAGGTTTGGGATTGAAATGATTGACTTGTTTTGTTTGAGTCCATGTATAAAAATTTCCAATCAGACCATCAACAGAATGAGATGATAACATAAGCATTGGGGTTGAATTTGTAGACGAGCGAGGAACATCAGGGATCAAGTCATACAATGTGCCTGTTTGAGAATAAATGAGATCCAAGTATTGGGCATGGTTGATCTCCTGTTCTTAAGTGATGACACCTCCCATGGAATCATCATGAGCTATAGGATCGATGAGTGACTTTGTGAACCACTCATCCAATAATTGATCAGGAAGAGGAACTTTAATTAATCGTTGTAGAAGAGATGTGGGTAGAAGAGGATTGCTTAAATGAACTTAAAATTTAAATTGTTTAAATTAATCATTGTTTGATGAATATGATCTGAGATGTGGGTAGAAGAGGATTGTTTAAATGAACTTAAAATTTCCATTCATGTCTCATACCGTATTGGTAGTTTGTAATGTTTCAAGAAATACATGGCTAAGGTGTTGAAATCATTGAAGAAACCTCTTGGAAATTCGATGTACCATTTGGCATCTGAACCCGTAAGAGTGCGTTGGAAAAGACATAGTCGTATGGAGTCATCCATCAAGGAGTTGGATGAACACCAAAGATGAAAGTCATGAAATGATTGTTTGGATCTTCTCTCGATCGACCGTCAAACATGGGAATGTCCGATATTAATTTAGCAGGTATAACCGACCAAAAATGAGAATGTAAGAAAGGATCATTCAAAATTCAAGACAAATCTGGTAAATCCAAAGTAGCTAGAAATGGAAATTGTTTGTTAACTTTAGGAAACTGATAAATTTGGGGAGGTAATCTCATAGGTATACCAGTAGTACCATAATATGTTTGCAAATAGTTATAGGGTCCGCTAAAATTCAGTTGAGGATGATTTTGTGTCAAGTAGCCAACATTAGTTTGTTGATTTGGCATGCCGCCTTGGAAAGGAGCATTGGATTGGAAAGCTTGACCCCAGGTAGGGTTTAAAGTGTCTGGAAACAATTTCTTGGGATAAGAGGGTACTGTTAGAACACGCATAATTTTTATCTTTTGAGCTTTATATATTTTACCTCTTAGAAATAAAATTTTACCCAAAAAAGAAAGAAACCTAGAAAGCGACCTTTTAAAATTAAAATAAATCCATTGGTTGTTATTTATCAATAAGGCGCTTATGGTATATATCGTCAATGAGTTACTCTAATTTGATCGAATGGTCATAATGATATATGAAGTTTTTGAAGCTGCTTAAAATAAATCCTTTAACGATCACTTCACGCTTCGGGTATTCCAGCAAACCGAAACAACGAAAACCACGAAACTCTGAAGTCCCGAAGATAGCCACTCATGACTTTTCCTAAAGGACTTATGAACACGAGTCATATGACACTTGTCCTGTAAATATATTTTCTTGGGTTGACACATGGCACTTCTTTTTGAAATTTACATTGGATGATTCACACATTTTCAAGTGACACGTGCCACCTCTCTTTTCTTGACATGTCATCAGAATGACATCATCTCTGCCACATCACTCCGAGAGATTGCTCTTCAAGAGTTTTTGATTTCAAAATCCCAGATTATCAAAGCATCGAAGTAAAGTGATTAAAAAAAGGGAAAATGGTTTTCAAGGAATTAATAAAATGGTTAACAACTTTAATTAGTCATGATTAAGTGTTAATTAATCTCTTCATAGTTTTGGACTTCAGGAGATTTCCACACTGTCACATCCAAAACTTTCGAATTTGAACCATCTAAATATCAATGACATTTATTATTTGTTAAGGTTAATGATTTCAAATAAAGATTGTGAATCACCAAGTAATGAATTCCATTAATTTTAATAAATTCTTCATCAGTAGAGCTATACGAAGACCAACAGAATTTTTGAATAAAGCACTTTGAATTTCAAAATCATTTTTACCATTTGCAATTAGCAGTTTTTATTAAGTGTAGAGATTACAAACTTTTCTTGTCACAGGTAGGATAATTTTGTTTCCTTGAGGATTATGGAACCATGAAAATCTGCAAATAAGCTTGATGCATCAGGTGATGATTCAAATCCAAACACAAATGTGCTATCAGACACAATTCCGCAAGTTGCGGACACCATTAAAACTTGGAAGAAGGTGTTCAATATCTTAGAGCATGAGATTATTAACTGTCCAGATGATTCTGTCGAGGAAGATAATGAGTCTTTTTTCAGTTAATCTTAGATTTGTAGCAAAGTAGAAACTGCATAAGATCGTTGCACGACCCATAATTATACCCTACAGTGATATGATAAATTGGGCTTTGGAACATGTCGACATCCAAACCAGGAGTGTCATCAACCACCAACAGGTCGTTGTCGGCTCTTTCTGACAAGAGAACCTACAATTAATGTAAAATCTTTCCCCTAGCCCTAAATATAGTTACAATGCCACATTTATTCTAGATTTTGAGAGAAGGGAATGCAATCAATACGATAGAAATGGTCATGATATAGTGAAGACCTGGTGGGGACATCTGGAAAAATTCAGAGCCGACGCTCATGTTTTGTACGCCACTGTGTCTTTATATGCTCATATGTTGTATATAGCCATGATTCTCTATCACCTGTTTGGTAAGAAGAACCATACACATTTCTCAGTTGACTGGGTAGCCATCATGAATGAGGTCGTCAAGGGTTATACCTTCAATTGGGATAAAATGCTATCTGATAATTTGGCCAAGGAAATCACTGAGTATAAATAAGAAAAATAAAAAGGGCAACCTGCTCCTTTTTACATGTTAGCATATGTTATGGATGCCATTTGTTTCATGACCCATTTTCCCCCGATGAACTGGAGTTGGACCCTAACCAGTTCTGAGCCAATTCATTTCTACCACTCCAAATTATGGGAGGAGAACGCCCAAGATTTCTTTTATGAAATATGTCACAACATTGTAGTGCATGTTCATATAGCTATTTATGGTCACCCACCACCCCGGATTTTAGAAAATATTATGGGGAAATTAGGCACACTTGTAGACTGGTTCATTGAGGAGAACTTCTCCTATATCAGAGTATTTGGTTGTTCTGTTCCTCCTCATGAACTTCCACAGTTTTTACCCCATAGGTTGGTGTGTAGAGAAGTGGCATATCAGACAGTAGCAAGAGCTATCAGCAAGAAGTTGAAAGAAACTCAAAAAAAGGTTTGGCCAAATTTTCCCATTCAAGTTGGCATGTTCACAATATTAGATTTCGGTCATTCTAAAGTTGAGGCCACAACCCTGGAAGATTTCAAATTAGTTGACATCGAGTTCAAGAAGCATGATCCACGTAATATAGTGGAAAATATTCTGGCTCAGTTTAACTTGAATTGATACATCCATGAGAATTCTCTTTATGATGAAATGTTTAGGGGAGTTATATCCTATGAGGAAGTCTAAAGTAGATTCCATACTCTGCCTCCTGACCAACAAGATGGTTTCCTTAGATTTCAAAAACACAGACGAAATAGTTTACCAAAGATATTGCAAGGACAGTAAAAACCCACGCCTCCTTCCCAAAAAGCTAGACCTACAAGATCTGATCCAAGTTGCTCCGCTAAGCACAAAGTTGAGGAAGTCCCCAAAAGCCCAGAAGCGTTATTTCATGAAATAAGTGTTGGATTACTGAGAGGGGGGGTGAATCAATAATAGAGCAATTTAATCATTTTTAACCATATAATCCAAGTTTTATATCAATGTAGCATTATCATCCAATAACTGTAGAGAAAATAAGCAATGAAAAAATACACATACAGAGTACACTAGTGTTTTACGTGGAAACCCAAAGCGGGATAAAACTACATAATGCTTTTTCTTATATGTCTTGAAGAATTACATTTATTGGAAGCACAAAATTCCTTTGTTTTTTAACTGCAACTAGAAGGAGGCTCCAACCCCCTAGTTTCTCAAGCTACAACCTGAGGGAAGCTCCAAATCCCCAATTATCTGGCTACAACCAGAAGGAGGCTACAACCCCCTATGTTCTCCGTCTACAACCAGAAGGTGGATACAACCACCTGTCCTTGCCCTGTCCAACTGCCCTGAAGTAGAAGTAGAATGATGGAACCACTTTCACACTATCACTCCGAGATATGCCACTGTAAACTTGTACCAATAAACCTGAACCATGAATCAACCATGCATTAACCTCTATCTCAACCTATACCAAAAACAAGTGCATCAACCATGCACCAACCTGTACTATCCAACCTGTAATCAACCTGTACCATAAACAAGTGCATAAACCATGCACCAACCTGTACCATAAACAAGTGCACAAACCATGCACCAACCTGTACCTCAACCTGTACCATGAACAAGTGCATCAACCATGCACCAAACGTGTACAAATAACCTATCACAAGAACATGTCACAACAACTTGTCCAAACAACCTATCAGAACAACCTATCTCATCAATTTTATCAACCAAATCAGATCTAGTCACCAAGATCAATCACCAAGATAACTTTCAAATATGTGCATCAACCAAGTATAACACAACAACTCATAATCATCACCAAGATCAATATGTGCTTCTGATAATACAGGTATGCTACATCATCCATAAACCATGTGTCAACAATACTACTAACAAGTGCCTCCAACCATGTACCAAGTATGTACCAATAATGTATCAACTACTCATCAACTATG